>CM062622.1:27488268-28041283 GCA_025617555.3 Puccinia polysora
TGGTCAAAAGACTTGTATTTTTTTGGGCACTTTTACTTTAGGGCTGGTCAAAAGACTTCTTTAATTTTTGGGCCCTTTTAATTTAGTGCCAGTCAATTTGAACTTAATTTAGGGCTTGTAAAGTTAATTGTATTTTTTTAGTATTTTTAATTTAGGGCTTTTCAAGTTACTTTTCTTTTTTTTTGGTGTTTTTACTTTAGGGCTTGTCAAGTTACTTGTCTTTTTTTTGGTGTTTTTAGTTTAGGGCTAGTCCAGTTACTTGTTTTTTTTTGGGGTATTTTTAATTTATGGCTAGTCCATTGGATAGTACCAGTTTTTCTTTATTTATTTATTTATTTTTTTGTTTTTTTTTAACCAAAAAATGAACATTCTTTGATTTTTTTGGTTGATTTCTGTTTTTTTGGAAGGTTTATTTAGTTTATGGGTTATTTTAGTACCCTTTCATTCCTTTTCGTTTGGATCACCGCGGTTTGGTTGCTTGTGGGATGCCACACAACTACATCTGAGCTGTGTACAACTCCACAGGGCTTGAATGTAGTCCTGTGGAATCCCACACACCAGATGACCAGGCTGGGTTGGCCGCGCAACTCTTTGAGCCATGGGGGTTTTTACATGGCTTGGATTGGACCGTGTGGCATGCCACAGGGCCCCTTTCAAACTGTTTTCAGGGATCAATGAGCTTTTAATTTAACATTTCCCTTTACATTTTTGTTTTTTTTAAACCAAAAAATCAACCTTTTTGATTTTTTGATTGATTTCTGTTTTCTCTTTTATTTATTTTATTTTAGTTTTTTTTAAGCCTGAACTTCTTTTATTTTTATGGCACGGAACACAAATAGATTTGAGTTATGTACAAACTTACACAACTTGAATGTAGTCGTGCGTGGTGCCACACAAAACTGAACCATGATGTGGGGGCTACACAACTTCATTCAAGTCATGTGGAGGCAAAACAACTTTATTTTAGTTGTTTAGCGTGCCACAAAACTCAAATGGGACATGTGGCACGCTACACGACTCAAATGGGCTGTTTAAGATGCCACATGGCCCATTTGAGTCATATAGCATGCCACATGGCCCATTTGAGTTGTGTAGCATGCCACACGGCTCATTTGAGTTTTGTAACATCCCACAAGGCCCATTTGAGTTGTGTAGCATGCCACACGGCACATTTGAGTCGTGTAGCATGCCACAAGGCCCATTTGAGTTGTGTAGCATGCCACACAGCCCATTTGAGTTGGGTAGCATGCCACACGGCTCATTTGAGTTGTGTAACATCCCACAAGGCCCATTTGAGTTGTGTAGCATGCCACACGGCCCATTTGAGTTGTGTAGCATGCCACAAAGCCCATTTGAGTTGTGTAGCATGCCACACGGCCCATTTGAGTCATTTAGCGTGTCCCACGGCCCATTTGAGTTGTGTACACAACTCAATGAGTTGTGAATTTAAAATTACCCTTTTTTTTAAAAAAAAAAAATTGGCCCCTTTTCTTGAGGTTTACCAAATTGGTCACCACACCGTCTGATAAAATCTCAATTGGGTAGTTTTTTTGGTTTTTAGCTTCATCTTTGATAGCAAAGATGATGGTTTTATGGCTGCATATTTTCTTGTGATGGGGAAAGTACTGATAGATCCAGATTTGTAATTGACTATGGTAAGGGAGGAAAAGTTTCCTCTTTTGCTGTTTGGATTCAGTAGAACTATCACATCAAGGTGGAGGTAATGAAATAACCTTTCAGCTGGTTTTTTCTCATCAGTGAAGGGGGTTCTGGTTCTCTTGCTTTTCTTACAGGAGACACATTCAAATTTATCCTTAGAGTTGGAATATATGGCCTTACCAAGGTATTTCTCCATTTGTTCAATACCTGCATGGGAAAGTTTTAAATGAAGTTTGTGGAGGTTGGTGGAGGCTAGATGACAGGATGTAGTTTTGTGGATGATAACTGGCTGCATCACAGGTAGTTTGTTCACAATGGATCCACATAGAATTGTTCTTTTGTTCAGAGAAATTTTGAACAGTTGCAGATTGTGATTGAGATGAGCATTTAGTGAAAACCTCTTTTGCATGAGGGAACTCATAGAGATTATGTTGACAGTTGCATCCAAAGCCCAGGCAGAGTTTTGAAGATTGATAGTGCTGTGACTGCAATGTATGGTTGTGGTACCAAGTCCCCTGATGAGTATATTGGCTCCAGTCATCCCTGTTTGGATTGTTCCTTTGCCTGATTTAAATTTCAGATGCTTGAATCTTTCTCAAGAGAAAATAATGTGGATCAAAAATCTGCTATCAAGGATGAAACAGTTGTTGTTGCCAGAAGTGGTTTGATTGAAGGCACAGAAGAAGGAATAGAAATGAGATTCTTCTGATCTTTTAGGAGTAAATTGTTTGTTTTTATTTGGAGGAATTCCATGTTTCAAGTCAGTTAATTCAAACAAACATGCTGATGCTGAATGATTCTTTACTGCTGGGTTGTGTTTCCCATTTTCACACCTTTGATAGGAATAATCTGGTTTTGAGTTAGAGTGAAAGAGAGCAGAATTTGTGTTGGGTTGGTACAGAATTTTGTACTGGGCCTTCTTTTTGCTGAACAAGATGACTAAGTACTATTGTGACTGAAAGTTTGGTCCTGGAGTGCATTATTTGAGATCTTATGGTTTGCATTGATTTGGGAAGTTTGAAGAGAATTAGGTAACTGAGGATATCAGAGAGTAATTCTATCCCAACTTCATCAAGTTTTCTTAGATTTAGTTTGATGGAAGTCACAAAATAATTAATTTTGTTTTGATCAAAGGAATAATATAGGAAATTGAAGAACATTCTTGCTCTGTTGGCGTCTTGACTGGAGGCAAAGTGATTTTTGGCAGAAATCCAGATGAGTTTGGAGGAGTCCTTGTTATATGCATTTTTGATGTTTGTGTGAGTAGCGGCATTAAGTTTTGAAATGAGATAGCCTGCCAAGTTGTTTTAATCAGGAATATCTTCCTGAGGATCTGGGGATTTGATTAGATGGAGTATTACTTGCATCTTGAACAGTTTCTCAATTTTCTTTACAAATTGAGTAGTTTGATTTGGTTATTATAGGAGTTTTTCCATCAAAAACTTGAGCGCTAAGGCCTTGAAGTTGCTTTCAAATCCGGTTCCAGGGGTTTCTGAGGATCTCATTCTGTTGGTTCCGGTAGATCGGGATGGTTCCATCTTTGGATTTTAACTGTGAAAAAGATGAGAGTGAATCCTGGAAATAGGAACAGGCTTATTATTTCATGGATTCATCATCATTCAATCAGAAAAACAAAAAAGGACAGAAGATGAGTTCATACCAGGAAACAAATACGATCTGAAGAAAAAAACAGGGCTGTGGGAGCCTGTTTTTTGGATGATGGACCTAATGAGGACTGGGGAAGAATTGTCAGAGTTGCAACTTGACAGTTTGAAAAACTCTAGTGTTGAGTACTGGAATGAATCTTGAAGGAGAGATTTATGAGAAGGATTTAGTTGAGGAGTAGGTAAACCCTCTGAAGTATGAGCAGGAGCATGGGTTGTGAGTGTAGGTGACCTTGGGCTGATTGAAATAGTTGTTTGATGAGGAGTGGTTCTGCGTGGGTGAGGATTGGTGTGGTGGTGTGATAGCCTTGTGCATGACAGACAACAGACAAGGTGGTGCGGATATGTATGAAAAAGATGACAAGAAAGATGAAACCAAATGGAACAGAAAGAAGAAAGGAAAAAACAAAAATTTGATAAAAGAAACTGAATTCTTAAAAATTAGAACAGCCAAATGAAATTTTGGACCTGGTTTTATACCAGCTATATACAGCCTCTATAATTGATTGAATTCAGTTGGGTGTAAATCCAAAAATTTCATGGTAATGAGGCTGAGTGATTGCTGTGTTTCAGAAAGCTTTTTGCCTTAATGATTAAAAAATTCCATAAAGAGTGAGAAATTGATATTCAAGGGGTCTTGGTCTACTTATTGTCCAGGCAAGTTAAACTCTTTCCATTAAATTTATTATGGATATTTATGAACTTATCTTTATTTTATTTTTGCACAGGAAATTGAAGAAAAAATCTTGTCCTGCAAATCTGCTTTGCAACAAGAAAATGGAGACAATTACATCAATATCCAAAAATCAATTACATGTCAAGAAGATTTAAACTGGCCTGAAAAATAAGCAGACCAAGACCCCTTTAATATCAATTTTTAACTCTTTATGGACTTTTTTAATCATTGAGGCAAAAACTTTCTCGAAAACAGCAATCACTCAGCCTTTTTACTATGAAATGTTGGGATTTACACCCAACTAAATGCAATCAAATATAGGGGCTGTATATATCTGGTATACTACCTGGTTCCAACTCCCATTTGGATGTTCTCATGAAGAAAATTTTGGAATCTTTAGCTGATGATTCTCTTGTTATTGAAAGGGAGATAATTTTTTTTCAAAATTATCCAGAAGTATGTACAGTTCAAGGGAAAATTCTGCCCAATCTAGGGGATAGTTTTGGTTTTCAAAAATTATCAATTTTTTCCCCCAATAGTTATTCATACTTCTGCTCCTGGTGAAGAGTGCCAGCAGAAGAAGCTTCAAAATCAGTAATTAAGACAAACATAATCAAAAGAAGAAAAAATTCAAGCATCCCAAGAATTTTTTGTGGCTTCAAGTCTTAGGTCTTTTTTTTTAAAAAAAAAAAAATAAAATAAATAAAGAAAACAGAAAGAAAAAGAAAAAGAAAAAGAAAAAGAAAAAGAAGCACAGGGGTTTGCTATTTGGAATCGCACTGTTGCATATATTTCAAAATGGTTTATGATAATCCACTTGGTATTATGCATAAATTTCTGAAAAGAATACTCATTAACCACTTTTGATTCCAATGAGGCTTTTAATAGTAAATTTTTGATAAATTTTAGAATAAACAAACAATAATTCCTGGAACACTGCATGATAAACCCAAGGAGAAAATATTTTAATTGGAATACCATGATGAATTCTTTCATTAATTGGAAAGAAAAAAAACTGGGAGGAAAATATCAGAGGGGTTTTTGAGAGAATTCTGTTGAAATAAAGGGGTGAGAAATTTTATTTAAAATCAGAAAGATAAAATACTACCTACAGGAATTGAAGAACATCCACAGCCCTTGGGATACAGTAAATATGGCAAGTGTAAAACACATCAATGGTTGGGGGACATAGAGGATGATCTATCCATTCAAATTGTGTGTATGATTATTTACACTTCTGATTCTGTTCCAAATCCATCTTCTGCTGGGGACTTTGATGAAGATGAGCAGCCTGAAAAAATTGAAACCCTGATGGGAAAAGTTCCAGAATCTTAAAATGCCTTTTTATATTTTTTTTTTCAAGCTCAAAGCTTATTAAATTCCTTCATACTATGCTTAAAATCATCACATTGAACTGGAAGGTCCCTTGCCTCCAGTCGGGCCTATCTATTCCCTTAATTAACATGGAAAAGAAGAACTACAATCCCATTTGGCGCAAAACATAGGGAAAGGTTTCATTTTCCCCAGAAATTCAAGAACTGGTGCACCTGTCTTATTTTTCAAAAAGAAGGATGGAGGTTTGTGTGAAAATTATGGCCAGAAATTAGCTTAGTGGCAGGAGGAGCAGTAATTAAATAAAAAGAAATTCTGGACACCTTGTGTCTATAAAGTCTAATGGGATCTCATGATGGTGCAATATGTTGGATCATTGATTGGATGAATTCAAATGAATATATGAAAAAAAGCAGGGAGAAGGGCTCCTTAAGTACAAAAGATTGGCCCTCATGTGTTCTCATTTTACAACAATAGAAAAGGCAAAAATTTGGCCCTCAAAGGGCTCTAATGGCTCTACAACCAACCTTGCATGGTTACATACCATACAGGGGCCCAGTTGGCCCAAATCAGCCCCTGTGGGTGATGGAAACTCCCCTTGTTGGACCCATACGGTCCAACTGGAATTGCTTGGCCCTTTTGCTCCCTACTAACTACCATTCATTGGTTAATTATGGCTTGGGTGGTCTCCATGAACCCCAGCATATCCCACCAGCCGCTCCTGGGCCGGTGGGTGTGTCACTTACACCAATTGGACAAGCCACCCCTCCAGGGAGGGTGGCTTGGTGCTACTCACACACCATGGGGGGGCATGTTATAATTACTTGATGGGCTCTCACAAATGGGGCAACACATTGGATGATATTGTTGATGAATTCAATTGGATGATGAATGGATAATGAAAAACAGCAGGGAGAAGGGCTCCTTAAATACAAAAGATTGGCCTCTTGTGAGCCCATGATACTGTTAGATTACATAATTTCCATGAGAAGTTCATTGACTGGTATGTGCCACCCACATCATAGAATGCTGCGATAAGTACACCTCTTCCGGGGTGATCAGCAAAATAGCTATGAATCAACAGCTCCTTACTCAACAGCGCACTTAGCTCAATTGGTAAGAGCATCACTCATATAAAGAGTCTGAGGTTGTGGGTTCAAATCCCACAGTGTTCATTTGTTTTCATATGACTTCTGACAAATACAACAAGCCAAAAGGCAAATTTTCCGCCCCAAAAGAGCTCTACAGGCTCTACAGGCCTTGTTACTTGGTTTGGGCTACATCAGCCCACATGGCATCAGTCCCTGTACCCTTACAACCAGCCTATTCCGGTTGTGTCTGGTGTTTCCACCTCAATGGGGCTGAACCAACCCCTGTGCTGTTCAATCCCTGGCTGTTTTTCCGTTACAACCAGCCCTGTTACTTATCTTAGCACTTGTACATCCCTGGCCCCTCATATGGGCCAGGTGGGACCCAGGACTCACCTGAGTCCAACCAAAATCTCACCTGGGGGGGGGTGTAACCGGTGGACATGCTGCCCCCCCTCTTTCTCTCAAATCCCTGGAGGGGGCGGTCAGATCACCCTACCAGGGGCCCTGGGGGTCAATACCTGCAGAGCATTGATACGGTAAGTGGGCTGGGGGGTGGTCAGGCCCCATCCAGCCCGTTGCTCCTCCCCCTTGGTAAAGGGGGGGGGGGAGAGAACCCCTTTGATGGTGGGGGGGGTGGTCAACTCCCCCCCCACTGCTGGTTGCCTCAATGCGACTGGCCTGGCCACCTCTTTTGGTGGGGGGGTGATCAAGTCCCCCCACCATGACCGGTTTCCCCTTGCAACCAATTACTGGCTGTTTACAACCAGCCAGCCCTCCCCCTCCCCCTTGCAATGGCAAGCACAGGGAGGGGGGGGAGCCGGGACCACCAGCCCCGCGGGGGCCACCCAGCGCAGCAGCCGCAAAAATGGCCCCACATGGGTCTTTGGGCCCCATAGACGGGCCAAAGGCAAAAACAGCGGGCTGCAACACGGGCAGCGGCCCCAAGGGGGCTGCAACACGGGCAGCAGCCCCAAGCGGGCCGGGATGTGGGCGGCAGCCCCAAGCAGGCCGGAACGTGGGCGGCAGCCCCAAGCGGGCCGGGACGTGGGCAGCAGCCCCAACCGGGCTGTGACAAGGGTGGCAGCCCAAATGGGCTGCCCCAAGCCCAAAAACTAAGTAAAACATACTTTGGCGGGCCAGCCCGTCTGTCCAAGTATGTCCAAAATAAACCTTGGGCCCAATTACGCCCATACAAGCCCATCTGGCTGTACTTGCCCATATCCTTCACTGGGCCCTTTAGGGCCCCTGTACCAATGAGCCTGTTTCATGCGTTTTGAGGCCAGTTTCCCCAAATCAGTGACATCCACACAGGCCTGTATGGTCCGTGTGAGTTTCCAATTGGCCAGAGAGGCCCATATGTGCATCCCATTTGGATTACACTTATACGTAGCACACGCGTAAGTGCATACGTATTTTAACAGGCAGTCCAATGGCCAGCCTGTCTGGCCAAGTATGTCCAAAATAAGCCTTGGGCCCAATTACACCCATAAAAGCCCATCTGGCCATACTTTCCCATATCCCCCACCAGGCCCGTTAGGGGCCGTGTACCAATGAGCCTGTTTCACGCGTTTTGAGGCCAGTTTCCCCAAATCAGTGACATCCACACAGGCCCGTATGGTCCGTGTGAGTTTCCAATGGGCCTGAGAGGCCCATATGTGCATCCCATTTGGATTACACTTATACGTAGAAAACACCTAAGTGCATACGTATTTTAACACACCCCCTTAATCCAAAAGGGGTGACATCCGCATATTAGTCACAAAGCCTTGATTCTTGTTCCTATCTAAAGCCTTAGTCAAGATATCCTCAATCATTACTCCAGTGGGCATGTACCTCAACACAATCTCCTTGCAGTTAACTGCATTGCAAATATAGTTATAGTCAAAATTGATATGTTTTTTTCTTGAATGAAACACTTGGTTTTGCGCCAATGAAATGGCACTCTGGTTATCAGAATACAACAATGCAAACCCTTGTGGTTTATGAGTATCCTCTAAGACTTTTCTCAACCATTTTTCTTCCTGTGAAGCTGCTAAGTAAGCTCTATATTCAGCCTCTGTTGATGAATGATTTATTGCCGACACCTTCTTGGACATCCATGACATCAGATTCTTACCTAAGAAGAATACAAAACCACTTGTTGATTCCCTAGTGTTACCATCTGCCCAACTTGCATTGGAATAACCAACCAAATCAAAGTTTGCTGACTTTGTAAACAACAGTCCCAGACTGTGCATTCCTTTAAGATACCTCATAACTCTCTTAAACCCTTACCAATGCCTCATGCTTGGCTTCTCTAAGTTTTTCAACAAGACACCATTTGCAAAAGCAATATTGGGCCTTGTACACTGCCCCAAATAATTAAGTGATCCAATAGCTGACCTGTAGTTGTTCCCAGATAGAACAAACTCCAGATACTACTCATCTGTAGACTTCTCTAAACAAATTTTTGACTGCATGGGAGCACCAAACTCCTTTGCATCCTCTAAGCCATATTGCTTAAGAAGAGCTTCCACATAATGGGTTTGATCTAACTTAATTCCATTCTTGCTCTTACTGACTTTCATTCCTAGCACCTGTTGCGCCAGACCAAGATCTTTTATCTTGAATTCCTTTTTGAGTGTCTCCATGACTCTCTCTTTACCATTTCCAATAATGATAATTTCATCAATCCATACAAACAAAATTGCATCCTTTCTTACAAAGAGACAAGGGTTGGCCTCAGATTCCTTGAAATCAATCTGTATCAGTTTCTCACTCATGGTATCATACCACAATCTAGCTGCTTGCTTCAATCCATAAAGGGATCTACACAGCTTGAGGACATATTCCCCTTTATCTGCTGAAAGAAAACTTTGAACACAGATTTTCTTCATGGTTTTGGGTTTAGTCTCTACTAACCATTCACAAAAACCATCAGGGATTGACATATAAACAGTCTCCTCCTCTCCAAGTTTTGCATTCAAGTATGCTGTTACAAAATCAGCTTGTTTAATTTCTTCTCCCAACTCCACTGCCAGAGCAATGATGTACCTGAAGGTGCACAGCCTTCCAGTTGGTGAGAAAGTTTCTTGGTAATCAATACCCTCTCTCTGCTTGAAGCCCTGTGCAACGCATCTAGCTTTGAATCTTTTCAAAACTCCATTTGTGTTGAAATTCTTGTTTAACACCAATCTAGACCCCAAAATGGTCTTTCCTTTTGGAACAGAATCCCACTTAACCACTTCAAAGACACTATTATTTTCTAGAGAATAAAATTCCTCAAAAATAGCACTCTTCCATTTGGCTCTCTCATCAGAATTCATAGCTTGGCCAAAGCTATTTTGGTTAACCCTTTTGCCCATTTCTGAACTCAACTCCAGGACTTCATTGAGCATACACTGTTCCTGAAATGTATCTTCCTGATATCCTGCTGTAGCATAATGGGACTTCCATTCCCCATACCTATCAACTGGTACTCTAACCCTACCACTCCTTCTTACTGGAGGTGGAGGCTCATCAGGTTCCAAATTAACGGACTCCCCTGAAGCAGGCACTGAACCCTCTGGTGGAACGTCTGCCATCTCTTCATCTTCTGGAACCACATGTTCCTCAGCCTTTTCTGGTGAAATAGGTGCTAATTCTATTTCTTGCTGTGACTTATTCACAACAACATATTCACTCCTTTTGAGTGGAAAGTTACTTTGATCAAATTTTACATCCCTACTATGGATAACCTTTCTTGTCCCTGGACAATAGATCCTATAAGATTTACTTATTGAATCTTAGCCTACAAGTGCCCCTGTTCTGACTCTAGGGTCTAATTTTCTGACCATCTCATTATGGTGGACACTATAATACACCAAGAAACCAATTGTTCTTAGGTGTGATGTTTTGGGGTGCAACTTCCAAAACTGATAATGAGGACTCTTCCCATTAACACTTACAATGTTATGCAACAGACAGACTGTACACATCAACTCAGCCCATAAGAACTTTGGTAGACCAGATTGAGACATAATAGTTCTTACCTTGTCCAGTAAAGTCCTATTCATTCTCTCAACTATTCCATTATTTTGTGGAGTACTTCCAGTAGTGACTATATGAATGATACCATAATCTTCCAATAACCTGTCAAACTCTTTACTCACAAATTCACCACCTCCATCAGTGATAACCCTCTTGATCTCCTTCATTAGACCATTCTGTTTCCAGACTTTGAATATTACAGAAACCTCCTCTGTGGTCTGATCCTTAGATTGAATTGGTTTAACCCAAACATAATTAGTTGCATTATCAACTAAATTGAGGAAGTATCTTTCCCCACTAAAGGACTCTGGTGTGAATGGCCCTGCCAAATCAATGCAAAATTCCTCTCTAGGAACATCAGTGCGGTCTCTTCTCTTTGAGGACACATTTCTAGTCTTAGCCCCTAAGGTACAACTCTCAAAGTTGCTGTCCTTTACCTCATGGCCACTTCTATTGTGAGCAACAGTGCTCAAAGCTGAGATTTTGAACAAGCTTGCACACAAAAGCTTGTTCCGAACCTGTCCACTAAGAACAGTTCTCCCATTCATATCAATAACAAAATTATCTTCTTTAAGATAACAAATCTGGAAACCTTTTTTCAAAAACACTCCAAGGGACACAAGGTCATAAGGCAACTCTGCTACATAGAATACTTTCTCAAAAGAAATTTTGAAACCCAAGTGATTTACAGGAATAACTTTTCCAATTCCTTTAATCTGAATTGTTCTGCCTTTCTGACCAATATTTACAACTCCATCATAATCACTAAGATTTGAAAATAAATTTGGTTCAAAGAACATGTGATCTGTACAACCAGAATCAATCAAAACAAGAACATCCTCCTTCAAATCCTCCTAATAGGAAAGAAGCTTTATCATTAACTGATAAGTTTCCATCTTTGAGGTTAATATTACTCACTTTGTAATCAATCAATTCCATTTCTTGATCCTCATCAATTTTGGCATTCTTGTTGGGACCTTCTTCCCCAACAATCATTTCCATTGGACTATCAAACTCCACCATTGCAACTTTTTCAGTAGTGGGATTGACCTCCTTGTCATTCTCTTTGGACCTCTTCCTCTTCTTGGCCTCCTTGCAATCTTTAGCATAATGCCCCTTATTCTGACAATTATAGCATAAGACCTTGGACAAATCCTTTTTTGCCTTCTTGGGAGATTTTCCAGTCTTTCCAACAAGGGCTGTTCCAGAACCCCCCTTCATCTTGAACTGAAGATCATCCTTTTCAATCCTTTTCAGCACATATTTCTCCCCAGGAAGAGGATCCAATTGAGAAATAATTCTGACTAAAGAATCAAACTCCTTTGGTAGCTTCTGAAGGATTAAGAGTGAAAAACACTCAGGATCCATGTTAAGTCCTGATGACTTAAACTTGGCTATGCTAGACCTAGCCTCTGCAACAAACTGTTTACAATTTGAATATTTTAACTTAAACAGTTTATTGAAAGCTATACCCTTCTGGTGAAAAGAATCACCAGCATACTTTGACTTAAGCAACTTCCAAAGGATGCTGCCCCTCCTCCTCTCATCTTTGCTAATAGTATCCACAACCCATGCCACATGATTCTCATCAAGATGCCTAAGGATGAGACTATAAGACTTTCTCTCCACTTCTGAACTGATCAAAGTGTCATCTGCATCCATTATCTCCCCAAAACAGATTTTGTCCAGCTCACTATCCATAAGGACAGCCCAAGCATTATAATTATGACTGTTCAGAACTATCTTGGTGGAGCTAACATGAGGGATATAGGACATCTTCTTGGAAAACTTGAGGTCTTTGAGGTTCTCCAGAGTAAGGTACAAGGGTCTAGATGGCTTGGAGGTAATGATGATGTTGGTACTGATAATGTGTTATAATTACTTGATGGGCTCTCACAAATTGGGCAACACGTTAGATGATATTGTTGATGAATTTGATTGGATGATGAATGGATAATGGAAAACAGCAGGAAGAAGAGCTCCTTAAGCAAAAAAGATTGGCCTCTTGTGAGACCATGATACAACAAGCCAAAAGGCAATTTTTCCGCCCCAAAAGAGCTCTACAGGCTCTACAGGCCTTGTTACTTGGTTTGGGCTACATCAGCCCACATGGCATCAGTCCCTGTACCCTTACAACCAGCCTATTCCGGTTGTGTCTGGTGTTTCCACCTCAATGGGGGTTGAACCAGCCCCTGTGCTGTTCAATCCCTGGCTGGTTGTCCGTTATAACCAGCCCTGTTACTTATCTTAGCACTTGTACAGCCCTGGCCCCTCATATGGGCCAGGTGGGACCCAGGACTCACCTGAGTCCAACCAAAATCTCACCTGGGGGGGTGTAACCGGAGGACATGCCGCCCCCTCCCTCTTTCTCTCAAATCCCTGGAGGGGGAGGTCAAATCCCCCTACCAGGGGCACTGGGGGTCAATACCCCCAGGGCATTGCTACGGTAAGTGGGCTGGGGAGTGGTCAGGTCCCATCCAGCCCGTTGCTCCTTCCCGTGGTAAAGGGGGGGATAGCGCCCCTTTGATGGTGGGGGGGGGGTCAATTCCCCCCCACCGCCGGTTGCCTCAATTCGACTGGCCTGGCCACCTCTTTTGGTGGGGGGGTGATCAAGTCCTCCCCACCATGACTGGTTTCCCCTTGCAACAAATTGCTGGCTGGTTACAACCAGCCAGCCCTCCCCCTCCCCCTTGCAATGGCAAGCAAGGGGAGGGGGGGAGCCGGGACCACCAGCCCCCTGGCAGCCGCAACAACGGCCCTGCGCGGGCCTTCGGACCCCATAGACGGGCCAAAGGCAAAAACAGCGGCCCCAAGCGGGCCAGGACGCGGACGGCAGCCCCAACCAGGCTGTGACATGGGCAGCGGCCCAAATGGGCTGCCCCAAGCCCAAAAACTAAGTAAAACATACTTTGGCGGGCCAGCCCGTCTGGCCAAGTATGTCCAAAATAAACCTTGGGCCCAATTACGCCCAAACAAGCCCATCTGGCTTTACTTGCCCATATCCCCCACTGGGCCCATGTACCAATGATCCTGTTTCACGCGTTTTGAGGCCAGTTTCCCCAAATCAGTGACATCCACACAGGCCTGTATGGTCCGTGTGAGTTTCCAATGGGCCGGAGAGGCCCATATGTGCATCCCATTTGGATTACACTTATACGTAGCACACGCGTAAGTGCATATGTATTTTAACAGGGCAGTCCAATGGACATTTATGCAAGCCCTATAATCTCACATTTGAGGGGGAGGTGATGAAATCCCCCCCCATAGCGGTATAGTACTGCCATTGCCACAACGTCCATGTTGTTTGTGGCAGAAGTCTCAACTAGTATCAATGGGGGGGCAGGGGACAGATTCCTCCTCATTGTCAATAACATCAATTTGCCCTGGGCAGGTGGTCAAATACCTCCCAGGGTTGTTGCTCCTTGTCCTTGGTGAAGGGGGGGGGGAAAGATTGCCCCTACTTGGTGGAGGGGTGATCAGGTCCCCCCCCCACTGCCAGTTGCCTTGTTGCAACAAGCCTGGTCTGTATCAATGTTTGAGTGGGCTGGGGGGGGGGGGATCAGGTCCCCCCAGCCCTTGCCACCTCCCCCTTGGTAATGGGAGCGGAGGGGGAGAGTGCCCTTCTCATTACCTCAAATGGATGGGGGGATGATGAAACCCAACCCACACTGACTGGTTGCTTGCTGGCTTGTTCCAGCCAGCAACGTTTCCTCCCATTTGCAGTGGCAAGCAAGGGGAGGGGAGGTATCCAGGGCTAAAAGCCCTGGCTCCTGCGGCCCCAACCTCTGGCTGCAAGTTGCTTGTTGGTCGCGACCAGAGTGGGGGGATTTGGAGTCCCTCTACCCTATATGGCGGCCCTGTGTGCACCTTTGGGCCCCTAAAAGGGCCAAGTGCAAGAAAAAGAGGCCCCAAGTGGGCTGCCACATGGGCAATGCCCCCAACAGGTTGGCCCAGCCCAAAGCAAAAAATGACAACTTTGGTAGGCCAGCCCAGCTGGCCAAGTATGTCCAAAATGAACATTGTTCCCAATTATTCCCATAAAAGCCCATTTGACTGTGGTGGCCCATCCATCTCAACGGGCCCTTGATGGCCCATTTACCAAATGACTTATTTCACGTGTTTGGTTGCCAGTTTCCCCAAATCTGTGACCTCCACACAGGCCCTTGTGGTCCTTGTGGTTTTCCAATGGGCCCCAGAGGCCCATAAATAAATCCCATTTGGATTAGAACTACACGTAGCACACGCCTGGGTGCATACTTATTTTAAAATTTTGTGGTTATTTGTTGACTATTTTAAACTTAATACTGTTACTAGAAAGAATTGGTACACTATTCCTCCCATGACTCACTTATTCAAAGTATTTTCTGGTTATAAAATTTCTTCAGCAATCAAAATCAGGGGTGCTTATAACTTTGTTTGGATTAAGCAAGGAGCTGAACATCTTACAGCATTCAGGAACCATTCTAGTATTTTTGAATATTTTTTTATTCCCTTTGGGAATACCAATGCTGCTGTATACTTTTGATTTCTAGTGAATGAAATCTTTTCTAAACTCCTAGCCATCTGTGTGGTGGTAAAATAATGATATACTTCTTTTTACAAAAATTTAGAGACACATATGGCCCACTTATGTGAAATCCTAAAACAACTTGGAAAAACAATATTTATGTCAAAGCTTCTAAATGCAAATTTCATGCTTCTTCAGTGGATCAACTTGGCTAAATAATCTCTTACAGGTAACTTGAGATGGGAAACTCCAGGGTTTGAAAGGTTTTCAATTTTCCTGCACCAACAAAAAAAAATGTTCTGCAAAAGATTTTGGGGTTTTCTAATTTTTATTTCAGGTTTATCATCAACTACTCCAGGAAGGTCCACATTCTAACTGCTTGTACTGGAAATTTTTCAGTATTTCCCTATCTACTGGGGCTTTAAAGAATTTTGAAGAGCTTAAACAGGCCTTTTCCAAGGCATGAATCCTTAAATATTTTGAACTCTCCTTAAAATATTTTATGGAAACTGATTCGAGTACCTATACCCTTGGAGCATTCCTCAAAAAAGTTTCCCTTGATGGATCCAAACACCCAATTGTGTTTTCTAGAGGAAAGCTGGGTATTTATGAACTGAAATATGAAATCCACAACAAGGAAATTCTAGAAATATCATGGGCTATAAAAATTTGGAAAGCTTATCTCTCAATTCTTTCTGAATCCTTTGAAGTTGTCACTGATCATCTATCCTTGAAATATTTCATAAATTCCAAAGTATTTACTTGTTTCCAGACGCTGATTTTTGATCTGAATTTGACTTTTTCATTGTCTAAAGACCTGGGAAGCACTCCATTTTACCTGATTTTCTATAAGATTGGTTCAACATTTATCCCAAGGAGAGGATCACCTATACAGAAATGAACCTAGAAAATGTCAAACAGCTCTTTAAATAGACTAACTTTGAAACTTCAATAATCTTCTTTTTATCCACTGAACAGGTTCATGGATGTTTGAAAAACTTAATTCAATCCCAGAAAACCAAGAAATCAACCCAAAAGATTCTTCAGAAGCTACAAAAGAAAGAAAAAATTAAGAGCTACCTGATTGACCCAGTTACTGGCCTTTTAATCTTTCAGAACAGGATTTCCATTACCAAGGAGGATGAACAACTGAAATCAGAGATACTTTGACAACAAAAAAACTCCCCGCTCTCTGGTGAACCTTGAAAAGACAAGAAAATAGGCTTGGTGAAGAGATATTTTAATTGGGAAAATATGACTTCCCTTATCAAAGATTATGTTTCCTACTTTTACCTTTTCAGCAGATAAACACATTTATAAAAAGAAATTCGGACTTCTCCAAACCTTAAGAATTCTAGATAATCCCTGTACTTCACTCTCTATGGACTTAATTTCTCAACCAACCCCATCTAATGAATTTGATTCAATCCTTGTGGTGGTTGAATGCTTCTCTAAAGTTTTATCTTTATAAAAAACACAAATAAAATTTCTACTGTGAAATTAGCTGGCCTAATGATTTTTCATTTATTTTGAAAACATGGCCTCCCAACTGATACTTCCAGAAATAGAGACTCTTTATTTTTTTCATATTTGTGGAAAAATGTGTTTGAAATATTAAAGGTAAATAGGAATCTATCAACAGCTTATCACCCCAAGACAGATGGTCAGAAAGAGCTGGTAAATCAGATCCTGGAACAATTTCTTAGTATTTATTTCAATTATAAACAAGACAACTGGGATACCTGGATCCCCCTTGCTGAACTTTCCTACAAAAACTCCACCCGCACCTCAAATATAAAATCACCTTCCTTTAAAAATGATTGTAAAAACCCAAAATTTGACTGTCTAAATTTAGCAGAAAACCAGTGTCACAACATACCCCAGACACACCAGAATCAAAGACGGTTAGGCATAGAACTCAAAAAATCTATCAAGAGATATCAAATGAGTGGTTTTCTTGACTTATTTGCTGTTGGTAAAAATTTATGGCTCTATTCTAAAAATATCAAAATTAACTTACTAAAAAAAATCTTTCAGGATGATGGTTAGGTCCTTGCTTGGTTACAGGAAAGATTGGGAAGAATTTGTTCAAAATTCAACCCCCTTGTCAACAGTCCACTATCCATCCAGTATTTCACTCCTCATTATTCAAACATGATCCAATAAACCCATTTTCTTCCAAACATAATTCAACAAACAGATCAGTAAAGATAGATGGTGGAGAAGAATGGGAAGTAGCTCAAAGAATTGATTCAAAGTTAAGGAGGGTGAAATTATTTTACCTTTTCAAGTGGAAGATTTTCAAGAAAATGAAGAAAATACTACTTGGGAACCTCAATATAATCTTACCAAATTTCCTGCTTTACTCCAAAATTTCCATACCCTTTATCCACTAAAACCAAAAAATTCTCAATAAAGAAGAAATATCTGTATCAAATCCCTTTTATATATTTTCAATCAGCAAAAAAAAAAAATATGAAATGAAATGAAAAAAATATCTCTCATCTTGTTCATGTAGCTTCAATCAAAAAAAAATTCCTTTGATCAATATATTTCATGTATATTCAATATATATATATATAGTGTGATGATAAATTCACAATTCCAAGTTGTGTGGGATTCTTTTAGGGCCCCAAAGAACCCAATCAAGGCGTGGGGGCCCATACATGCGTTGAATGGGTCATTCCAAACACAATTTATTGATTTATCTATTTATCTATTTAATTTTATTTATGAATTTATTTATTTATTTATTAATTAATTAATTGATTTATTTTTTTATTAATTTATTTATTTATTAATTTATGGGTAATGTTAAATTCACGGCTCCAGTCGTTTGGGAGCTGTGTAGGGCCCCACAAGGCCTGTGAAAGATGTTTAGGGCCCCACACGACCTGTGGGAGTCATCTAGGTCCCCTCAACGCGTTGGGGCCCATACACTACTCCATATACTTTATAATTTATTATTTATTATTATTTATGATTTATGATTTATTATTTATTATTTATTATTTATTATTTATTATTTATTATTTATTATTTATTATTTATTATTTATTATTTATTATTTATCATTTATTATTTATTATTTATTATTTATTATTTATTATTTATTATTTATTATTTATTATTTATTATTTATTATTTATTATTTATTATTTATTATTTATTATTTATTATTTATTATTTATTATTTATTATTTATTATTTATTATTTATTATTTATTATTTATTATTTATTATTTATTATTTATTATTTATTATTTATTATTTATTATTTATTATTTATTATTTATTATTTATTATTTATTATTTATTATTTATTATTTATTATTTATTATTTATTATGTATTATTTATTATTTATTATTTATTATTTATTATTTATTATTTATTATTTATTATTTATTATTCACTATGTATTATTTAGTAGAGGCTACACAACTTGATTTTAGTTTTTTAGTGTGCCACACAACTCAAATGGGACGTGTAGCATGCCACACAGCCCATTTGAGTCGTGTAGCATGCCACACGGCCCATTTGAGTCGTGTAGCATGCCACACTGCTCATTTGGGTCGTGTAGGGTGTCACACAGCCCATTGAGCCGTGTATTTAACATTTCCCCAAAAAATAGAATAATAACTAAATAAAAAGTAAAAATAACAATAAAAAAATAAAAAATAAAAAATAAAAAATAAAAAATAAAAAATAAAAAATAAAAAAATAAAAAATAAAAAATAAAAAATAAAAAATAAAAAAATAAAAAATAAAAAATAAAAAATAAAAAATAAAAAATAAAAAATAAAAAATGAAAAATGAAAAATAAAAAATAAAAAATAAAAAATAAAAAATGAAAAATGAAAAATAAAAAATGAAAAATAAAAAATAAAAAATAAAAAATAAAAAATAAAAAATAAAAAATAAAAAATAAAAAATAGAAAATATAAAATAAAAAATAAAAAATAAAAAATAAAAAATAAAAAATAAAAAATAAAAAATAAAAAATAAAAAATAAAAAATAAAAAATAAAAAATAAAAAATAAAAAATAAAAGATAAAAGATAAAAGATACAAAATAAGAAATAAAAAATAAAAAATAAAAAATAAAAAATAAAAAATAAAAAATAAAAAATAAAAAATAAAAAATAAAAAATAAAAAATAAAAAATAAAAAATAAAAAATAAAAAATAAAAAATAAAAAATAAAAAATAAAAAATAAAAAATAAAAAATAAAAAATAAAAAATAAAAAATAAAAAATAAAAAATAAAAAATAAAAAATAAAAAATAAAAAATAAAAAATAAAAAATAAAAAATAAAAAATAAAAAATAAAAAATAAAAAATAAAAAATAAAAAATAAAAAATAAAAAATAAAAAATAAAAAATAAAAAATAAAAAATAAAAAATAAAAAATAAAAAATAAAAAATAAAAAATAAAAAATAAAAAATAAAAAATAAAAAATAAAAAATAAAAAATAAAAAATAAAAAATAAAAAATAAAAAATAAAAAATAAAAAATAAAAAATAAAAAATAAAAAATAAAAAATAAAAAATAAAAAATAAAAAATAAAAAATAAAAAATAAAAAATAAAAAATAAAAAATAAAAAATAAAAAATAAAAAATAAAAAATAAAAAATAAAAAATAAAAAATAAAAAATAAAAAATAAAAAATAAAAAATAAAAAATAAAAAATAAAAAATAAAAAATAAAAAATAAAAAATAAAAAATAAAAAATAAAAAATAAAAAATAAAAAATAAAAAAAAAAAAAAAAAAAAAAAAAATGGAAAATGGAAAATAAAAAATAAAAAATTCCACAAGATTCAAATTTTCAGAATGAATCAATTTTGAGCAGGAAATTTGAACTCTATAGAACAAAAAGCAATTAAAACTTTAATACTAATGAATTTAATTTTGAAATTTTTTTGGAACTCTTTTTAGCTCAAAAAATTTACAACTACAAATTGAAATAAAAATAGCTCTGAAATTAACTAAATTTTTGGCTTTGGGTTTTTGTTTGGTTGTTTTCATTCTTTTGTATATTTTTACAATTTCTTGAAATAAAAAATTGAATTTTGAAAATTATACAGGAAAAACTCTCAAAAATTATGATCTTCCATGCATTTAATTTGTGATATTAAAGAATTTCATATGTCACAAACAGTTTTATTTTTAACATTTATTTTCTATTTAATACCATTTTAATAATTTATTATGATCCTTTTAAAGTTTCAATGATTTATTTTTTTAGTGGCACACCATTTTTGGCATGCACAGGTCCACATGCCAATTTTATTGGTGCGCACAGAACCACACACCAATTTATTTTGCATGCACACTTCTTCAAACCAAAAAAGGATTAATTTTTGGTGTGTGGGATTATGCATATGGAAAATTTTGGCACTTGGACCTGTGCACACCAGAATTATTTGTTGGAAAAAAAATGGTCACACATTATTAATTTTATGGAACCAAAATAACTTCACCCTTTTTTCAATTTTTCTCAAATCAAAAACATGTTTGAATTTGGGGTTAAATACCCACAAATTCAAAAAAATTATTTCTTCAAAAAAGAAACTATCACCTTGGATCTCTGGTTTCATTGGTTCCAAATACATATGAAAGCAATTTTTCTGTTTTGAATATAGATAATTGAATGAGTTTAATAAAAAGAATGCGTACCCATTACCACTGATGTTTCACCTTTTTAAACTTTCACTGGGTCTTCTAATTTCTTGAATTGAGACATTTGAGGGGCGTATTGATTGAAACAAATAGCCAAAATTCATGAGTATTTGACTTCTATGAGCAATTCTTTTTGAGGATATTAGTAAACTTCAATGCCTTTAGCCTCTTCAAATCTGCTTCCATTTTTTATAATTTTTTTTTAAAAAAAAGTCTAATTTTTAAGAAGTGTACTCCATGGAGGATATTGATGAAATATCTATCAAGGCAATTGAACTCAAGGACCACATCCAAAATATTGAAGAATTATTGGAATGGCTTTGAAAAAGAAGTTTTTTTCTAAGCTCTTCAAGTAAAATTTTCATATGGGCACACTTTATTTCCTTGGTCTTGTAATTTTTAAAAGACTATTTCTATTCCAAAATCCAAATTAAAGCCCATTTTGGACTGGAAAGCACCAAATTCAGTTCATAAACTTCAAATCCTTAGTTTTTAATGATTTTTACAGGACATTCATTTTATATTACACTAAGGAAACTTTTTAATCTTACTAATTGTTCTTTCAAAATATATCCCATGTTTTCTCATTGAACAAGCCGCTTTCAAGATTTCCAATATGCTCTCACCAAAAAAAAAAATTGAAGCTATATATAAAGCATTTCATACAGCACTCAACCAGTCTCACTTGATAACATTTTCTCATGATATTTTCAAAACAGATGAAATCAATTATTTCATCTCAGATTTTCTCTTTCAATTTTTATCTTCTTAAAAATTATTCCATTCATTAGCCATTGAATCACAAAAAATACACTCTTCTGAATTAAGTTAAAAGAAAAATGAAACAGGTATTCTTTCAAGCATGCATTTCTTGAATAAATAATCTTCATACCCTTCAAGTCTTTCAAACCCATTTGGTGTCCTGAATGATTCAAATTATCTGCATTATCTCATGAGAAAAGGATTTCTCATGCACAGATTTATTTTTCATTCAAATTACCTCTACCATTTCAAATTCCCAGTAATTTTTTTCCCTCAAAATTTTGCATCATTTTCTGATGTTTTGTCACATTTGGTAAATTTTTACCCAAAGGGGGGGGGGTTTTCACAAAAACCCTGAACATTTTCAAACACTTTTCTTAAATCCCAGTGAGAATTTCAATTAAACAGTAGAAGATAATCAAAAGAATTTGTTAAATGTTTGAGAGGACTAGCTGAAAGAGTTTCACTGCATAAAAATTCAAGATGAAAAAACTTCTAATTCAAAGGAATACTCAATCAATGATTATGGCATCCTGTTAAACAAAAATAGAAAAGTAGCCCCAAATGCACCACATATCAACTTATATATCTTCAAATTTTTGAAAACCTCTTGGCTTTGTATTCATCAGGTTAGTAATAAAAACTACTGGTTTATTGCAAAAAACTCCCTTTATACTGGTATGACCAATGAATACAAAGCTTATTTTGAGCTCTTGCTATGGTTGCAATATTAAAAAATCCTTGAATCACCTGAGGTATTTATTGCTTCATCTTCTGAAAATTCTTCCTATTACTTTCAATTCACTATCTATATATCAGATTCTGAATAACCTCTTTCTGATGAATATGGTTCTATCCTAGTGATATTATATTTATTTTCAAAGTTGGTTTTGTTTCTTTTAAGCAAAACCACTGAAAATTCTGAATATTTGACTGATTTATTTCTATAAAATTCATTCTTGAAGCATGGTATTCCAAATAACTTTATTGGAAATCATAGACCCTTTTTTTTATCAAGTTCCTGGACTTGTCCATTCCAAACCTTGAAGATAAATCAAAATTTATCAATGGCCTATAACCTGGAAATTGATGGGGGAAAAGGAATAAATCAGATGCTTTACAATTTGAATAAACTATAAACAAGGAAATTTGACAAAATAACTTCTTGAAGCTAAATTTTCATAAATAAAATCCACTCATATCTCAACAAAACAGTCAACCTTTCAAGCTCTTTATGGAATGAAACTAAATTTTTATTCCATTCAGGTATATTGTTCTCAACCCGTGTGGTTACTATTCATAGACAAAATCCCAAACTTAACTGCACCATCTAAGGCATGTGGAGGATATTTCTAATTACAGGACACAAATTTCATGATACAACCATATATTTTTCATGTCCTCAAATATTATATTTTTATTCAACTGGTAATGTTTGAAGGTAATTCTTGATTTAAGAATGAGATTCAGATTTTACAATTTATTTTTGGAACCCTGGGAGAAACACAATTTCAAAGATTAAAATCAAGGGGGAAAGAAATTTACACAATAGCAGATTCTTAAAAATAAAAATTCATAAATTTTGAAATTATTTAAGCACAAAATATAAACAGCTATGGGATGAATGAATAATTGGATTGTGCAGTTCATTCCTGGAACAAAAGAAATTTAAAAAAACAAGGATTCAAAGGAGACTAGATTAGTTGAGGAGTGTTTAAAAATTGGTTTATCACAAATTTTTATTGGCAGGGAATAATTTTGATATTTAAAATTATATCAGATCACCCTTAGCCCATGCATTTACTTAAATCATGCAGGATCACTAGTGTGATTCATTGCAGTTAGGAGTAAAGAAGTCTTCATCATTTCTCTTCCATGAATTTTTTAGTTAATATTCAAGCAAGTAAATTATTAATTAGATAGCAGGGAGAGTAAAGAGGCATAAAATCATATTAAATTGTAATATAATCATTATAATTTAATTAAAATGTCTAATAATTGTATCATAACTTAGCATCATGAAATTGATTGTTTGTAGGAGTTTTAAAATAGACTTTAGTGAAGAGTTTTTATCTGAAGGAATTCCAAAACCACTCAATCTTGGAGAATGAGTTTGCGGGGTGTGAGACCCACAGTGCCTGCTTGCGGAAATGTAGGCAGAAAACTTTGTAAGAAGGGAATCTGATTTAGAGAAGAAATTTATTGGTGGGGTAGAAGTTTATGCATATAAACTTAGAGTAACCCCATAAAATCCATGCAGGTTCTGGAATATTTCACCAAACCAGCTCCAGATTATCTCTCCCTTATCAAACATCTTAAAGAGAAATCCCAAACCAAACTCAAATATTATCATTTGCATCATAAAGTAAATTTTTAAAATATCTTACTTAGGAGATTTTATATTTCTTAGTGCTTGAAATATTTTGAAACCCCAACAAACCAAGAGAATTTCCAAAAACAAATCCTTTGAAAATCCAATCAGTTATTTGAAAAAACACTTGAAATTTATCTTCATCTTTGAAGTGGAAACCTATCAATAAAAAACATTGTATTTCACTTGCTAGCAAGTGCCATCAGGGAATCTGCAGCTGAATCTATGACCATTTCATAACCACAAATTGACTCTCTATACTCATTCTTCTCAGAAATTCTCAATCTTCTGTACACTCAACCTCTACCCCTTTATCTACCAGCTACACCTCCTGATATATCTCCCTGCATGCTCTGCAGGTCCTAGGCATTCTCCTAGGCTCTCTATCTCTCTCTCTCCATTGCTTGGTACATCCTCAATCTCTCCTTCAACCTAATTTGTAAGAGAAGTACATGCAGATCCCATAATTTATATCCATAGTACATACCCCTGGCTGGACAAACCACACTTCCAGTTCAGTACATGACACACCTTCCTGGAAAATCCCATTACTCAATCTGTCACACCACTTCCTCAAGCTCAATTTTTCAACATGTATACCATGGTTAATCTCAACCCCAGTACCAGTCTTCACTTCTCATGGCCTCCTCTCAGCTCTCACATATACTGAAATATCCTTCCTTCTGCACTAATTTCCCCCAATGAATTAGTATACTACTTCTTATTTTTTATTCCCTTTCAACAGTTTTAATCTCAGAACAAGAAAGCCATCCAGCCTACCTTACTCATATTACCTATCCATTTGTTTTTGCTCTTCTAGGATTCAGTCAACCAGATATACTTCAAAAGACTTAATCCTGGATTCCTCTCATCCTTAATTCATTCAACCCTTGTCATTACTCTACCCCCTATAATTGCAATCCATCTCTTCTTCTCTATCCTGATTCCTGTGAGAATTAGTTCCTGTTCCTTCTGCCCCTTTCATGCCAGGTTCATTTGTTAAATTATCTCAATTCCTTTCCCTTAATTAATACCCCTCTCTTTATCTCTCTAGTCCTATAAAATCCATCCTGTTTCAACTTAAGGATATCATTGCCTATGCATTTTTTAGACCATTTTTTGATTGAGCTTAAAAGCATGTGGTCCCCTACATTTCCATATGAATTTTCTGTCAAAACTCTCCATACCTATCAAACTCCTTACCTGAACTTTTGACACAAATTTGACCATTTGAAAATTTGACGCTTTGGCAGGAAATTGACAAAATAGATCAGAACTCAACCGCTTTTCCCACTTTAATCCATTTCAACCCACTTTGAAAAATTTGACTTACTTTGAAAAATTTTGCAGACCTTTCAAAACTACTTTTTACAGCCCACCTTTTCTTCAAATCCTTTCTGTGGGTACTTCTTTTGGGTCACCTCCCTATGGGATAATTTGAAACCATGCATCCTGAAATTTAAAAACCTTTTATCATTACCAGTCCACCTTTGACTAGGACAGCCAGAGGAAATTTTTCTTTTCTAGGTGTCCAAGACCACATTCAATCAACTCCTCAAGCCCATTTTTGTGGGAGGAACTTTTCCAAATTCCCAGCACCAGCTTTATCCAATACTATGGAGACTTTTATCCTTGCTCCAGCTCCTCCAAGAGCTTCTCTGTCCCCAGCTCCTCCTGTTTTAAGACCTTTTGCTAATTGTGTAATTGTTAAATACCCCCAACCAGGATATGGATTACATTCTCCATTTTAAAATCCGAGAATGATCCCTCTCCCTGAGGATGTGGACCAGGAAGAGATCAAACACTCAGGTTTTACTCAAGGATCTTCAGTAACCTTGACTCACCAACTGCTGGAATTTAGGAAGAATCTTCTCAACCATCTGCTTTTACTTCAATTCCTGAACACCAAAATCAGCCTCCTCCTCAGCCACCTGCTGTAGACCCTACTCTCCTAGCTCTGCTTCAAACCATGACTTCAGCTGTGGCTAAACTTCCCAATCCTCCCGCAACTAGTACTTCCCACTCTGGAACCTTTAAAGCTCCATCAATTGATCTTACTGAAAAATTTGAAGGCAAAAACTCTACCAATCTCAGAACTTTCTTGCACAATTTTGAACTCATATTTGCAAAAAAAATAAATAAACCTTTTGTGTGTATCAAAGGAAATTTCTGTTTGCAGTATCCTACTCATCTGGGAATTCAAGCTGTTGGATCCAACCTTATCTGGCTCACCTTTCAAATGAAGAGCCCTCCTTTTTAATCAACCCCTGGGACCTCTTCATGAAAAAACTTAATGAGCTTTTTGAAAATTGAAATGTCCAAAGAGGAGAAGGAACTTGTGGATATAAAAATTAAATACTCTGTTTATGCTTCCACCCATGTCACAGAATTCAGATCCCTTATGACTAAATTCTCTGGATGGGGTGATATAGCCTTCTACTTCCATTTTTGCAAAATTATCCCCTCTCAACTTCTGGACCAACTAGCCAGCTACAATTTTTCTGTGTAAAACCTCCAATATCTTATTTATTTATTGTTGGATTACATTACTAGGTACCAAAAAAATTGAAGGAGAATTATTCCCATCCAAGACACTCTAAACAAAGAAACTCCTCTCAACCCCAACCCAATTACTCTCAGTCTGAAAAGGGCAAAGGTAAATCCAAGTAGCAAGAAGAACCTGCAAAGAAGCAAGATTCCTCAACCAAACCTACCTGGGACTTAGTTCCAAATGGCAAGCTCAAGGCTGAATTGAAGGAAAGAAGTGAAAAGGAGGGACTATGTATGCATTTTGGTGGGAAGAAAAAGATAGAAAACTGTAGAAAGAAGCCTGTCACCAACTCCTCTGTCAACTCCAACTCCTCTTCTTCTTACAAAAATCCAAAAATAAATTAGAGGGTTTTCCTTTTCTACTCCAGGATTATCACCCTATTGATTTTAGTTTAAAAAGTATTCAAAAAGATTACTCTGACCAACTTTCTAAAGGCTTAAATTTCATTCTCTTTTTTTAAGGCTTTATTTATATTTCTTTGATTGATTCAATTCCTAATCAATCTGTAATGTCCAATGCTATGGTTCTCAATTTTTCATTGGAGCCCATTTCCTTGCGCTAAACTATTCCTCCTTTCAATTTTGGTCCTAATGAGTCACCCTCTCAACTAATTACCCACAAGGCATCTTGGGTGGTCTCACTTACTTCTTTTACTAGCTTTGAATGGGAATTCCTTCTAGTCAATGCACCCTTCTTGGAGAAAATAATTCTGGTAATTGACTTTATTCACAATTTGAATCCTGAATTTAACTGGAAGATGGGGCTGATCACCCCAATATTCCATCCAACTGACAGCCTTTCCTCCAATTCTGTTGAAATCAATGTGGTCAACCTAAATTCAACTGGTTTTTCTTCTACTCTGCCTTTGTTTCTGCAGCCCAATTCATTTCCATTCACTTCAGAGCCTTTGCATCCTTGACACAGAATCCAATTCCCCTTGATTTTGAGAACAGCCTACCTTGCATGGATATTTACTGATCGCTTGACTAATCCTCTGGAGGAAGACTCTAGGGATTCAACCTTGCATATCAGGAAATTGGTCAATTCTTCTAAAATTTCTGATATTCCCCAAGAATATATTTCAGCTGACTAGGAAATATTTTATATTGACAAAGACCCTGAAGAATTTGAAACTGTGTTTGAAAATGTTCCTGCTGATTAAAATTCTTTCCTAAATTTTTTCTCCGAGTTTAAAGCAGATAAACTTCCTCCTCACTATGCTTACAATAAACATATCCAAATTGATGGTCCATTTCCTCCAGTAGGGCTGTTCTACTTGCTATCTCAAAGTGAAAATTCAAGCCTAAAAGACTAAATAGCGGCAAATGTAGAGAAAGTTTTCATCAATTCCAGCACTTCAAGCACTGGATAACCTGACTTTTTTTTCAAAAAGAAGGATGGGAGTTTGTGGTTATGTTTTGATTATTGCAATCTGAATGCTGTTACAAGGAAGAACCGTTATCCCCTTCCTCCAATGAATTTCTTACTGAATGTATTTTCAGGTTGCTCTATCTTTACCAAAATCAACCTCAGAGCAATTTACAAAATTTTTGTGCAGAGATGAACACCTTTCAGAATTCAGATCTCAGTTTGGAAGTTATGAATACTTGGTTATGCCTTTTGGCCTGACCAATGCCCCAGCTTCTTTTCAAAATTTTTCAAGGTTATCCTTGCTGATATCCTCAAAATATGTGTGTTTTTTTACCTTGATGATATCCTTATTTTCTCTAAGAACTTTCAGGAACACCTTTCTCATGTGTTTGAAGTACTAAACAGGTTCAGGAAGCACAAGCTCTATACAAAGGGCTCCACATGCATCTTCCATGCACCTTCTATAGACTAACTTGGCTATGTGATCTCAGGGTATGGTATCTTCATGGATAAAAACAAAGTAAAAACCATGCTTTCCTGGAAAACCCCTCACAATAGAAGATCCTTTAGGCCTTTTCTTGGTTTTGCTAATTTCTATCACAGGTTTATCAAGAACTACTCCAAAGAGTTTTCCCATCTCCCTTCTTTTGTTGGAAAAAGTTCTCCTTTCCTCCTCAATACTGGAGATTTTCAATAATTCAAAAACATCAAGCAATCCTTCACCCAAGCTCCATTCCTTTGCCATTTTGACCACCTTCTTAGGTCACATGTCAAAACTTATGCCAGTAATTATGCCCTTGGTGCTGCATTGCACCAGGTGACTGCTGGTAACACTAAACACCCTATTCACTTTGAAAGAATAAAAATTTTCAGCACTGAACTCAACTATGAAATCCATGAAAAAGCATTCCTTGAAATTGTATTTGCTCTTCAGCAATGGTGTGCTGAACTCTTGAGTTTTACTGAACCCTTTCAATATACAAATGGTCATTCTTCTCTGAAATGATTCATGTCTTCCAAGGTTCTCACCAGAAGATAAACGTTTTGGGAATAATTACTCTCTGAATTTAATTTTGTGAGCACTTACAGGCCTCAAAAATTGAAAACCATTTCAGATATCCTGTCACATTCAGACAATGTTTATCCAGAGGGGGGAAAACCATATTCTGAAAAGAATCCTGGAAATTTTGAAAAGATTCTGAAACAAAATGAAGTCAAAGCTTCTAAAATCTTGTTTCTTTCTGCTAAAATACTTTATTATCAACTGATTGAATTTAAATCTATTCAACAAGCTGAAAATTTCCTTCAAGGAATCATTAAAAGATTGAATAAGAGTGAAGAGGCAGCTGAATATCCCTTAGACTCCTTTAGTGTCTTACTCCTGTTTCAGGGTAAAGTGTGTGAAAATTATGGCCAGCAATTAGCTTAGTGAAAGGAGGAGCAGTGATTAATGAAAAAGAAATGTTGGAAACCTTGTTCTATAAAGGCTAATGGGCTCTCATAATGGGGAAATACATTGCATAATTTATTTTATGAATTCAAATGGATTGATGGAGAACCGCAGGGGGAAGAGCCCCTTAATTACACAAGATTGGCCTCTTCTGGGCCCATGATAAAACAGGTGAAAAGTCAAAAATTCCGCCCCAAAGGAGCTCTAAAGGCTCTGCAAGTGTTTTTAGTTTTTTTGGGCTACATCAGCTCTCCTGTAAATGCACCCCAAACCCTTTTGACCGGACTGTTCTGGTCAAATTTGATGTTTCCATCCTTACAGGGTTTAACCAGCCCTTTGCTGTTCAAACCCTTGGGCTTTTTTTCCTTCAGAAAGCCCTGTTAACGCTATGAACTCACCTAAAAGGCTGGTTGCCTCATGCAACCAGCCCCACACCCCAAAAATGGGCCAGGTGGGACCCCGGAAACACCTGGGTCCACTCTCACAACTCACTCCAAGGGGGGGGGTGTAACTGGCAGACATTCCGCCCATCCCCCCCCCCTCTTTCTTACCTGGGTGACCAGCAGGGGTGGTACAATCCCCTGCTGGCCGCCTGGGACAGAATTGTCCCAGGAAAACCAAAACAAGTGGGCTTGGGGGGAACCAGGTCCCCCCAGCCCTTGGTAATGGGGGGGGGGAGTGCCCCATTTTTTCATCACTCCATCCCACATAAACATGTGGGAGGGTGATGAAATCCCCCCCACTGCTGGTTGCCTTGATGCAACTGGCCTGGACTGTATCAACTGTCAAGTGGGCTGGGGAGGGATCAGGTCCCCCCAACCCTTGGTAATGGGGGGGGGCAGAGCGCCCTGCTTCCCACTTTACATGGGTGGGTTTTTTATGAGATTCCCCCCACCCTGACTGGTTGCTGACTGGTTCTAACCAGCCAGAAACCTTCCCTCCCCTTTTCAATGGTGAGTGAGGGGTCAGAGGTAGCCTTGGTATTGCGGCTTCAAGTTGCTTGTTGGCCACAACCAGGGTGGGATGACCCCATAAAATCGCCCTGCATAGGCTGTTGGGCCCCTAAACAGGCCAAACGCAAGAAACAGTGTCCCTGAGCAGGCTGAAACATGGGCAATGGCCCCAATGGGCTGTCCCAGCCCAAAATCAAGAAATGAAAACTTTTGTGGGCCAGCCCGGCTGGCCAAGTGTGTCCAAAATGAACCTTGGGCCCAATAATACCCATACAAGCCCATTTGGCTGGGGTGGCCCATCCATCCCAATGGGCCTGTGTACCAAATGACCTACTTCACGTTTTTTGGGTCCAGTTTCCCCAAATCTGTGACATCCACACAGGCCTGTGTGGTACATGTGGTTGTCCAATGGGCCGTAGAGGCCTATATTTGCATCCCATTTGGATTACAACTATATGTGGCACACATGTAAGTGCCTATGTATTTTGACACACCCCCTTAATACAAAAGGGGGGAAATATGCATATTAGAGACAAATCTTTGGTTCTTGTTTCTGTCTAATGCCTTAGTCAAGATATTTACAATCATTTCTCCAGTAGGCATGTAGCTCCACACTATCTCTTTGCAGTTAAATGAATCATGTATATAGTTATATTGAACATCAATATGTTTTTTTCTTGAATTGAACACTTGGTTTTCTGCCAATGAAATGGCACTATGTTTATTGGAATAAAAAAATTCAAACCCTTGTGGCTTATGTGTATCCTCTAAGACCTTTGTAAAACACTTTGCTTCCTGTTAAGCCACTAGGTAAGCTTTATACTCAGCTTCTGTTGATGAAAGACTTATTTCCAACACATTCTTGAACATCCATGACATCAGATTCTTACAAAAGAAGAATTCAAAACCAATTTTTGATTCTCCAGTGTTACCATCTGCACAACTTTCACTGGAATCACCCACCAAATCAAATTTTGCTGACTTTGAAAACTTTAGTTCCAGACCGTTTTTTCCTTTAAGATATCTTATAACCCTCTTAAAACCTACCCAATTCCTCATGCATGGTTTCTCTAAGTGTTGTGATAAAATCCCAATTTCAAATGCAATATCTGGTCTTTTACACTGTACCAAGTAACTCAGAGACCTAATAGCTGACCTAAAATCATTCCCTGACTGAGAAAACTCCAGATGCTCTTCATCTTTGGAATTTTCCAAATGGATGTTTGACTGAATTTGCATACCAAAGTCCTTTGCGTATTCTAAGCCACAATGCTTAAGAAGTTCCACAACATAATGGCTCTGATACAATTTTATGCCATGATTAAATTTAGTAACCTTCATCCCTAGCACTTGTTGTGCAAGACAAAAATCTTTTATCTTGAACTCTTTCTTAAATTTCTCCATGACTTTATCCTTACCATTCCCAATGATAATAATTTTATCTACCCAAGAAAATAGTATAGCATACTTTCTAACAAATAGAAATGGATCAGCCTCACTAATTTTGAAACATATCTCCAAAATTTTCTGACTCATGGTATTATACATTGACCTAGCTGACTGCTTCAATCCATACAGGGATCTCTTCAGCTTGAGGACATATTCCCCTTTATCTACTGATAAGAAATTTCTTTTGCAGATTTTGTTCATGGTTTCTGGTTTGGTTTCAACCAAACATTCTCTAAAAACATCAGGAATCAACATATACACAGTCTCCTCCTCCTCAATTTTTTCATTAAAGTATGCTGTTACAAAATCAGCTTGTCTGATCTCTTCACCCAACTCCCCTTCATGAGAAAGGATAAACCTGAAGGTGGAAAACCTTCCAGCTGGAGAGAAATTTTCTTGGTAATCTATACCCTCTCTCTTTTTGAAGCCTTGTGCAACACATCTTGCCTTGAATCTCTTCAAAATTCCATTATTGTCAAACTTCTTATTCAAAACTAATCTAGACCCTACAATTTTCTTTCCTTTTGGAACTAAATCCCACTTAACCACTTAAAAACAATATTATTCTCCAAAGAATCAAACTCTCCATGAATAGCTTTCTTCAAGTTGGCTCTCTCATCAGAATTCATAGCTTGGCCATAGCTATTTGGGTCAACCCTGTTACCCATCTCTGAACTCATGTACAGAATTTCATTACGCAGGCATTGTTCCCTGAATGTATCTTCCTCATATTCTGCGGAAGCATAATTGGAATTCCATTTTCCATACCTATCAACCGGTACTCTCATCCTACCACTCCCTCTAACCGGAGGTGGAGGCTCATCAGGTTCCAAATTAATGTACTCCCCTAAAGCGGGTACTGAACCCTTTGGTTGCACATCTGCCATCTCCTCATCATCTGGAACTACATTTTCCTCAGCCTTTGCTGGTGAAATAGGCTCTAATTCTATTTCTTTCTGTGATTTATCAACAGCAAAATCTTCACTCCTCTTGAGTGGAAATTTCCTTTCATCAAATTTTGTATCCCTGCTATGTATAACCTTTCTACATTCTCAAAAATATATCCTATATGACTTACTTATTAAATCATGACCAGCAAGCAAACCTGTTCTTGCTCTAGGATCCAATTTGCCAAACACCTCATTATGGTGAAAACTACAATACACAAAAAAAACCAATTGTTCTAAGGTGTGACTTTTTTGGGCTCTTGCTTCAAAAACTGATAATGGGGACTCTCCCCATTAACACTCACATTATTATGCAACAAAAATACTGTAAACAACGACTCAGCCCATAAGAAATTAGGTAGACCAGATTTAGCCATAATAGTTCTGGCTCTATCTAACAAATTCCTATTCATTTTACTAACTATTCCATTATTTTGTGGAGTACTTGCAGTTTTAAAAATATGATTGATACCATAATCACTTAACATAGGATCTAATGCTATTTCTTGCTGTTATTTATCAACAGCAAAATCTTCACTCCTCTTGAGTGGAAAGGTCCTTTCATCAAATTTTGCATCCCTGCTATGGATAACCTTTATATATTCTGGAAAATATATCCTATATGACTTGCTTATCAAATCATAACCAGCAATCAAACCTGTTCTTGCTCTAGGATCCAATTTTCCAAACACCTCATTATGGTGAAAACTATAATACACCAAACAAACAATTGTTCTAAGGTGTAAATTTTTGGGCTCTTGCTTCCAAAACTGATAATGGGGACTCTCCCCATTAACACTCACATTATTATGCAACATAAATACTGTAAACAACAACTCAGTCCATAAGAAATTTGGTAGACCAGATTGAGCCATAATATTTCTGGCTCTATCCAACAAATTCCTATTCATTCTACCAACTATTCCATTATTTTGTGGAGTACTTGCAGTTTTAAAAATATGATTGATACCATAATCACTTAACATAGGATCTAATGCTATTTCTTGCTTTGATGTATCAACAGCAAAATCTTCACTCCTCTTGAGTGGAAAGGTCCTTTCATCGAATTTTGCATCCCTACTATGGATAACCTTTCTATATTCTGGAAAATATATCCTATATTACTTACTTATTGAATCATAACCAGCAAGCAAACCTGTTCTTGCTCTTGGATCAAATTTACCAAATACCTCATTATGGTGAACACTATAATGCACCAAACAACCAATTGTTCTAAGTTGTGACTTTTTTTGGGCTCTTGCTTCCAAAACTGATAATGGGGAATCTCCCCATTAACGCTCACAATATTATGCAACAGAAATACTTTAAATAACAACTCAGCCCATAAGAAATTTGGTAGACCAGATTGAGCCATAATAGTTCTGACTCTATCCAACAAATTCCTATTCATTCTACCAACTATTGCATTATTCTGTGGAGTACTTGCAGTTTTAAAAATATGATTGATACCATAATCACTTAACAACTTCTCAAACTTCTTTCTCACAAACTCACCCCCTCCATCAGTGATTACCCTCTTTATCTCCTTCATCAAAGAATTCTGTTTTCAGGCCTTGAATATTCTGGAAATCTCCTCTGTGTTTTGATCTTTTGATCTTATTGGTTTCACCAATACGAAATTTGCTGCTGTATTGACTAAATTTATGAAGCACTTTGCCCCTCCAAGATACATTGGGATAAATGGCCCTGCCAAATCAATGGAAAATTCTTCCATAGGAATCATAGTTCTTTCTCTAATCTTTGAGAAAAAAATTTATAGTATTGGCCCCTAAGGTACAGATCTCATAGTTGTTTTCCTTTACCTGATGATCAGTTCTACGGTGCGCCACTGTGCTCAGAGCTGAGATCTTAAGTAAATCTGCACAAAGCAATTTATTCCAAACTTTTCCACAAAGAAAAGTTCTCCATTTCAAATCATCAAAAAAAAACTTTATCTTCTCTAAGATAATGCATCTTACTCCAAAGCTCCTGGTAATTAATCAAGTCAATGACTTAATCCTCTAATACCTTAACTCTTTTATTGGAGACATATTCCCACAATCATGAGTCCCTCAAAACTAATTGTACTTGCTTTGTTAGGTCCAATAATCAACACCCCATACCCTCAGAGCCACATTTTCCATATAAAGATTGACCTTATTTTCTTCTTCCATGGTACTCAACTTCATTGATTACTGTCACTCACATAGTAACCCTTCTTATTGATTGAATATCAAACATAATTTTCAATCAGCATTTCCAATGAAATACTCATCATTTTATCTTCTTCCAACCAGAGTATTTGGAACCTATGCTACATGATATCACTCAAGTTCCTCAAAGATAAGATGGTAAGACTTCTTCTTTACCTCAGAAAAGATCTGAATCTTCATCATTCCTCATGAAATGACCACAACAAATTTTTTTCAAGTTTAATATTCATATGCATTGCCCAACAATTATACATCTGACTCATTCAGAATAATTTTGACATAGCTGGATACTTGAATGAATAACATCTTCTCCAAAAAATTCAAGGTAATATAAAGAAGCCAGAATTAAAACAGACACACATAAATCCCAACAGTGGATTCAATAAAGCCTGCTACTGATAATTTGTGAAAGTTATGGCCAGCAATTAGCTTAGTTGCAGGAGCAGCATCAATTAAAGCAAAAGAAATGCTGGACACATTGTGTCTATAAAGGCTAATGGGCTCTCACAATGGGGAAATCTGTTGGATAATTGATTGGATGAATTCAAATGGATTGATGGAAATCAGAAGGGGTAAGAGCCCCTTAATTACAAAATATTGGCCTCTTTTTGGCCCATGATAAATCAGGTGAAAAGGCGAAAATTCCGCCCCAAAGGAGCTCTACAGGCTCTAAAAGCCTTTTTAGTTGGTTTGGGCTACATCAGCCATCCTTGCAATGCACCCTAAACCCTTTCAGCTCGAATGTTTTGTTCAAATTTGATGTTTACATCCTTTTAGGTTTGAACCAGCCCTTTGCTGTTCAAACCCTTGGGCTGTTTTTCTTTCCAACCAGCCCTTTTACCCCTATGACATCACCTTACAGGCTGGTTTCCTCATGCACCCAGCCTCTGGCACCACAAATAGGCCAGGTGGGACCCAGGACACACCTGGGTCTGCTCTCACAACTCACACCAAGGGGGGGGGGGGGGGGGGTGTAACCAACAGAAATGCTGCCCCCCCCCCCCTCTTCCTTACCTGGGTTACCAGCAGAGGTGGTCAAATCTCCTTCTGGTATCCTGGGACATCTTTGTCCCAGGCAAACCAAAAACAAGTGGGCTGGGGGGGATCAGGTCCCCCCAGCCCTTGAAGCCTCCCCCTTTGTAATGGGGGGGGGGGGGGGGGGGGAGCGCCCCATTTTTTTTTTGTTCCATCCCACATACACAGGTGGGAGGGTGATTAAATCCCCCCACCACCGGTTGCCTTGATGCAAGCGGCCTGGACTGTATTGACAGCCAAGTGGGCTTGGGGGGATCAGTTCCCCCCAGCCCTTGGTAATGGGGGGGAGGGCGCCCTGCTTCCCACTTTGCATGGGTGGGGGGTTTATGAGATCCCCCCCCCCCACCCTGACCAGTTGCTGGCTGGTTATAACCAGCTTCCCTCCCCTTTGCAATGGCAAGCAAGGGGGGGGCAGGGAGCCAGGTCCGTCAGCCCCAGCTCTCAGGGCCCCAACCGCCAGTTGCAACCGGGGTGGGGGGACCCCATATGACTGCCCTGCATGGGCTGTTGGGCCCCTAGAAACAGCGCAACACAGGAAACGGCCCCAATGGGCCTTTGCAGCCCAAAATCAAGAAATGAAAACTTTTACAGGCCAGCACAGCTGACCAAGTTTTTCCAAAATGAACCTTGGGCCCAATAATGCCCATACAAGCCCATATGGGTGGGGTGGCCCATCCATCCCAATGGGCCCGTGTACCAAATGACCTATTTCAAGTTTTTTGGAGCCAGTTTTCCCAAATATGTGACATCCAAAGAGGCCCATGTGGTCCTTGTGGTCTGTGTGGTTCTCCTATGGGCCGTAGAGTCCTGTATGTGCATCCCATTTGGATTACACCTATACTTGGCACACATGTAAGTGCCTACATATTGTAAAAAAGTGATCATACCTGATCAGGCTAGCTATTTCAATTTAAATATCCTTCAAAAACGCCATGACTCCCCCTCTGTAGTTTATCCTGGTCAACAAAACACTCTCAAAATGATGAAAAGAGCCATTTCCTGGAATGGAATTTCAAAATATGTCAAGAACTATGTTTTATCCTGCTACCTTTGCAACAGGAATAAGACAAGGAATGAAAAGAAACTATGTCTATTCAAACCTCTTTCAATCCCTGATGGCCCTTGGGTTTCTTTCTTTATGGACTTCATTTATCAAATTCCTCTCTCTAATTTATTTGATTCTATCCTTGTTGTTGTGGACCTTTTCTCTAAGATGACCGTCTTCATCAAAACAAATGGTACACTGGCTGCAGTAGAATTGGCCCACTTTTCCTCAACCATTTCTTCTCCAAGCATGGGTTCCCTGCTGACACCATAAGTGACTCAGAAGCCTTATTTAAGTCTTATTTCTGGAAAAACCTTTGTGAAAAGTTAAAGATCCAAAGGAATCTCTCCACAGCTTACCACCCAGAAAACTATGTTCAAACTGAAATATTCAACCAAGTACTAAAATGATACCTTCAAGGTTACATCAGCTATCACCAGGACAATTGGGATACTTGGCTCCCCTTGGAATAGTTCTCCTAAAACAACATTTTTCACTCTTCTACTCACCAGTAACCTTTCTTCACCATTTTTGGAAGGCATCCTATTCTTTATTTCTTGCATGTTCTGGAAAATCAGACTGCCATTCATTTCCTGGATCAGATTCAGAAGAAAAATTTTCAACTAAAGAAATAATTACAAGAGTCTATGAATAAGTATAAGAACTATGCTGAACTGAAAAGAAAATAAATTTCAAAAGTTATTGCTCCTTGGAATAAATTATTTTTTATCTGCAAAGAATATTAATACTAACATACCTTCCAAGAAGATCTATGAGCATTTGTTGTACCCTTTTATCATTACTAAAAAAATAGGATTTCATTCATGCTTTCAAACTCCAACTCCCTGATAAATGGCCTTCCATCCACTCAGTCTTTTATTTCTCACTTCTCAAACCCTACTCCAATGACCCACACTCTCCTAGCCTCAAACCACCTCCAGAAACATTGGATGTCAATGTCAAAGAATAATGGGAAGTGTCTCAGATCCTGGAATACAAGATTAGGTGTTGAAAAATCCTCTACTTATTCAAATGGAAAATATTTCAAATGAGACTGTGAAAGAAAATCATGGGAGCCATTCTCCATTCTCACCAACCTTTCAGCTCTAATCCACATCTTCCACTCCCTTGATCCTTTCAAACCCAAAGCTTTCTAACCTTCCCAATAACCAACCACTTCCTCAACCTTATTCCCATCATTCCTAGTCTCATTCCATTCAACTCATATAAACAATCAAAATAAATCTTATTTCTATTCCATCCCTCTCCTATATCTACTTCCAATCAAAAAATAAATAAAATAAAATAAATAAAATAAATAAAATAAAATAAAATAAAATAAAATAAAATAAAAAATAAAATAAAATAAAATAAAATAATAAAATAAAATAAAATAAAATAAAATAATAAAATAAAATAAAATAATAAAATAAAATAAAATAATAAAATAAAATAAAATAATAAAATAAAATAAAATAAAATAATAAAATAAAATAAAATAATAAAATAAAATAAAATTATAAAATAAAATAAAATAATAAAATAAAATAAAATAAGTATCTATCTACACTTCCTCCTCAGTTTTAGTCACAAGGTTAGCAATTTCAGTGACCCATACACTAGGTAGCTTTATCTTCCTGTTTTCATATTCCTCCTTATCCTTTACAGTAGCGCCCATCTCATACGTCACTCTAGACAAAGAAAAAAAATCTTCAAGCTCCTTTATCAATTCCTTCTTCACATATCTTTTTCCTTTCCTCCCAACCTCTCCAGTATTATCCAGTCCCCATCCAAAAAGCATACTAGTTGTAGAATATCTAGAAAATTTACCAAGCTGATCTTCAATTTTCTTCAAGTCCCCAATTGGATAATCTTCAATAGCATCCACTGTTCCAACCACCCTTCCTTCAGAACAACCATAAAACACAAAAGAATTCTTGTTTCTTCTTATCCTCCTATACTTACCTCTTATCCCATCCTTTTCCACCAACTTACCAATCAATTCTCCAACAGACCTTGGACCAGAAGTTCTTTCTTCCACTTCCTCCACAAATCTTCTCTTTCCTTTACCCTTATCCACAAATTCTAATTCTTCCTCTTCCTCTTCTTGTTACTCTTCTTCTTCCCCAGCTTCCTCTTCCTCCTCCTCTTCAACCCTTCCATGCTCCACTTTTTCCACCTCATCTTCATCTGGCTCACCAGGAGCATATTTTTCCTTGCCTTTGATTTTTAATTTTACTTTATCTTTATCCTTGACTTTGACGGGGATTGGGGCCGCTTCAATGGCCTCTGATTTTATGATTGTTAGCTTTTGGAGGATTCAACCTCCTTTAGAACTTCATAATTTGATGTTTCTTTGACACTTCAACAACTCTTTGTCTCTTTTTCTGCTACTTTGACCATGATTTGATCAAACTACAACCGCCTTGACCTTCATTTGACAAGGTTTTACTGGTTTGACTTCCTTATGTCAAACTTTGATTTGTTTGAACCGCAATCTCTGAACTTTTGCCTATTTGATTCAACCCTTTTGAAATCCAACCAGTTTGACCATGCTTTTATGTAAGTCAGCTGGTTTGAAAGTGTTTTGATCTGCTTCAACAGGTTTGAAGTTGCTTCAAATTAGATGTGACAGAATACCCACATGCTCTGAGTCCTTGATCAAACTTATAAAATACAATTAAGGTGTCCCCCAGAGGATATCCAACACCTTCAAATTCAAAGGTTGTTTTTAGGTTTTCCCATCCAACAACAATTGAACCTCCCTCCTATTCTCAATTTTCTCCATGTTCTCTTTCAAAGCCTCCACTAGGAACAGATCAAGAATATCCCTTTCAGAAGAAATATTTCCAGAAATCAGAAGATACAAGAAACCACTCACCATCTGATGGACCTAACCTTCTGGATACTCCTGTGGATACACTTGAGTCTTCAGGTTCCTCTTTCACTTAAAAGACCCCTTCAACCTTGGCCTTCACCCATAAAACTGGGCCTAGTACCTTTCTTCCAAATTCAGTGGCTCCAGAAAAATTCCTCTTGTACCTTCTACATTATTCACACTTTCCAGACTTGGGGGTTATTCTGGTGGTGCAGATCTTCTCATTTTCAAGACACCTGGAGCCAGGGGGTAGGTATTGGTAGACAGGATGGTAGCCATTGGTCTTCTCCATGTTGAATGATAGGGTGGGTGATCTGCTGTAGGATGAAAAGGATGGACAGCTTTCAGTTGGGGGGAAAAATCAGTAATTGTGATGAACTAAATCTGCTTCTCACCTCCTTTTATGGGTATCAGGAGCTACATCTTCCTCTTCTGGGGGGGGTTCCTGTCATAGCCACAACTTGACTCTCTATCATCAGTATCCTCCGCCATTCTCAAACCTCAGTACACTCAACCTCTACCCCTGGATCTACCAGCTGAACCTCCTAAACTATCTCCCTGCATTCTCTGAATTTTCTAGGCATTCTCCCAGGCTCTCTCTCTCTCTCCATGGCTTGGTACATCCTCAATCTCTCCTTCAACCTAATTGGTAAGAGAAGTACATGCAGATCCCATACTTTATATCCATAGAACATACTCCTAGTTGGAAAACCCAAACTTCCGATTCAGTGGCCCATCACTCAATCTTTCAAGCAACTGCCTCCAGCTCAATTTGTCAACATGTATACCATTGGAATCTCAGCCCCAGTACCAGTCATTCCTCCTCAAGGCCTCCTCTCAGCTCTCATATGCACTTACCTCTCCTTCTTTCCTGGACTAATTTCCCCCAAGTAATTAGTATACTACTTCTTATTTTGAATCCCTTTCAAAATTTTTCATCTCATCACAAGAAAGCCATCCAGCCTACCTTACTCATATTTCCTATCACCAGGGGGAAAATGGAGGCACATTCTAGCATGTGCCACCCCTTAAAAATGTTTCAAATTGGTTAAAACCAGGTTGTAACTCTCTCCTAATTCAGGTAATCTATCCAAATAAATCCCAAATACACACAAAGAAACTTCTTTTGAAATAATCTATAACTACTTCGCAATAGAATTTCATTCATGCTTGAAAGTAGGCTCAATTTTAAATCAAGTTTTCTCAAAAATTGCTGATCTATGTTGGTGATGTATGGTCATAAAATCAGTTTGGTATAGGTTATACCAACATTTTTAAATTGGGTGATGTTAACTTCACGGCCCCACACGGCCTGTGGGAGTGTTGTAGGGCCCCTCAATGCGTGAGGGCCCATACACTACTCCATATAATTTATAATTTATAATTTATTATTTATTATTTATTGTTTGTTGTTTACTGTTTATTATTTATTATTTATTGTTTATTATACATAATTTATTATTATTTATTATTTATTATTTATTATATATTATATATATTTTATAATTTATAATTTATAATTTATAATTTATAATTTATAATTTATAATTTATAATTTATAATTTATAATTTATAATTTATAATTTATAATTTATAATTTATAATTTATAATTTATAATTTATAATTGATAATTTATTTTTTTATATTATTCATTATTTGTGATTTAGTGGAGGCTACACAATTTATTATTTATTATTTATTATATATATTTTATAATTTATAATTTATAATTTATAATTTATAATGTATAATTCATAATTTATAATTTATAATTTATAATTTATAATTTATAATTCATAATTTATAATTTATAATTTATAATTTATAATTTATAATTTATAATTTATAATTCATAATTTATAATTTATTTTTTATTATTCATTATTTGTGATTTAGTGGAGGCTACACAACTTGATTTTAGTTTTTTAGCGTGCTTTACGACTCAAATGGGACGTTTAGCATGCCACACAGCCCATTTGAGTCGTGTAGCAGGCCACACGGCTCAATGAGCTGTGAATTTAACATTACCCTTTTAAATTTTTTCATTATTGGAAATTCATTTTAATTTTGAAGTACTTTCCCAAAAACATTCAAATTTAAAATAATATATCAATCTTGGGAGAATTTGACTTCTGTTACTCTGGAATTTGAAATTGGAAAACTACCCCATTCAAGCTGTTTCCTTATTCATTCCAAAAAATATATATTCTATCCTTTTTTCAAACATATCCTTTGAACTAACATGCTCACAAGGATGGGCCAGTATATGCATCAAAACTTTGATAGAAACTCCAGAAATGCAAGATTATTTACTGAATTCTTTAATCTTTAAAATATTTTCTCATAAGCTTATTATTTCCAACAAAAAATTATTTTGAGAGTGTAATGAGCTATTTTATTCATAATACAAGAATATTCCACAATTTTTATTGAATTTTCAGGGCCTTTTTACCCATGTTTTTGGTTGATAGTGAATACAACCATCACTCTTGTTTTTAATTTTTGGTCATGGTCAGGACTTTAAATATTGAGTTTCTGAAAAGTCAATCAAAGAAGTTCAGTATTTAACTAAAAAATAAACACATTTTTGTAGCTAAACCTCTTAAAGAATCACAATTTATTCAAATTAAAAAAAATAATTTTTTTTGGTTACTCTTGTTGGCTTATTATGGAAAGCTGAATCATTAGCTTCATAAACCCCACAACAGGATTGGATTAAAATATCAGTGAGTCAGTAAGATAAAATCACTCTATAATTTATTTCCATTTTTTTTTTCTCCTGGTGGATAATCCATTTTGTTGATACCATTGTAGAAAATTAATTTATTAGGATACTTTGAAAGCTTTTATTATGTACCTGCCCTCCTGGCTTCCCCACAGCTTTCTTTTTTTGATAGATCTTCATTATGGGGTGTAATCTGGTTTTGATTTTTTTCATTGACTCCACAGCATCAGCTTTGTACCCAATAAATTTTAAAATACCTTTCACAGGGTTTTTTTAGACTACAGTATTTCTAAAGTTTTCAAATAAAATTTTTAACCATTTAATTATTCAAAATTTCTGGAAGCTACCCTTCAAAAAACCTTGGTCAATTTCTTTCCATATGATGAATTTTCTATAAGTTTTCATGAGTGAAATTTGGCTGGTTTATTATGCACCCATAAATTTTCTTGTAATGTTTCTCAATTTTTTTAAAGGTAGATATAATTCAGAAAAAAATATTTCATTTTTTCTCTTGGACAAGATGGGACACAGATTCAAGGTATTTAAAATTGTGGCAATTGAGTTTCAGCACTTTCAATATATAATTACAACCCAGGGTTGATGGAGTTTTCATGTTTAAAATATGGGATTTGGTGATTAATTGTCTGTTTAAAGGATTCCCAATATTAATTAATTCCAAAAGCCCTTCAAAATTGAGACATGAATGTCCTCCAGACCTTTGGGCAAAGGTCTGGGGGACATTCTATGCATTTAGGGTTGAAAAAAAATGATGTGCATATACACAGTGTCATTGTGCATGGCTCCACAACCTTTTTCCACATTGGATTTAATTTTTTTTTTTCTGAAAATAAATCATACTCCAGTTCAATAAAAATTATTTGGAAATACTGTGGCCGTCATAAAACCAAAAACTAATGCACAAAATTTTATATTAAACAATCCCCTATCTGAAAGTTTTTTGTGATATGGTACTTTGAATGAATTCAAGTTGTTTTAACAACTTTACCATTCATTGGTGTTGATTTTTCCATCTTTAAATTTTTTTTGATGTGGTTTGGTCAATTCATTCAAAAAATTAAGTTCTAAAAATCTCTCCCATTTTCAGTCAGCATTGATAATGACTAAGATTTTTCCTGTCCAACAAAAAATGCAGATAAATTAAAGTTTTGGATTTGGGATGAAAGCTTATTCCAAAAGTCTTTTTGGTTGTTTTGGTTCAAGCTGGTTCCCTGCTATTAATATTTTGTTGTTTCATGAATCCTTGGAACACACAAACATGGATTTAAAGAGCTTAATGGATTATTTTATAAATTGTTTTAGAGAAAAATGAATAAACAAAATCTGGCAGAAAAACTAAAACAGAGAAAGTATCAAATATGTCTGGGATGAAACTCAAAGTGGATTGATTTTGTACAAGAATTAAGCAACCATTCTGCTGGTTGAAATTCAGTTTGATTTTTCTTATTTTTCTTTTGGATTGTCCCTTTCAAAAATCTTTAAGCTTGGTTAAATCATTAATAATTAAGCAATTTAAAATCAATTTCTGAATTTTTTTTGCCAGAAGATGATTTTGATAAATGATAGGTTCCATGAAGGATTTTGGATCAAAAATTTTAGAGTCATCTTACTGTCTCAGTTAAAGCATTCCATTGACTCCCCCATCCAGTCTTTTCAATGATAAAATTGAGTAATTGTAAATCAAATCCAAAGTACAGGATAAGTTCAAAAACCAGTTAAATCTTTTTTGGAATGATAGAATAAATTGAAGGCCCAGTTATGTGAAAAACAAAAATTATTTGTTTTAATTACTATGCTTCATTGTTGATCATCTGCCTTTTAAATATTTTTAATTTTATTGCTATGAAATTTGAAGCTTATTTCCTCTGTTAAACCTGGGATGAATGTGCATTGTATCAGAGTTAGAACAGAATTTTCTGTTGGTTGGAAAAGATTTACATGTTTTTTATTCTGGAGATATGGTTTTCTTGACCTCCAGTTACAGCAGAGTTATTGCTTTCAGTAAAACAAATGTTAGAGGCAGGCACATGCTAGCATGTGCCTCCATGTTTCCCCTGGTTTATCCCTTTGGTTTTTCTCTTATAGGATTCATTCAACCATATTTCCTTCAAGAGACTTACTCCTGGATTACTCTCATCCTTAATTAATTCATCCATTTTCATTACTCTACCTCTTATCATTGAAATCAATCTCATCTTCTATATCCTGAGTTATCTGGGCAGTTGTGCCCATGCCTTCCACCCCTTTCATTCCAGGGGAAGTTTTGACAGAACAATCTGTGGTTGAGGATATCTACATTCCTAAACCAATGTTCTGTTGCTTATTTACCGTGGGAAAATGTACAGTGACTTTGTGGTGGAGCTTTACTCAACCTTTAAATAAGCTTTTTTAGAAGCTTGAAATTAAATTGGAGATATTCTGGGCCTGAGCTCCTTGGTTGCACATGCTAAAAATTTCCATTCCATTCTTTGTGGTGTATCCATCCATTCTTTTGCTTATCTTTGCTAGAGACCACTCAGTTTCTTCAACTGGGAAAATCTAATCTCCCTCTGGAGCTGGTTGAAATTGAAGATTCTCTGAATCAGGAACAAATTTTTATGCTTGATTTGATTTTATTCAAAGGAAGATTATATTTCCTTTTTGAATGGAATGGATACCATTCTTATGAAGATGGTACCTCTTGGAAACCAACCCACTATATTTGAAACTCACCTGACTTGGTTTGAAATTTCAATTCAAATTAAAATCTCAAGCCTTTTCAATATTAGAATAGCTTTACCTTAAAATTTATTCTTTACCTATTTTCTTTAAATTTATTTATTCTATTTGATCTCTTCAAAAATTGATGAATAATAATAATCATAAAATGTATATATATAGTCCAAACTTATTTTTATTTATCAGAAGATTAAAATCTTTAAAAGAGGACCAATAATAAGTAAATATGAGTGTATTAAATATCCTTAAATTAATTTTTGAATAATTCTAATTTTTCATGCAATTCCCTCATTCTTCTTTCAACTTGTCCATATCTACTCTATTAATAAGGAATTAAAATCCCTTCAGTATTTTTTCTTGCTTTGAAACTCCTTCCTTGGAGGTATATTTTAATTTTCATTTCAAAAACTCTTCTATTTTCATTCCCATTCCCCCTTCTTGATTTGTTCTTTTTTGGATCTCTTTCTCAAAACCTTCTTCAAAGCCCTTTCCCCCACATTGCCCATTAAAAATTCTGAATAAGTTTCAGCAGTGCATAAGATTGCCTCTCTTGTGGCTCAATTGTATTCACTGGATTTATCTCTTCATTTTAACTTTAACTCCTTGCACTCCCTTCTGATCATTTTTTCCCATTTGAAGTCTAAAAAATTGCTTGGGAAGTATAAATGTGAAGGAATTGGGGGGGGAGGTGGTGGCCATCAAATACCTTTTTAATCTTGGAAGCACTATTCTTGTTTAATTGTCTTCTTTTCTTTCTATTTTTATTCATGAATTAATCTAATTAACAAAATTCCTCTTTACAGGAATTTTTTTATCTGAATTTGGTGGAAGTGGATGATTAAATCTTGAGAATCTTTCAAGAACTCAATCCTTTCTTTTCAAAGTCTCAGAAATCAGACTTAATTCAGGATTTTAATCCAACAGATTGTGATGATAACCAAACTTGAAAAGAGACATCACTGCTTTCACTTGCACCTATTTCTTTGGGCTGGAGTGCTTGGGACACATTTTTCACGGTGCTTGATACAATTTCTTTGTTAGGTAGAAGAAGAAAACATTACTTGAGATATAATAAGGTATCAACAAAGGGTATTAGGATAGATTAATTCAGTTTTTTTATTGATTGAATTAATTTGAGTTATGGGAAATTTCTCCCTAAAGCTTAAATGAGCTTTTCTGTTCATACCCAGGAAAATCCTATGATCTAGAAATTAAGGTTTATTTTTTGAAGAGCACTTAAAAATATAACTCCATCATCTTGATATCTAATTTTGAGCTAAAATTATACAACCTGATAAAAATAAATCTAAAAAAATTGGTGTATCCTTCTTGCCACCTCCAACACTAGAATTCAGGTACCATTTAGTTTTGACTACTCATTCATTATATTAAATTTATATTTCAATCTTACTTTTCTTTTGAAATTTTAGCTACTTATTATTTTCCTGATAAATTATTTCAACCTCAACTTTCATTTTTACAGATTCAGTTTATTTATTTTTCATCCAATATCATCCTCAAACACTTTTCAGAGCTGGCTTTGAATTTTATATTTAATCCAGTGCTTTTAAATAAATAAAAACCAATCTTTCCCTCTCCCAAAAAAAACAGATTTTCCATTTGACCTTTTCCCCAGACCCATTATACTTAATTTTATAATCCTCCTCCATCAGGCCAGCTACAACTAGTTGTAAAATTTACATGATTAAAATTCAAAAGTTCCCTTGAACAGAATCTTGGCCAGAAATACTTTTCAATAAATAAATTTAAATACAAAAATACTCCATGATTCCTTGAATTCAGCCTGGTTTTCAATAATTGAACACTTAAACTGCTATCCATTGTTACAACTTAAAAAACTTGATCAATAATTCCATCATTTCTTTTTCCCCAAGTATTTCCTGGTTCTTTTTGGGAAGATAACCTTGTAATTTATCTTTTCAAGCTTGAATTCTTTTGTCCCATGATCATCAAACCCCCAATTTTTCTCAAGCTCTTGCAATATCCATTATCTTGACTATTGAATGAATTCATTCAGTCTCATCAATCTCTTCTAAAATATATAACCTTTTTTGTTAAATTTTCACTCTCTGTTGAATTTGTGCTTCCCTCTTATCTTCTATGCACACTATGTTTGTCATTTTCCACCTAGAAATGCATGCTTAGTTCTTCACTTGTCTCACATGAATTCCATGCACTTCACTCTTACAACTGCTGGCTTCCTTCAATTCTACAACTTTATTGTAGAATCTACCCCCTGGTTACTCCCTGGATACATCAACCAATGGCTCTTCCTCTTTCATTTTTTTCTCTTCTCCTTTTTAAAATTGATCCTTTACTTACTTCCTTTCTTCCTTCTTCACTTATCTCTGATCTTTTTTGACTCAATTTCACACCATCCTTGAACCCTAACCAGCTTCAAACAACCTTTACTGGAAAACCAACTCCACCTGCCTTCATTGCATTTCACTCAAAGGCCTCTGGGTCCCTTTCATAATTGGTGAGAAAAAGAAACTGACATTTTCTCAATCTCAAGCTGATTTTCCTTTCCTACTTAGTCTTCTGCCATCCTTCTCAATGTCCTGATTGATTTATTTTTTTAATTAACTCTAATTTTTTTTTCTTGCAACTCTCTTAGCATTCCAAGCTCAAGCTGATCTTCTTTACTTCTTACCATTCTGGCTTAATATTCTTTTTTATCTTTAAATTCATCGCTAGATTTCTTCATGATTAATAGTCAAATCTCTCAGGTGAACTAAATCTTGGAACCAGATGCAAGCATGGACCTTATCAACCCCACTATTCTCAAAATTAATATCAAGGCTATTCCTTTACTCATCAAGGACAAATTCACCATATGGAGGACTCAAATTCACTCCCTACTTAACCTGGATAAACTCAAGGACTTGATGACTCTAGAGGGTGAAATCTCTTCAGAAGAAAAAACCATTCTAACTTCAATCATAATTTCCAAGCTATCTCCTGCAATGAATTCAAAATTCATCACCCCACACAATGAAGAAGATGCCAGGATCATTTTGCAATCCGTAATCAAGAATGTTTTGTTGCCAATGCCTTCCAATCAAGCTTTCCTATTCAAAATCTTCATGACTATTACCTTTGGAAAATCAAATATTCAACTATTCATCAATGAGATCAAAGAAGGAATAACCCACCTGCATGAAATAGGCATTTTTTTTCCCACCAACATTCTGGTGTACATGTTTCTTCATAACCTTCCCTCTACTCCTGCAATAAGAAGCATTTATCAATCCATCACTCATTCCTCCATCAAATACAAGATCACTCCAGATGCTTTTCTTGATCATCTTTGCATCCACCTGAATGAACAATAAATTTTGGACCAGTCTGTTCCCAATAGCTTCTCACTACCTCTGTCCACAGATGCCTCTCAGAAATGCAAACCTAGTAAACATAACATGTTGGCCAATCATCCAAAACAAAAATTCCAGATGCTATATCTTCAGCTTTGCCCTCAAACTGCAGTTGCCAATGATAATACCCATGTTAGATGCTTATTAAAATCTCCGGAATCCAACTCCTTGCCATTTATCATTGACTCTGGATCCTATAATCACATGGTTTATAGCTGGGATTTTTTTTACTTCATAGACCTTGCACACCAAGGTTCAATAAGCACCAGCTGCAAAACAGGATCTCTCAAAATCAAAGGAAAAGGGCTGGTGACGCTGGTGGCTGGATCATAGACAATTACCCTAGAAAATTTACTATATTTTCCTGAAATCTCAGCTTATTTTTGTCCCTTTAACCATCTCCTTCTTGAAAAATATCTAGTCAATTTTCTCACTAATCAGATACTTTTCTGAAGGTCTCTGTCACTATCTTAAATGGATTCCAAATTGAACACATCCCCTACCTAAGACTGCAACCATCCTACTCTGCCTTCTCCTTCTTGTCTGATTCAGAACTTCTTAGAAATTCTCTGGGTCACGTGAGTTATCATTGAATCCATCAAAAACTCAACATCCCCATTTAAATATAAACCAACTGTGAGGCGTGTTCAATGGCAAAAATCACAAGGGCTTCATTCAAAGAAAAAAACTCTAGGGCTTCCAAGGCTTTTGAAGAACTACACCTGGACACTGTTGGATATCTTCCATCCTCTCAATCTGGTCATAAGTAATTTCTGACTATTTTTGACTGTTATTTATGTTATATTTATGGTACTTTGAAGCCCTACCAATGAAGGGGAAGGACAAGATTCTCAAAAAACTCATCAGCTGCATCAAATTTTAATCCAAGCAATTTGGCTATTTCCCTCTCACTCTTCATGTTGAAATCTGTTTTTGCAATCTCCACATTCTAAATATTGCATCAGCTACCACTTCAATCCTCATGTTTCCTGTCACTCAACTGTCATTGATCAATACCCTTCTCACAATTTCCTTGATTCTTATACTCCTCATCTCCCGCCTTTCACATCTGCAGTCTCCCACTGTCACTACTCCTTGAACATCTAATCCACCCTGCTCTGATTCTTCCCTGTCTCCTTCCTTGTTCTCCATCCTTCCATTTCCCTTTCTTTCTCTTCCACCATCTCTCTCCTTATCCTACTTTTCCTAATTTGGCCCAACTTTAACTCCCACTCTGGCCTGACTCCATCTCTGGAATTGCCTCATCCTTAATCATTGATGGATACTCTTATACAAATGCCAACCTTCAAAATCATTCTTGTTGGCTACTTCCTAGGTCCCATTACCTACAAGTCTATCTCATCTGGTGAGATGGTCAATCTTGAAAGCCTTTCCCTGGTTACAACTCTTTCCAATCTAACCTTTCCTGTTCAGTCTTGTCCTCCACCTAAGCTGTTCAACAGCTCTACTTTATTTTTCACTCTAATAGATCCTATCTTCTTCCTGATCTTAATCTGTTGCTTCTCTGCTGGTGGTAAAATTCTTTACTCTTTTCATTCCTTTTTTTTTTCTCCTCAAATTACTTCTTTTTCCTAAATTTCTTCCATTCTTTGTCAGGCTGGTTTTTGTCTCCAATTCAATTTCATAAAATCTATCACTTCACTCTGAAAGAGGTACTTAGTTTGTGAATGGCAAGCTGTCTAACTTCTGCAAGATGAATCACATCAAGCATTTCTTGTCTGACCCATGCACTCCTCAACAGAATGGACTTTCTGAGAGGTTCAACCATACAATTCTTGACTTGCTTTTTACAATCCTTCTTGACTCAGGATTCTCCCCATTGTTCTGGCATGAACTGACCCATGCATCCACGCTGAATCTCAATCAAATTCCATCCTTAAAACATAAAAATATCCCTATGAACTATTCAAAAACCACTTGCTTCCTCTAACCTACTTCCATCCTATCAGCAATCCCATTACCTACCTGTTTCAACCCAAATCCTCTTGGATTAAACTGGATCCTCCTGGGAAAAAAGGATGATTGCTTGGCTACAAGCCAGAGCTGCAGTTGCACTTCATCATAACAGATAATGGCAAGTTTTTCAATACTAAAAGCTTGTCCTTCCTCAAATTCTACCCAAACTCCCCATCAATGGTCACCTTCTCTGACAACTTCTACCTTCCCATAAATGGTATCAATTCCAATCCTTCCTTCAGTCCTGAGTCTTCTCCTGATACCACCTTTGAAATGGAATTTGAATCCCTTGAAAATCTGTCTAATTTCCTTGGTGAGCCAACTTTTTCCCCCTTTAAAACCATCTCTTGAAACAGAGTTCTGCAGGATTGCATGCCCAATATTTGAAACTTCAAGTACAGCTACTACTCCTCCAGTTATTCTGAAAAGGTCAAATTATTGAAAAACGTTGAACTCAAAAACATCAAGGACCATAAGTTCTTGGAAGAATACAAGGGAACACCTGATTTAAATCTCAAAACTACCTGGGCCATTTGCAAAAAACCAGTTAAACCATCCTCTCCTGCCAAAACTAAGGCCAGATTGTGCATCCAAGGTTTCCTACAGGAGCCTTTTATAGGTTTTCACAACACATTTGCCCCATTTTGGAAAATCCCTTTTCTCCTCATGCTTCTGATCCTTGCAATTCAAAATAATCTACCTGTCAGAAAATTTGAAATAAAGAGTTTCTGTACACTTTTCTCTCCAAAGACATCTTCATCAAAATACCTAATGAAGCTCATTGATTTTACCTGTTTCTGAAACTAAAAAATTGGCTTTATTGCCTCCCTGAGGCACCCCTCAACTGGCACAAAACCCTTGCTGAATGGATCAAATCCGTAGGTTATCAACAATTGGATTCAAATTCATGTGTATTTATAAATAAGATAACTCAGTCATACCTATTCTTCCACATTTATGATCTGGTGGTCACTGGAAATGTCAAGTATTCTCAAAAATATTTCCTAAAAAAATTTGTCAACTCATCCGCTCATGTTTCTGACTCTCTTTTAGGCATGGAGATCAAAGTAGAAGAATTTCAGTCCTTCCTATCTCAATCCAAACTTATAAAAAAGTGACTCAAGTTTCTAGGGCTAGAAGACTGTAACTCAGTTCTCATGCTGCTCACTCCTAATATTTCCCTAACTCCAGCCAATGACCAAAAAACCAAATCCTTTGCTAATCTAAACATCAACTACAGATCATACAATGGCATGCTCAACTACCTGGCGTGAAGAACACAACCTGACTTAGCTTCCACCCTTTCAATACTCTCTTTTTTTAACCACTTTCCCAGTTTGTCACACCGGAAGTGATCATTCACTGCTGGAATTATCTCAAGGGCACAATTGACCTGGCTCTGACTCTCTCTCCTAAATCCAATCTTTCCCATTATCTCAATTTCTAAATCAATTCCACATGGTCCAGAAATCTCCACAACCATAAATCTCAAAGTGGCTTTATCTGCTTCTGGAATTCATGCCATAAAATGTGGAATAGTAAAAAACAAAAAAATATTTCCATTTCATCAACAAAATCTGAAATGAATACTCTCTCCTATAGCATTCAGTAAATCAATGGCTCTGTCATCTCATAAAGGATCTGTGGGGAAAATTTCCTAAAAATACACTATTTCACATCAATAACAAAGGGCTACTCAATAAGTTAATTAATTTTGGCTCCAACAGCAAAACAAAGCATCTTCATATAATGGTGAATTTCATCCATGAGCAATTGAAACTTTGTGCAATCAAATTCAAGCTCATCAACTCATCTGCCATGATTTAAAACCCTCTTTCAAAGGCCTCTAATTACTCTTCCCTTTCCCATATTTTGCACCATTTCTTCCTACTCTGATTCCTATTTCCAGTTATTTCCTCACCAAATATCCTGGCATGTTGAATTTTTAATCTCTGTTTAATTTGTGCTATCCTCTTCTCTTCTATGCATGCTCTTTTTTTCATTTGCCACATAGCTATGGGTGTTTAGTTCTTCACTTCTCTCACATGCATTTCATGCACTTCACTCTCACAACTGCTGGCTTCATTCAATTCTATAGCTTCATTGTAGAATCTACCCCCTAGGTACTCCCTGGATCCATCAACCAATTTCTCTTCCTCTTTCCTTTTTTTTTCCTCACTCACTTGTCTTTGCTCCTTTTTAAACTCAATCCTTTCCTTCATTTCTTCCTTCCTCACTTATCTCTGCTCTTTTTTTACTCAATCTCACACCATCGTTGCACTCTAACCAGTTTCAAACTACCTTGAAAGGAAAACCAACTCCACCTGCCTCTGATGCATTTCACTCTAAGGCCTCTGGGTCCCTCTCATATTTGGTGAGAAAGAGAAACTGGAATTTTCTCAATATAAAGCTGATCGTCCTTTCCTACTTAGTCTTCTGTTGTTCTCCTCCTGAAGAGTCTTCCTTGTCCTGCTTCAGTTTTTATTTTTTTTTCTAAATTAACTGTATGGCTTTTTGTTCTGGCACCTCTGTGAGTGCTCCAGGCTCTACCTGATTTTATTTCCTTTTTACAAGTCTGGTTCTATCTTTTTTTTTTCTATCTTGAAATTCATTGCTATATTTCTTCAATTTTATTAAAATCTATAAAATAAACTTGATCAATTTTTACAGGAACATGACCTTCAGTTGCATTAACGCAAGAATGATACAAACAAACCTCACCTGTAATCATGTTAAACAGATTGCAAACACAAATTCAATGTGAAATTAAGTCACTTGATTTGCCTGTACAATTTTTTTTTCCAATTAAACTACTTCAGTTTCTCAATCCAACCATTAGGGCATATCAGAGTGAGCCAATACACCATTTCTTTAATGGTGGGTTTCAACCCAAATCTTCAATTTCAAAACCATCATTAAAAAATGAAAAAACCCACTCATTTCACAAAAGTGCTGTCAGAGTTACCCAAAAAATAAGTGGGTTTTTTTGAAAATAGTATTTAAAGTCAATACTCAAACATAGCACTTTCAATCATCATCATTCAAAAACCCACCCTTGTCAGTTTCATCCAATCCAATCTATCCATCATTTGAGATTCATTCCTCATCCTCCAAGTTTTAATCTGAACTCCTCCTCCTCTAGATGATCTAAATCCATTTGATCCAACCATAAAATCACCCTGTAAAATTTAAATCTTTGGTTCCTTGAAGACTCATCCTATCCAACATTCTCATTTTTACATTACAGAATCATCATCATCATCATCATCATCATCATCATCATCATCATCATCATCATCATCATCATCATCATCATCATCATCATCATCATCATCATCATCATCATCATCATCATCATCATCATCATCATCATCATCATCATCATCATCATCATCATCATCATCATCATCATCAAGACCTAGATCAAATTGGTAAGATCCCCCCCAACAAAATCAAAACACCCAAAACCCCCATCCCTGCTGTAAGAATCATCCAAAAAGTTGATTTCAAACTAATCACCTTTTTTTGATTTTTTTTGAAAAAAAAATTGTTCCAATTTAATTTGGAGGAAGCCGTCAACTTAGGAATGTTGAAAATCATTAACAATCCAGATTGACAAAGGAAATTAAGGTATTCCAAGTAAACTGGTTGACTTGAAATCAAATCAAATCTCCCAAGCTCATTGGATGATATAAATTGATTTTTGCACATACATATATCAGAGATCACCATCCTGAATGCTCATAAAAACTTCAATTGATCAATTGATGGATAGATCACTTGGAAATCCAGCCCATCTTTTACCACCCTTTTGGAATTCAATTTTGATGGATTGGTTGAGGGTGGATAGCCCAACTTTCAATCATGCTTGTTTTTTAGTCAGGGAGGTTGATCAAGAGGCTTAATAATTATTCAATATTCAAGTTGATCCATCCTTCATCATCCAACTTGACTTGCTTTTTATGTACAGTGGGTGGACAGAAAAAATGTGACTGACTGACCCAAAACAGTCCATTTATTTTCAGACCTGTGTTCCAAGCTAAATCAATTGTTCAAAAAAAGGCATGTATTTAGATTTATCCATGGTATAATATATTTCAGAATCTTTAATTTAACTATTAAACAATTGAAATTTCAAAAAATATCAAACCATATTTTTTAAAAAAATTTGTATAACGCACAAAACCCCCAAAAAACATGCCAGAGGAAAAAAAAATTGAAAAATTCTGTGCCATCAATACTTTTTCTTCTTTATAGGGGTGTTAGAGAGGATCAAAATCAATCATTCTCATCAAAAAAAAATTAAGATTGAGAGTTCCTAAAAAAATCTAAAACCACTTTTGATCAATGTTGACTTTTCAGTGCCTTGGTAAGATTGTGATGATAATGTTGAGATAGGTTGGTTTGAATTCTTGGAAACCACTTAGAAAGTCTTATTGAAGCTCTGTGGTAAACTGATGGTCATATTGTTCAGTTCTTCTACTCCATTTCAGATTTGAGGTGCATTGAGATGTTTGAGGTTATATTGGTCCAAGGTTGAATTTGAGTCAGGCCAATTGAAATTGCTCTAACATTGATTTGGACTATTGCAATTGTATCTTCTTCCAATGGTTTGAAAATCTTCATCTTCTGAAAAAACCAAGCGCACAAAGAAGACTGAATATTAAAAAAACAAAAAGATGAATCAGAATCAAATATGAAGAATAAGATTCAAAAAAAATTACTTACCATCCTTGTTTTTTAGATCAATCAAGTAGCCAGACATCAAAATCCAAAAACTGAGTTGGTGGCAATGTGGAAATGGTTCAGATGGAGGGAGATCCCAAAGATGGGTTGCTCAAAAGCAAGATTGCAACACCCACGGCTTCATCTACATTTTTTGAAGTACCTGGGTGTGGTTGCTTTGACAAACAGTCCCACAACTTTTCTCCACCCACTGTACATGTGTTATCAGTTTTGAACTTGCTATTTCATGATCTTCATCTCTCTAAATTTTGTTTTGAATTGATGTTGTAATTTTTCTCCCTTCTTGTTTGACACTCATCATAGGTTGGATCAAATGATCAAGTTAGCTTGGTATCACTCATTTCAAGTTTTGATAGCTGGTGAGATTTTAGTGAGAGGGTGGAGAGGGGGTATGATGTTACATACCAGTTGATCTGCCATCTTTTATTGTAGTTTATTGGAATCTTGGTTTGGCCTCAATTTTTGGTGTTGATCAGAGATTTCTCTGTCTCAAAAGCTTTAAAATCAATCTCTGTAGCCAAGATTAAATGGTCCAATTGCCAGTGATTCTCATGAAAATGATGATGAGGAGGAAAAGGAGGAGGAGGCGGAAGCAGGGAAGAAATGAGCTTGGTAATTGATGGATCTCATTTACAATCCTAGTCTCACCCAACTGTCAGTCTTTCAGCTTCAACAAATCAGTCAATCAGTTCAGGAGATGTAAGCCCCCATGCTTGGTCCAATTGCTCCCCCCCTCCCCCATTCTCTTTCTCATACTTATCACTCTCCTGATTTGGATTCTGGCCTGAATCTTGATCTATCTACTTTTTAAACCGGACCTCAAACAATCATGTCCACCTCCCCCCCCCCTTCATCATCCAACTTGACTTGCTTTTTATGTATGTGTTCTATCAGTTTTAAACTTGCCATTTCATGATATTCATCTCTCTTGATTTTGCTTTGAAGTGATGGTGTTCTTTTTCCACTGCTTCCATCCAATCTTCTTGATCTGTTTTTGTTATTTGATTGTTTCTTGCTCACTTTAAGTTGACTCATGACCATTCTCATTTTTTATTCTTATTACCTATCAATTGAAATCCTCAATCATGAGGATCATCCCTACCTTGGTCTCATAAGAAATCAGGATCTCTCCTGGTGAATTGAACATGCTCCACCAGGCCTCTCAATCAAATTCAACAGTCTTTATTCAGTTGTCCCACTCATCCTCAAAATGTGGTAGTCTACACAGTCGTCTCAGATTCACAAGCTCCTAAGGTTTGAGTTTGACACATACCATCCATGTTACCTCTTCTGGGGGTGGTAGATGTGGAGAGAGGCTCAGTGGCTTTGATGGGAAATGGTATTCTATGAATGAAGGCTACTAGGGAGTAATTGGATCCTAAAAGATCTGCATATAATTGTAATATGGATGAGGATGGGGCTGATTTCTGTTCAATGATGCAGGCAAACACTAGGGATGGACAGCCAACTTGCTGCACAAGGGGGCTTGGTAATCAGCCAGGGATCCAATTGGGAGGAGTGATGCGGTCATGAGTGAGTGATTCCAAGCAAGGATGAGGGTGAACAATGAGGAGAGAGGAAAGGACTATTTATGGCCAATAGTTGTGAGGGGACGGATCACAACTGATGTGCTGGAATATTTATAATTTCAGCTTTGCAACAAACTAAGAGGTTGCATTAACAACCTGAAAAAATATTTAGGAAAATGGAAAATACAACAGGTTTTACCTAAGAGCAGAGACAAGCAAAGGATAAAAAATTTATAAAAGAAAAAGAAAGAATATAGGAAATGAAAGATACAATGAGTGATTGATGAGCAAGCAAGGGCTCTTTGATAGTGAGAGAAGTGGATGATAAAGAGTAGGATGAGGGGTTGTCCAACAAGGGAATCAGGAATCAGATGGTGAAAAAAAGCAATAGCAGATATATTAGGCAGCTTTGGAAGCAAACAAGAATTGTGTGATTATCCTTCTCTTACAGAAGAGGAAGCAACTGTATATCATATGAAGGAGGAGTATGAGTGCCTAACATGAGTAGATAAGAGTGTAGAGGAGGAGGAGGAGAATGGAGAGGATGGTTTGAGGTGCTAGGATGAGATTATGATGAAGGTGCTGGGTTTTGATGAAAATGGTTTATTTCATGTTTGAAATACACCAGTTAAGGGGTATGTGTATTTCAGAAAACCGCCATTAAAAATGGAGGTTTTTGCCAAAAAAATGGTGGGTTTTATAACTCTGATACTCCCTATTTTTTTGATTGGGATAGCTTGCTTTCTAAATTTTTAGTCAATGTCCTATGAAAAACTGTTTGATTACTCCTCAATCTGCTTAATTTATCAAATAACTGCTTTGGATCTTTGTGAAACTCAACCAACTTTGTGGAATTCATAATCAAAATTCATAGAATAATCTGCAGTATTTATAACCTTAATTTCCTTCCAAATCCATCCACACACTCTGATCATCATATGTTCCTTCATAATTTGAATACTCTCCAGCTCAGAAATATGAATCAACTTAATTACTGTTCTTCAGATTTGGTCTTGATTCAAGTAAAATCCAAATCATTTTTCAAGGTGACTCAAATAATTTCCATCAGTAAAAAATCTTCAACTGCCAGGAAATCCATTCAAAAACCTGTACTCCTCAATTGAATCATTCTTCAATCACAATCATCTCACCCAATTTACCAAATGAAAATCAAATTTGGTTCAATTTGATCTATCAATAATCTATTGAACTATAAATCATCTATTTCTGTTTTTTTTTCAAATTAATTTATTTTCTGTAATTGTTCAGTTTGTTAGTTCTAAAATTGATTTAATTCAAGCTTTCAATTGTACTCATTAAAAAATAGATAAAGGTTCAAACATTTGATTGCAATCCACTTTATTTATAGTATGAGGATAGAACATAGTCTGAAATTAGTTCCAAAACCTGTTAATATTCTATGCAATAAATAGAATAAACCTTTATAGTATTGTTCAAAAATACTTATATTCTATGATAGTGATAGCTAGATGAAAAAAAACATACTGAATCCCAAAATTCATCAACCATTGTTTTCAGTGCACCCCAGTATTATTCAAGTGGCTTATTTAGAATTTGAGCTCAAAACTTTCTTTCCAAATGCAGTAGTAAAAATCAAACATAAATTTTTATAAAATAAATTTATCCATTCATAATATTTTATTCATCATCATCCTCAACCACTCATCATTCCTGATTGTATCTATCTTATGTAAGCCAGGACTGATCAAATAATGAAGGTTGATGATAAATTCACAACTCCCCGCTGTGTGGGAGTTGTGTTGGGCCCTACACGGCCCAATGGACGCGTGGGGGCCCATACATGCATCCAAAACGTGCGTGCGGGCGTTTTGGAAGCGTCTACATGCGCCCAAGGGGCCTTTTCAAACAAGCGCAACCCCCAGGAGGCCGTATACCCCCTGTACACAGCATATTTGAGCCCTGTACCTCTGTAAATGGCGGAATTGAGCTGTGTCCGGGGGGTGTATGTCCCCCTAAAGCCCCCCGGGGGTTGTGCCAAACTTCTTGGGTCCCCCTGGACCACATTTGGGCTTCATCAACCCAAATTTGGGATCAATGCATACTATTTGGGACTGTTGGACCACATCTAGAAATCATAAAGTGACACTAAAGTGAAATTAAAGTGAAATTAAAGTGACACTGTAGGAAACTGAAAATGAACATTCCAAAAAATTACTCTTTCTCAACTTGAAACTGAGAAAACTGTTGTTCAATTGAAAGTTAGATTGAAAACTGAAGTAGCATTGCATTTTTTTTTTTGCATTATGGGAACAGTGGCAAGCCCTCCTTTTAACATGGCTGCTTTCAAGGACTACATTAGTTCAATGAACAAAGCTGTGGAAACAAAGGATGTGGGTAATGAATCATTGGAAGCCCAAATTTCATCCTCATCAAGGGTGAAAATTGAGGAACAAAATGTTTCAGAAATGGACATGACCTCTGGTGGTAACATTTTATGTTACTGATCTTTGCCTTATTTAATTTGATTGAAAATGGAAACTGATGGAGTGCATTCCATCAATATAACAATGTAACTATGACAGACCCACTTCACCCACCTCCCGTGAGAGCTTTTCCTACTAGGGAAGAGGCACAAAGGTATTTTCAAACATGGGCAATGACACATGGTTACGCTTTAACATTTTTCAACTCAAAGCATGACCAATATGTGGATTTAGCCTGTGATAGACATGATTTGTACTCTGGGCAATTGCTTGCCAAACAGTCAAGGCAAACACACGCAAGGAAGGTTGGTTGCAAGCTTTTAATACGTGCAAGTTGCACAAAGCGCGACTCCTTGTGGCGTATCTCCTACAAGAATGATCAACATAACCATAAACCATCCCCACACCCCTCAGTGCATCCTCACCTGAGGATAATCTCTGGGTTAGCCTTAGACAATCTAAAAGAATGCTTGAATTATGGGCTCAATACACTTCAACTCAAAAGGAAATTGAGCAAGATCAATGGTGGCAAATATGTTGATGACCAAAAGATCTATAACACTAAGCATAAGGTAGCGCTAGCAGAACTAAAGGAGAAAAGTGTTATGGAGGTCCTTTTTGATCAACTTGGTAATTCAGGTTGGGTTCATTGAGCAAAATTCAGTGGAGAGGGTCACTTGGAAGCCCTATTCTTAGCTCACCTGATTCATTAAAGATTTGTAAGCAATTCCACCATATAGCTATGATGGATTGTACTTATAAGATGAATAAGTACAACATCCCCCTATTGCACATTGTAGGAATTACTTCCAACCAGAAAACTTTCACAAAATCTCTTTTTTTTATAAAAAGAGAAATGTTTGAGGACTACAGTTGGTCTGTAAATGCACTAAAGGAATTGGCTTATGATCCTGAGTGAATTCCCAAAGTCTTTGTGACAGACCTTCAAAAAGCTTTGATCCATTCTCTAGAACAAATATTCCCTGATTCAACAAGACAGTGCTATCAATTGCACTTTTCTAAAAACATAAAAGCAAACTGTAAAGTTTGCTTAAAAAATGATTTTGAAGGTTGGCAAAGCTTTATGTCTCTGTGGGCTAATTATGGGGCCTCAAAAACCAAGGAGGAGGCAGAGGTCAATCATGCGGCACTTAGAGTAAGTGCCAAATCACAGCCTCTACTGTTAATCTCCCTAGTTTTGGGTTGCTTACATTATGACTTGTTTGAATTTTTTTTTTGGCAGACTGTGAGGGTGTAATTGAGTATATGGATCATAATATCTTCCATATCAAAGAGATGTTTGTAACGGCTTGGACTTGCAAAAACCCAGACTTTGGAAATAAAACAAAGTCTTGGGTTGAAGGGGCCCATGCTAATCTCAAAATATTCCTTGCAAACTTTTCAGGAAACATTTTGGATGTTTGGAGAGACCTAGAGGGAGCATTTTTCAATCAAATTAAATTGGTTCAGGCTGCGCTTAACAACTCTTGAATAAAGATTGGAATAGTTCTTCCTACTGAAATTTTACCATTGGGATACAAGGTGTCTTTACAAGCAATCAAACTTGTTGGGGAACAATTAGAGAAGTTAAAGCAGAACCATGATGGGGAAGTGTGCACCAAGTCATACTCAATGACTATGGGTTTGCCCTTTTCCCACCAAATAGGTAACCTACTAGTGTCAAGAGGCTCTTTTGTGCCTGAAGATATTCATCCTCAGTGGAGGTTGGATTATGACCCTTGCAGGTCTAGTTCTTTAAGTTGTTTTAAGTTGGATTGTTCAAATCACTTTGTGATTAATGCTTTTTGAATGATGATTCCTACTTGACTAATATTTGATCCTTTGAATTTTTCAAGGTTGATTTTGATTAACTGCTCAATGATTCTCATTTACATGAGAAGCTCAATGCAATGATCTTTTGAATCATCCTGATCAAGATTATTGCGGGCTGTTGAAGCACTTGATGAAGGAGACTGCCAACTATTTATCAAATCCAAGACTTGAACCTAAAGTCTTTCAATCAATCAGAGGAAGTCCAAAATTGACAAATACCCAGCAAGATCCTTCTCAATTTGAACATGTTGAAAAGGAACTTAAGCGGGAAAAGAGAAGTAGAAGGGCACCAAAGAAGAAAATACAAATGATTGTAAATCTTTTCTTTTGTGAAAGGTTTATTTTTTTGGTTTAATGAACTGATTGTGAATTTTTTATAGTCCTAGTCAGGCTCTTCATCTGAATTTCAAAGTTCAGTTGAAGAAACTGAAAGTTCATCAGGTTTGGTGCTGTTGGAATCCAATTCCTTTTTGAAGGATGAAGAAGAAGAAATTTATGAGTCAAACAGAATCTCATCTTTGATGAGTGTTGAATCCTTTAATGAGTTTAGAATTTGGGCTAACAACTTTTTAATTTTAGGAAGTGGATTACCTCAATCAAATACCCAAGAACTTACATAAGTTCTTGGGTGGGGTTTGGGATCCAGTTGGTGATGGAAATTGTGGTTTTAAAGTCATTGCTAAATCACTTGGGTATGATGAGGATGGATGGTTTAAAGTTTGGAAATCAACGTTTGAAACATTGAGGAAAAATAAGACGCACTATGCTAAAATCCTTGGTGGCAGTAAAGATGTTGAAAAGATAGAAAAAAGACTTTATTTCAATGAAATCAATGAAAAGATTCCATCATCAAAATGGATTTCAAAGTTAGATATGGGTCAAATAATAGCTGATACTTATGAAAGACCAATATGTTTAATTTCATTGGATTCATGTTTTACTTTTACTCATATGAAAGTGGGTGTAAAAAAACAATCAGATCCTATGTTCATCAGTTTCATTAAAAATAACCATTGGGTGCAGGTTTTACTTAAGAGAGATCTAATTCCAATCCTGCCCATAGTTTCCAAACCCTGTTCCTTGGTTTCTAAAAAAAGCAGCTTGTTGGGTTGATCACCTCAAATATCAACTTGAGTTTTACTCTAACTTATAGATTAATTTCATCATTTGGGTTTGGGTTCTTATTCTGATCTTGTAATTCTATTAATATAAATGGTTATCACATTTTGAACATCATTATGTTGAGTGGTTTGATTTAAAATCATTATGATGAGTGTTTTGTATGAGATTTTAATGGTCAGTCATTTCAACTTGTGTTGGGCTGATCCCTTCACAAGCTTAACTTATAGTTGATCTTTTGATGGTATCAGCTTAACACAAGTTGAACTTGTCTTTTTTTTTGGTGTTTTTACTTTAGGGCTGCTCAAAAGACTTTATTTTTTTGGCACTTTTACTTTAGGGCTTGTCAAAAGACTTCTTGTATTTTTTGGCCCTTTTAATTTATGGCTAGTCAATTTTGAAGGCAACCAGTTGGTTGTCTTCAGTTTTATTTTTATTTTTATTTTTATTTATTTATTTTTATTTATTTTTACTTTTTACTTTTTTTTTTTGGAGGCCACCAAACTTGTAGTCATGCCACATGGCTACACAACTGCATTTGAGCCATGTGGGGCTCTACAGGGCTCATATCTAATTGTGCGGACACCACACCGCAGTCCTGGGCTGCATGGAGTACAGCCCGACAACACTCAAGCCGTGTGGAGCTCTACATGGCTCAAATAAATTGTGTACATGACTCACTTGAGCCGTGAATTTATCATCACCCAATAATAAATCCACATCTGTTAATCCTCTAACAAAACCTGAGCATCCCTTTGAGCTTGTCTCCAGGTCTTTTAGGCTTGAAATTAAGAGCCCCTTTCTGTTAATTTATCTCATCAGGCCACCTACCACTAGTCATAAAATTGAGAATCTAAGATGAAACTCAGTTAGTTAATCTTGAATGAATATTTGAATCCTTTTAATTTACTTAAATTATCAACCACAGACTTCAAACCTGGTTCATTAGTTTATTACAACCACTGGTCATCTCAAAATTACTTTTTTTTACCTTGCTTTTTCCAAAAAATTATCAATTAATTATCTCCACCAATTGGTCATGCACCAGATCTAATGATGTAAATCTTATCTTTAACTTAGATTTGCTCTTGTTCACCTCCTTTGCTTTGCTTTTCATTTTCCAACCATCTTTGTTCTCTGTCTCATACATAGCTTGTACCTCAATTACAGATTTGATTTTCATCCTGCATTTCCAATACATTCCTTATGCGTTGTTTTCCCTTTGAACTAGAGCAAAAATAACTGAGGTTTTATTTCATCTATAGAATATGCTCTAAATTACTTTAAAAGAAAAAATCTTTCTGCCTAAATTTTTTTCCAAATTTTGTTAATTTCATAAATTCTCCCCACTTCTGAGTAACAAGTGTTACATCAAGCTTATGCCAGTTTTTTGTTGAAAAATCTGCCTCAACCTTGCAATTTAATCCAAAGCATTAATTTTTTTGGCTTCAAGCATATCTTTTCTAACCTTCAGATTCATTTTATCATTATTCTTTTCTCTTTGCACTACATTCAACTAATTCCTTTGCCCCTCAGAACTACATTGGGTGGGTATGTGAGAGATGAAGTGGAATACTCAAGAAATATAATAGCTAAGTATGGTAAGGGTAAGGGTTATGATTCTAAAGGAGGGCTTGATTCTAAGGTTTAAATTAACTAATTATTTGAATGGATGTGATTAGATATGTCAGAAGAAAGGAGAGTGATTGATGGTCTGAGACCAGTTATCTCATTCTTCCTTGTTGTTCATTCTCCCTGATGACAATCCATCAATATATACAAACCCCACTCATCCCAATCAACTTGGGAGTCTCTTTATGAGTCTAGATCACTTCTTTATTGAAGCAGCAAAAAAATAAAAAAAATAAAAAAACAGGAACAAGAAACTTAAAAGGAAGAAAATTAAGAAATGAGGCAAAAACTGAAACACAATCAAAAGTAGTCAACATTCTGGGCAAGTAGGTCACAGTATGGTTTACCGGGTTAGTTCTCTACCCATTTGTGGTCAGTCTAAATGGTTAGGTCAGGGATAAGAAGAGAAAACACAAGCCTCCACCTGAACTGCCCCAAGCTCCTCCTGATTACTGAGGGTTTAACTGATGATTAATTGGTCAACAAGGATTCTTCTTGGGTTCCATAATTTTTGTGGCTTGAGTGAGTAGTGCATTAGAGACAGGTACTATAGAGAAAATAGGAATGGATAATAGAGAAATAGAAAGATGAGAAGATAAATAATAGGAAGTTGGGATGGAGAGAGTATGACAGAGGTTGGTCCTCTGAGTTTTGGGTCTGGCTGGCAGGTCAATACTTAGATCCATTGTTGGCTGTGAGGTTGCACAGTAGCTTAGGTAGGATTGATGCATGCTTGTTGCAGCTGTGGCTTTGACACCATGTCTTGGTCTACTCTATCACTGACTGTCTCAGGGCCCCTTAGGAGCAGGCAGAAGTGGTGCTTATTCATCAGTAGGAAGGTAGTAGTAGTAGGAGGTCAAGGTAAGAAAATTAATAATTGTAATATTAACATCATGGGATCTCACAAATTACCCACCCACCCCCACCCCCCCCCCCCCCCTTCTCATTTATTTATTTCTCAATCCCTCACCTTCTTCAATCAAGATCACCGTTGTTTTTTTATTGGTCAAATTGGGTCTTTGTGGAGAGAGAGGGGGAACGAGAACTAAGTTTGGAGGGGGAGCTTGAAGAGACCGGCATCTCATCAGAAAAACCAGACAGAAGGCTGGTCTCACCTCAAACAAGACCTCTATAGATCTGCCCGAAACACGGGTGGTTGAGACACGAGAATCAGAAAGAACCAACAAATTCCAACAATCAACAACATTAACGTACAATGCAACGTGTGGGGCAAGGTGAGGTGAGTGCGTAGCATAGGGTGGGGAAAGATATATATGTACATCGCCGGTCTCCTCAAGTGAGAATCAGAAGCAGAACCAATGCGCGATGATCATGATCGTCTAGCGATGACCATCAATAGCAATGACAACTATAAACAAGGGGGAAGGTGAAGGAATCAACAAGTCGGATAGGGTGCAGCATGAGACCCAGATGAGAACATCCTTTTTCCCCTGAGCTCCCCCCAAAAAAATAAATAAAAAACCACCTGGCCAAGAAAATACGACCTTCCAAGAGGCACAAGAGGAACCAAAGATAAAATATCAAACTAAAAATAGGAGAAATGACTACCAGCACCCATCACCCCACCCCCCACACCATGATGTTCAACATCAATCAGCGAGGAAGGGATGAAGTGATGAACAGAAATGCACATGGGTTTATCTAGCTATTGACACAGAAGAGGTACCATCTGGCTCCCAACAAAAGACCAGTCATGGGCTACGAAAAAAAATCCGGCAATGTAACCAAAACAAAAACACGGGCCGGCGTTTTGTTGCAGCTTTCCTCCCCGGCAATCATCGGTGGTGTTGAAGTCGTGACAATCGTTGGTTCTTTCTTTTTTTCGTTTGCGTTTTTTTTTCTTTGAGGTTGTTGGTATTTGAGTAGTGGTATGAAAGCTTACACGTTTGTTGGGATGGAGTTAAACAAACGATCGAGAGACGAGAAGAGCAAGGTCTTACAAACGATAAAGAATAATAACCCAGTCAAGACAGAAAAAGCGTATAAGAGTAAGAAGGCCGAAAGAGGTAGGAGTCAAGAAAATAGGAATCTAGCCCATAAGATATCGAAGAATATGTCGAAAATCAACCCAAACGACAAGCCGAAAGGGCAAGCTTTTTTTTTTGGAGAGAAAGATTGGAGTTGGAAGGAGCGATGAAACAAACCGCATTGCGACGAAAGAAAGAAAAAGAATCAAGTTCTGAACTTTTTTTATTTTTACTTTTGTGGAAGGGGGAGAGGATGGTCGTTCAGCGGTCCCATCTCAGTTGGGTTATCGGAGTTCTTCCTGATCGGGAGGTTGTGATCGCTAAGGTAGTGTAACAACAGTAAAAGATACAAATGATCGTCGTCCAACAGGCTCGTGTTCAGATCCAAGTCCACTAAAGATCCAGGCAGGTCCCATGCAATGAGTTTATCTCGATATGGAAAGGACAGGCTGGATTATCGTATAGGAGGGGGGGGAAAGGTCTACTTACGGTCATACCGCGAAGTCTTCCCTCGTCTTTCGTACCTAACTTTTCAAACGCCGTGATCGTAAAGTCTAACGAATATTTGTCACAGCCTTCGCAACGGTCCACGACAGTGACTTCAACCGATTTTCCCTGGTAGGTGGCTTGAATTTTCTTCCCACAAACCCTGAACCGAGAAAAACAAGGAGGTGGAAAAAAAGGGGGGAAAGTGAGAACGAAGGATTGGGAAGCAGCAAAAAACGTGTAGGATGGCGTGATCATCATCGGACTGACTGATTGGTATTCGGGTTTCCACCCTGGGATGGGAAACTATCGTACAGGAGGTGAGAGACTGCGACGATGTAATCGGTGGAAACGTTGGTTTGACCACATGCGCCTAAACCAGGCTCATAGACTGGAAAGTGCGCAAATAAGCAATGGAAGATGAGTGTTGAATCTGAAGAGCGAGAGTGGAGAATGAGAGGGTATGAACTGTCCGAAACTCACAGGTCGCGTCTCCGGTGTGATGGTCAGCTGAGGATGAGGTTGGAGAAGCATCTGGGGGTGGGTGAGATAGACAAGGTAAGGATGAGTTGATCGAACAACGGGCGTATGAGAAACAAATGTAGATGCTTGACTACACTGACAAGACCCGTTATCGTTACTACCCTTGGGATTGGGCTTGGAGTCTGGGGTACCGGGATTTTTTTGAACATTAGATCCTGAGCTTGGATCCTGATGAGTTTTCTTGGCTTGCGCGGCAGCCTCTTTATCCTTCTCGGCTTGAGCAGCCGCCTCTTCATCCTTCTCGGCCTGGGCAGCAGCCTCTTCGACCTTCTCAGCTTGAGCAGCCGCCTCTTTGTCCTTCTCGGCCTGGGCAGCTGCCTCTTTCTCCTTCTCGGCCTGGGCAGCCGCCTTTTTGTCCTTCTCGGCCTGGGCAACCGCCTCTTTATCCTTCTCGGCTTGAGCAGCCGCCTCTTTGGCCTTCTCGGCTTGAGCGGCCGCTTCCTTATCCTTCTTAGCCTGATCTTCACTCTTCTTCTTCTCCTGAGCGTCGGCATGATTCTTATGATCATCTGAGTTCGATAGAGCAATCGAAGGGTTGGAAGTATTGTGATTGTCAGTCGAAGGAGATTCATCGGGATCGGAGTCAGCTTGAAGACCATCATCGTTATCATCGCTCTTACCGTGCGGGATCACCGTGGATGATGACTCGAGGGACGGTTTCCCAGAGTTGGAATCAGGGTGTTGTGGTTGTTGATGATCATTAGAATTTGGGGATGTCGAGCGGGGAGGTTTCTGTTCATCGTCATCATCATCACCACCATCATCGCCATCGTCATTGTATAACTCTGACTGGCGATCATCATCGTCGCCATCCTGATCACCGTCATCTACTTCCGCGTACTGGTTAAGGTCTTCACCCTCCGTGGGTGCAACGTATCGTTCCCAAAGCTGTTGGGCCTCAAGCTGAGCATCTTGCATCGCTTGGTCGGCTCTGAGTTCTTGGTTGCGGAGATCAATAGACGGACGTCTCGAGGGGATCGAGCCGACCGAGGACCCCTCGAGGGATTGGGGTAGGAAATCATCGTCATCAGGGATCGATCGACGTCGGATGGGACGCGACGGACGAGAGTACCCAGGGGCACGAGGGAGGCGACGAAAATGATGGCGGCTGGATGACAGGGCGGAATGAGAGAGTGAGGTACGTCGGGAGAAGGAATGCAGAGCGGTAGACAGATGAATGAGGAGAAGTAGGATGAGGAATGAGTGTGCTGGGAACATGGTGGTTCTGAAGAAAGAACGTTTTTGGTTGTGGTTTTTTAGTTTTGTTTTTTCTTAATTGTTATTTGTTGTATCTTGGGACAGGGGGCGAGGGTGGGGTGGGAGGGTGAAGAATGTAAGGTAATGTCAAGTTGGGGGTAGATGGTTCAGAACTGAGGTTCTTGTGATGGGCGAAGAGAGGGTGTTGGGGTGGGGTGGTTGATGAAAGTGAGGGGAAGTCAAGTGAACAGTTTCCAGACGATGAATACGAAATGGACCACGAGTGAAGCCAATCTTGTTCAGCCTTGCCAGAGACTGAGACTGATGGGGTAGCCGGGGGTGGTTGTTAAAGGAAGGAGGGTTGAAAGGAGGGGGGAAGTTGATGGAAAGAAAGGAATGTGGGTGTGTGAGGAATGGATGGGGATGACGGGGATGGGGCAGGGGAGGAGAAGAAAGGGCCCTGCGGTGGGAAAGTGCGACGATAGGGGGATGATAAGTACTATATATTTGTCCTGGCGTGTTGGATGAAGAGAAGGATGAGGCCCGAGACTGAGGGGGGAGGGGGGAGGGGGACGAGGAAACAAAGTGGGTTGGGTTGATCGAAGGAAAGTGAAGCAAGAGACGGAGGAGGGCAGACGGAAGGAAAGTGGAGAATGTTGGGTAAGTGAAGATGTTGTAGATAAATAATAAACACTTACATATGAGACATAGATCAACAAAACAAACAATCGTAAATACAGGATATCGAACCCACCAAACAAATCAACCTTGAACTCAAAAGCAAAGTGACAAACAAGGACAAACAAACAATGGCGAAAAGAAGGGAGGAGGATGAGGAGGAGAAGGGGGAAGAGAGGAGGAGGAGGAGGAGGAGGAGGAGAAAAGAAGTCGTCAGTCTGTACGTACCTATGTACAACAATATATGTAAATACATGTTTACACCCAACCCACTCACCTACGTAGCACGAATACAACATATCTGGATACATCTGTTACAGCAGAGCACCAAAATCGTTTGATTTCATGACTCTGGCTGGGGGGGATGGGATTATACACAAGTACGACAACCAACTCAACATTTGATTTTGGAGGAGCTCATCATCTACGCTCACCCTGCTGGGAGGCAACGGGACAGGTGAAACACCCACTCGTCGGGCTACGGTTCGATACGTTTGTGGCTTATAGATACCATATCTGGTTTATAGAGACGATATTTGGTTTTAGATATGTACAATGTTTGGTCCATAGATAAAATTTTTGGCTTATAGATACAACATTTGGTTTTTAGATAAAATATCCGGTTTGTAGATACAATATTCGGTTTATAAAAACAATATACATACATAATGATTTGCTAGTGTATACCCAACCCATCGTTATTCACAACTTCATCACGGGATCTGCCCCTAGCTGAGTTTCATTCCATCATCCTGGTTCTTGAGGAGAAGTTGAAAAGTTCTTCGGTCGACGAAGATGTCCCACTCACACGCCTACCGAACCATCATTTCAATAGCAGTATCTCAGCATTCTAATAGCACCATCTCAGCGAAACTGATCGATCTCATGTGAAATCGATCGATGGCATTTCCCACCACCCCGAATTTCCAACTGCGGTGTGTCTTGCATCATGCCTGGAATGCAACTCGTACGTAGGTCGATATTTATTATCAGTCGATCGCATCAACTGGGTATTGTTCCAGGTACCTACCTACTACGCACAGATTTAGATGGGATAAAGGAGTGTTACACATGACATTTCAAAAATTTAATGTTCCCCAAGACGAAGTATAAAACATGAATTAAAACCGCTCGGGCGGGGTGAACTCCATCATCGTCATCATCATCATCCGCCGGCTACTTCGCTTTCATCATCCACGCCGAGAACGGCTCTCCACCGTCCCTTACGTGAAAAGAAAAGACCTGAGCGGCCGCAGTGATGCATACATAAACATATCTCCACTACCCGGTGAGTTGGGCAAGCAAGGCAGGCCAGGATGAATCGGCTGTGCCACGCTGCGCATACATACACACACACCACACCATTAACCCTTGGCACGTTTGAAGGGGATCTCGGTAAATGTAAATATTTATGCATACATCGTCCATGAACACATCTCCTGGTTTGAAGTTGTTGTTGCGCAGATGCTCCGGCTTTGTTTATTGCAATTTGCAAGGCTCGTGGTGGGCTGCGAACACCATCTCAATATTAAACATGTCACTGACGCGAGGTTTGATGAGAGAGGGAAAGGTGGAAAAACGGTGTATATGCTTATGTACTGTATGTATGTACACCACGGGGCCAACTCGCTGTTGGGCCCCCAGCTTGGCCGACGCGGGTTCGACAGCACTCCCTCCCTTAGTGGGAGTTCTCCCGTCGAAAAACGTCGGCGTTCCAAAACGTCGAGGGGGGTCCAGGGCTTGCCGACAGCTCGACGCGGGATCCACCCTTGGCGCGGTTGGCCCCTCGTCGATTTGCTGTCAAGGTCGATTTGACAGCACTTTGACCCGAGGCTCAGAAGGGCCCCACGGGTCAAATCATCGTCATCCTCGACGATGATTTGACATTTTTTGTATTTTTGATTTTTTTCTTTCTTGGGATCCATCGTGGGCCCAGCAGGTTCATCCAATTAATTAAATTATTTGTATTTAAATTAATCTTAATAACTTTTGCTATAATATTGTGCAATAAATAATATTACACCACTTGTCCCTTGTAGATGGGGAGAATTGTACATGATTCTTTTAATAATGAAGAAGAGAGAAGATTACAACAATTTATAAAAAAAAATCATACAAATTTGAGGCTCTCTGCTTCAGCTTGCATGATCAATGCCTCACTTGTCAGATCTTCAGCCCTAGTGCTACCATCAAACAATTCTTCATCTTTCTTCAAGATGGCTTTGGCCCACCTGATAGAGTTTGAGTTTGAGGCTCCAATTGAGATGGAAAGAGAATGGGGAAAGGAGCTTATGTCGCTAAGAGGAGCGGATCCTAGGAGTCAAAGAGGGGGCACTCCGTTTCAATGTAAGGAAGAATGGATCGTGAATTTCACTTATTCAGGCTGCACTATAAATAGACTGAGTACAGCAAGGCTGACAAGTGGTAGAAAAGAAGAGACAACATTGAATAGAAAATATTCAATACCAAACCACTAGAATCCGCACAACTTGGAGGACCACTTCAGGCTGGATTGAGACAGGGAATAGCATCAAGGATTCAAGATAAAGAACCCACTAGAACTGTGACTACCTAGCACAATATAAAGAGGCCACTAGACAAGAACACTCATCAGCAAGATGATGGTGACCCACTTAGATTTAAGATAAAGATGTCACTAGATCTATAACAAGCCAGTATAGAATAAAGAACACACTAGACTTAAACACTCAAGGGGTGATAATATAATAAAGAATATAGAGCTTGAAGAGTGATTGCACTCAAGTGTTAGGCAACACATATCACAAGACCAGAATTCCAACACCACCTGTATCATATTTTGAAGATTAATTGTAAGCAATGCAATCATTTTAGGAAAACCATGATACACCTCCCGCGAAAAAAAAAAGAAATTTATTGCTTACGCTGTGAAACTAGAGATTGGCTGTTGACATAATTCTTGCAAGTCTCAATCAATTGCCTTCCAGTGCACGGTATCCCCACGTATTGGCCTGGCCATATGAATGGAAATTCAAAGGCGTAAGAAGGAAAACCTGACCTTTGCTTGGAGAGGAGCCTTGCAGATGAAGTTGGTGGCCAAATTGTGTTTATTCTTTGGTCCAAAAACTTGGTAGATCTGTAGTAATTTCATGATCAAATAGGGCCACAAATGAGAACTGAGATAACAAATGAAGTAAGACACACCTTCACCAATAGGTTGGACAACTTGGGTATTGGTCCATTCCTAGTGTGATAACTTGTATCTGCAATATTATACAGAAGCTTATGATTGTGATGGCAAAAAATTAGCTAGAATCATCTGAAAGTGAAGTGAGCATGTAGAAGTTGAACTCACCACGTTTCTTAAACTAGACTTTTCTTACTTGACTAGCTTCCCAACAAAAGATGCAACATCTTTTTGGGTTGTTGGATTGTTTTTGTTTTACCCCGGGGGGAGGTAGTGGTTTTTGATGGTTTCCAATTGTTTGGAAACAAATTCCTAAGTGATCAATCTTCATTAGTATGTATGTGAATCAAAGGGCACAAAAGAGAAACTTACAATGGTTAAGATTAGTAGTGAGCCTTTAATGGGCTCACCAATCAAAGTGTTGGTCTCACCATATGCCTCAATATCACATTGGAGGATCTTGGCTCAGATTTGGTCTTGGACCAAAGTCTGTTGGAATACTTGTTAGTTTACTACTGAAGGATATTAATGAGCAAAAAGAAAGGCTTACCCAAATGTAGTCACTGTATTCATAACAATTGATTTTGTTCACTTTTTTTAATTGCATATCTTATTCATTTACCGCATTGGATGGTCCCAAGATGGAAGAGGTTCTTGGAGTGCCTTGATGCTGGAGGCTCATGTTCATATGTATGAGGACCATCATGAGTTGATGGTCACTCATATGGATAATTGAGTAACAGAATGGAGATCAATCAAGATAAAATCAACATCTTTGACTCTGAGAGAGGTGAAATGGATGCCGTGGTTTCAGAGAAGGGTTGAACTTACATCATGGCATTTGTCCAGAAGAGCTTTGAGTTTGTTGGAAAGGGGGAAAATTTCCATGATTTTTCTCTGAAACAAATTGGTCAAAAGGTCCTCCAAGGCACTGATTGAATGATGGTGATATTGATCATATGAGTTGGGGCTTGTCTGGTGGGATTGGTTGGGGGAGTTGATGTTGTCTTTGTTGGCATCATCAATATTTGTTTGTTTGGCAGGAGTTGGTTGGGACAATTGAGGGGTGGAAGATTGGGGCAATAAATTTGGGGTTTGGAATGTGTTCAAGAAGGATGGAGGCATGGTGAGAGTGGGTTGGGGTGGGTTTAGAAGGGAACAAAGAAGCTGAAGGGAAAACTAATAGGAGAGTAGAAATCAAGAAAATCAGTCTAAGATAAGCAGGAGATTTTGGTGTTCAGAGCCAATCCAATTACGCAACGGTCATCTGCTCCCCAACGGTTGTGCCTGACAAACAGGGGTGGGCAATGTCATCAGATTTGACTTGCAGGGCTGGCCACTGGAAATGTTTCTGTCATCCTAACTTTCCCATAAACGCATTTGGAACCTATTGGAGAAAGATTGATCAAAGAATGAATCAATGTTAGTTGGGACTCATTAGATCAAGGGCCAGCTTTCCAGGCCTGATTTTGTTTTGAACAATAGTTTTTGAGGGCTTTTAAATTGTACCTGCCTCCAATGGTTTCAAATATTAATGGCAAATCTGTCAAGGAAGGCCGATGAATAGAGAACATCAGCAAAAACACATTAAAATGAGTATTCATCAACAAAAGCTTAGAAATATGGAAAAACATACTCACAAAGGGCCAATGTACATGGATTCAAACTACAACTTAGCCAACCTTGAGGTGAATGATGAGTCCTGGATTTATTTCAATGGTGAAAACCTTGATTTGCTGGTTGATCTTGATGATCTTGATGCAACAATTGGAGATTTGAATGCAAATGCTGGGGGGATTGGGGCCAATCAGATTGAAGACAAGGATGAATTCAAAATGGGTGATGGATGGGATCAATTCATCAATGCGGAGATAAATTGGGTATTTACAGATCCATCAGCTTCAGGAAATGGGGATGTTGATCTTGACAAGGATGAAAGGGTCAAACATTCATGGGAGCGGGGGGATGATGAATGGTTTCCTCTTAGAAACAAGGAGGTACATCTGTTTTTTTGGAAAACAAAACAAATAAATCAGACAAAATGATGAGGCAAATGGAAACAAATGAATTGAAACTTACGTTTGGTAGGTTTACTTGGTTTTAGGAATTGATTGGATCAATGACTGTTGGTTATACTCACCATATGGTCTCACGCACCCTCTATGGGCAGATTTGGGGGGTCCTACACCTGTGCAGGGTTGATTTACCCGGATTGACCTCCATCCGGCGGTCATGCGCACGCATACACAAATTTTTGAAATTCCCCACGGAATCCCTAATTTCTGTATTAGGGATTCCATGCTTCTCCCTCAAATTGAAGGGAATAATATCCTGTGTAAGGTTCCTTTGATGATAACCATTTTTTGAGAAATTAAAATCATAATTTTTTTCCAAATTTTAGAGTTTGACAATTTTTTTAATTTTTTTTCTTTTTTTGACAATTCCAGGAGCTTGCTGTTAGAATGGTAATCCCATCAGGGGAATTACAGTTGGTATGATTATATTTAATACCTGTATAGTTTAAGATATCAGTGTGATGATATCAGGAGTATCCTTAATGGATAGAGAATATAATTTTAATAATTATGGAAAAAATAATTATATAAATATGTTAAATAACAAGGAAGTTATTGAAGAATCAATTGCTGTGAAATAAAATACAGGAATGTCACAGAGACATAGTTTAAGTCCCACAGCTCAAGCTGAAGAGCGGAATGATAGTTCTGATGAAGAAAAGCAAAGAAACATAATATATGCAATACATCTATTCCTTAAGGATGAAATGCATAAATAATATACAGAAAGAAATTCTTTTGAGTTTAAAAGCAGAAAGATGGAACTTTGCTTCCAAGAGGAAGCTGCACTCAAAAGTGCCAAATAGCAAGAAGGCAAAGATGGCTCCCAGGATTGTCATTGGAATATTCACAGTCAGAGCAAAGAGATGGAACTTTCACATAAGTAAAAAGTTCATCATAATTATAAGATAAAGAAGAAGATACAAAGAAATTATAAATCTACGATTAGTTATAACTTTTACTTTCTAAAAGCATCTAATCATTTACTCAGTTGAACCACCATGTATCATTGAGCATGGATCCAATTCCCATTGTATCTGAATAGCATGCTGAATAGTTGTACCCAATGGCCTAGATGGACTCCAATTAGTATTTAAGGGATCCACCTCCCATCATCAAGTTGCTTTCACTCGTTGATCATCTCCTACTTATCATCAAAAATTCAACCAATCTTATTAATTATTAATTATTATTAAAACCCTCTACCAACCGAATTGCTAATTTCAAGACTTGCAAACCCATATGTGGCCCCCTTTTTGGACTTTTACCCAGAACAAAACCATGGGTTGGATCATTTCAAGCTCTTTCAATCCAAGAAATGGCGGGAACTTCTGTCACCCAAACTAAGAAATCAAATGCTTTTTCAAGACTCCCAACATTTTTATATATTTGAACCTGCACAATTAATTTCCAAATAAATTTTAGTACCTCTATTCATTTACTCTTTTGAATCAAAAATATACACCAAATGTGTCACAATGAAATTTTTCATGCTCAATTCAACCACAGTCAAGACCACCATTCCCGCTCAAGCAAATTTCATGGATTCAAATTTAATGGAAATTTGTAGTGATCAGTTTCTGAAGGAGTACTCCAAAATAGAACAAGACGGAGTTTTCTTATCAGATATCTGTGACAACCAATTGTATGGTGAGTTAATTTATCAAAATGAAAGGATCATGAGAATTAATTTCTGACCATTTTTCAAATTAAATTATGCCATTTTAATAAATAGGAATTGATGAAGACAGTGAAAATATCATCAGTCTCCCTAATCCATGGCATGTTAAGGCACAGGGAAAGGTTATTAGACATGTAACAATAAAATTATATTCAGATGATACTTCAGGAAATATATGTCAGCCTCCTGGATTCCAAGACCCTTGCTATCCTTTAGCTACCAGAGGTGATAGAGTAAATAAGAAATATATTATTTAATAAATGCAGCAAAAATCCATAGAATACTTGGATTAAGCTTATTGCAAGGTTAAATGGTTTGGTTATTGTTAATTGTTTCAAATCAAAATTGATTATTAAATATTTGTAGAGGGGCCACAATTATATTGGGGATCTTTAACACCTCTCTTCAGGGATTTAAGTATGAAAACACATAGTACTGGTTACTTTGGGTTCTTTAGTTTAAAGATTATTATACCCAAAGATAATATGTATATAAAATACACAATGGAGTGGTAGGGCCTTGTAGCCAAGCTACCACAACATAGAAAGGATAATAAGACTCACTGGTATATTATTAAATCCTTTTGGTATCTGTTTGAGACATGTACTGATGGGTTAAACCTGTATACTGGGGTTATAAGGTTGTTCAGCAGTTTTAATTGATAAAAAGAGGTTTGAGGACGGATATTACTGATCAGAAATTGCCATAAATCACTTACTTATCTCTTATAAGTACTTGATTACCTTGGCATGGCGTCTGGATATGAATATTACTTGGTCTCTGCCCATCAATATCCTCAAAAGAGCTCTTTATTTATAGCTTTTGGAGTCCCAATATGGTCCTTCTGAGGGTTGTAGGTGCTCAAAGGGACGGACTCTAAGGCTAGCAGGGTAACTGGGGGTAGCCTTTCATGTGTTCTTGGTGCTATAGCCCGGGTAGCATCTAATTCCTTAGAGTATGGGAATTATTCTACCTTATAATAGACATTAGGACGTGTGAATAACACTAATCTGTCCTATTTATGTATTATTTAATTAATTATCCTTAGTAAATGTTCCCAGTAATTTAATAATTATATTAATAGACATTTTTACGGACATTTTGATGTCAGGTAAGTTCTCATTATGTATTATATAACTGGAGTAAAAGTCATAATATTGATTTTACTCTTTATTTTCCAGTTCCAGTTGATTTGTTAAGATAATTACTTAAAAATATAATTCATGAGAATTCATGTAATATTTTTACATCATTATCTTCCTTAGTACGTCACAGAGATATTGATGTATAGCAATTCTCATAAAAGTGTATTAAAGTATTTTAATATATTTTTAGAAGTTGTTATTGTCTTATTTTCGATATTCTTGGTACTTTGCATTATATTAAGTAAAAAATATGTGTAAGGATTATTTATGTATTTTTATATAATATTATGTATTTTTAGACAGTCTACTATCCACGGAAACCTTTATTACATATGTAGAAAGTTCCCGTGTACGTTGTAGCCTGTTTACGCAGTACCTGAGCCTCTCAGGCCGCCTGTCACTCTGTCAGCCCGTAGTCCCATGGCTGCGTACTTTTCAGAGGCCCGGGGCTGCGTACACAACCTCGACGGGTTGACAAGGCTGTATCTCAGCCGCGCGCGGGTGCTTTGGCTGCTGTGGCTGCATGCGGGAATTTTTACAAAACACATTTCCGCCTGTAACTCCTAAAATATACACAACACCTCAATTCTGACTGAATTTTAGGTGTGAAACCTATACATGACAATGTGTGTGATATCTTTAATTGGCCAAAAAGCTCAATAATGGAGCCGTAGTATTTTGGTTTTTCTTTCCTTAATTATTTAAAAATATAAGGAGTTGGATTTTGAGGGTGGGTTCAGTGAGTGACCCTACCTAATTTTGGATGGAAAATCCATTTCTGTAATAATATTTATGGTTTTCCTACTCCTTCTTAGGTTAATTTTATTATTATTATATTTATGTTATTTTTGTTACTTTTGCAGCTTGCTCTGCAATAGTAGCAAGCTGACAATATATCAAAGCAATTCAACAAACACCAATCCTTCTACTTGAAACTCTCTGGTATTCCTCCTCATTTATCCAATCAAGAATATAATTGTCATTTTTTGTCAACATCCAACAGAGCTGGAGTACTTGAAATGGCAGATAAAATAGTTGAAGAGATTAAGTTAGTCCCAAAATGAATCATCCATTGAAATGATATCAACATTTATGTTTGGAAAACAGTCAAATGGCCACCCAAGGATTTGCAGCTTTTGATATCACCATTTCTGAACCAGTTTTAGTCATCACCACAGTCTTATGCTTTTTGGCAGATTCACCAATGCATTCAGAAGTCACCAAAACTCCAGTTCCTGGAAAATCCCTTAACCCATGTTGTATTTGCAAATTATCTGTCCCCAAGAGACAAAATAAGCAAACAATTTCTTATCTTCAAAATTTCCTTCAAATTGATAGGAACACCTTTGAGTTGAATTCTTTGATTATTTGTATGAAATTAATCATCATTGATAATATTTCTTAATATATTTCTAGGCCCCTAATCCCACCAGACTTTGGACTTAAACAATTGAACAGACCCATCATCTCTATGAGCTTTCCAAAACCAATGTAAAATCCTTTCAAATCATTTCTTCATCCTATGGTCTTGTGGATTCAATAAACAAGAAATTTATTGAACAAAAGAGAGAACAATCAATTTTCAAAAAATCCAAGAACTAGAACAAACAGACTACTCCAAACTCTTCAATCCATTTTTGAAGCTTGAAGGTGATTTTCTCATTAAATTGATGAAATTTTTATCATAATCAGACATTGATATTTTTTTTCCTTAAAAATTTAACAGGATTTGATGGCTGCCTGGACACTACATATGAAATTCTACATGTGGCTCTTCTTGGTATTTTCAAATACTTAGTCCGTTATTTTATTCAATCTTTGAAGAAATCTGAATTACCATTACTAAGTGGATACATCCAGTCTTTCAAAACAAATTCACTCAACATCCCCTCCCTTCAGAAAAACTATCTAATCAAACATTCACTCAGCCTGGTTGGAAAAGATTTCAAGATATTACTTCAAGCGGCACCCTTCACCTTTTTCCACTTTATGAAACCTGAACAAAGAATTCTGTGGACCTCCCTTTGTCAACTGTGCACCTTCATATTTCAGACTCACATCAAAGACATGAATGAATACCAAACTCAACTGAAGGCAAAAATAAAACACTTTTTATATCATTTGATCAAGATTTCTGGCCAATGGATCAACAAACCCAAGATTCACATGCTTCTTCAACTCCCAGACTCAATTTTGTGTTTTGGTCCAGCTAGTCTGTTTTCAACTGAAAAATTTGAAATTTACAATGGAATTTTATGCCAAGCTTCAATTCATTCAAACATGATAAGTCCAGGATGTGATTTGGCCATCAGCTTCAGTAATTATCAGACTCTAAGTTTTCTTCTCTCTGCTGGTGTGGTATACAATCCAGAGACTCAAACAACTTTTCAAAGCAATGCAAAAATTACCAGCATATCTGAATATAATCCAGTTATTCAACATTCCATGGGTTATGATAGCCAGATTTATCATCCCCTCAACCAATATCCCTTTTCTAAAAGAAAATCTGTTCCCAATGAAGAAAGAGTGGAAGTTTTTTAGATACTCAGAGAAAAATTACCTTCAAATTTTGAACAAATTAACCAAATTCAATTAAACAAGCATGATATCATCCAGAAGAATTACCACATCTTGGCAAGTTTTTGGCTTTACTTGAAATAAACAAATTCAAAACATTAATTTTTTTTTTTTTTTTTTTTGGAATCAGGTTGAATCTCCCAACTCAGTGAATTTTATTGGAAAGATCACTTCATTATGGCAGAATCATGGAATTAGAACCACCAAATATTTTGTCCAAGTAAACAAGCTTGAACCCATGGGAATCAATCCATTCTAAAACATGAGGGAATTTGTTGAAACAAACTCAGAATGCAAAGTAAATTGTCAGGTTAGAAAATCCTTCATTTTTTTGTTTCAGATTAAAAATATCATTTCTTAACAAAACTTGATTTGAATTTAATACAGGGAATCAAAGCCTGCTTGAACCTGCAGAACAATTTCCATGATGGGAGTTGCCAGCTTCAAAAAACCCACATTTCCCAAGTTGAGCGTCATGTTACCTCTCAAAGAACAATGGAAGTTATCCATTCAAGCTACAATCACTGGGTTCTTAACTCAGGTGCATTGCATGCAGCTGAGGAGCACAGTTCAGTAGCCAGGTTGATCATTCCACCCATTGAACCAGGCCAATGGGTTGAGTGTATGACCTCAGCCATAGCCAGGTGGGGTGAGCCAAGACAACTTCCCTTGACTGTTGAGGCCAGCACTTCACAAGTGATGCTTTAAATTTTTTTAAAATTAAATAATCACATCCCTTACAAGTAGAATCAAGAAAAAAAAATTAACAATGCAATATTAAAAATAAATGAAGTTGAAAAATTAAAGACAATAAATATTAAAAAATAATATATTTGAAGCAGTAAACGTTTTCAATGAAGAGTTCCTTTTTTTAAAGTTAATTTTAAGTTTCAAATGACTGAAAAATTGGAACATTGCAGACAGAAAAAATGTGTAAGAAGTATGGGCACCAACTTCAGTATAGAGCCACAGACCAGTTCCCCAGGACCCAAGTGGCGTGGATCCACCACAGCAAAAATTGGGTTTCTGGCTATATAGTGACTTGGTGTCACCATCTGCTCCCATTTGAAGGCCTCCTTTTGGACTTGAGAAGAAACATGGGCTTACAAAAAAAATTCATTGGAGTCACCAAAATTTCCTTGCAAAAAAAAAGGTCCAATTGGAAATCACATTGGAAAAAACATGAATTGACTGGGATTTCACCAATGAAAAAACATGAATTCACCCAGATTTCCACAATAATCCACCTTGAAGAAACCTGGGATTTTCCGTTTTCAAAAGATAATGTAGCTGAACAGAGTCAATACAAAGAATAATTTTCATAGTCACCCCCAGCCTAACAGGAATAATTTTTCTTTTTCTTTTTTTCACAAGGACACAGAAGCAATCAAATTTCAAAACAATCTACAAATAAATAATTTAAAACACTGCAACTGGAAACAGACCAGAAAAGTGCCTTGGATTTTTTCACCACATATACTGGGTAAAAGATCTGAGTTTTTATCAGTGTTTTATGTGATGTGGAATTAATTAAAATTTTAAAAAATGGTTTTCATCACTTTTGTGTAAATGATGTTCCACATGGGTTTATCTATTCCCTCTTTATACCTGAAAAACAGGCCATTAATGGAAAAGATGCATGGAGTTTCCCATTCAACAAAACTTTGTGAATTTTCTGAAAGAAACAAACAAATAAGTTGAAAATCTGAACAGGTACCATCAATTCTCAATATTTCAAAGGATTGAGAAATCAAGCATGGACTTGCCACAGCCCAATAACCCAAATACCATCAATGGTTCCAGATTTTTATGTTGCATGGGCTCCCTTCTGGACTCATTCATGCACAATCTCTAACCTCCGGCATGTCCCTGTAGACCAGGAACACCTTTATTGGAATATTAATAAAATATAGATAAGCAATACAGTGCACAGTTTGATTCAGGAGCTGCTGGAGTGAGGGATCATTTGTTCAACTGTCTAGAAAATGAGTGCCCCTTTATAGATGATAGGAACAAACCTTGATAGGTAATATCAAAGTTGATTAATTGGTGGTTGGAAGAAGAAAAATTTCATTTGATATCAATCCCTTGTATAGAGGGTTGAAATACTTTGAAGACACTGCACAGTGTGTATTCAATTCACATGGTAGGGTGGGATGAGGAGGTGCAACATCTTGTAGTGTGGTGTAGTTTCACTTTGGCCAGTACCGGGTCAGCACACTTCCTACAGTAGGGCAGGACCAGAAATTTGAGCTGCATAAACCCAAGGGTGTTCTAGGTGTCTTTTCCCCTCCCGCTTAGTGAGTGAAAATTTCATATGCATACACCTGAATGCCCTCCAACACCGCTGACCTCCAGAGAGATTCCAGTTTACACAATTCTGAAATTCTGATTCCATCTTTTTCTGTACTTGGTGAAATTTGGAGACTTTCTCAAGACAAAATGGGCCATCAATGGTGAAATCATGTCACTGGTCAGCCATATCCCCCATTTTTGCCGTGGTGATCTGCCCAGCACACCCCACTGGTGATTTGAAGACAGGGTCAAGGTGACATTGCAACAACCCCAATGGTGAGTCACTGACAGGCACCCCCACTGGTGAGTCAACCATGGGGTTGAATTGATGTTGCCACAACCCTGACCGCCAGTCACCAACCGTCCAACTGTCAAACTGGCACATTGGTTGGTAGACTTTTGGCAGAACCAGTTGTCAAAATATCAGTTGGTCAATGCGCGGGCCATCAATTTGAACCTTGTCATTGGCTCCGTGGTCCTCAACCGTCCAAAGTGGACCCGTGGTGTATGTATGTATGTATATACATACATAACATACATAAAGTTGGTGGACAGAAGCTAGGGGACTGATTTTTACAGCGCCCACACCCACCCAAAACATACAGGTTTGATTGACTTTGTGAAATTTTTATTTTTGAAAGGTTTGTAGTCCTTCTTGTTTACCACATTGATCAAATCCCCCTCATCTCCTCTTCTCTTCTACTCTGCCCACTCCCTCCCTGGTTCAAATCAATGGATTGAGTAAGTTTTTTTTTGCCTCAATGGTTTTCAGAATTGTTTTTGAATATATAAATTTTTTGCTTTTGAATATTGGCTTTTATATTAGGAATAACAAGGATCCAGGGGTGGCTCTGTTACCTCAGTTGGAAATATTTTCCTCCATCTATTAACCTTCCAAGTCTTCAAACATTTTAAAAAACTTTATTCTTGTTGACAATCAACCAGTGCATCACAAGTAGTTCTCTTTCCAGGCAGCTTACACAACAATTTTCAAGCAATGAAGAATTGATGTCTACAACTGCAACAAGACACATCTGAATTAAAATTTTCACACTAAAAGTAAATCATTTTCTGTTATAAGAAATAGTGTCAGGGAAGGGGCTAGTAAACTCAACCACTGCTTAATCAAATCACCTCATATGCGCAATCCTGTGGCTAAAAATATTTACAGTACCTCTATTTTCATCAGGCACTGCAACAATATTTACAGTACCTCTATTTTCATCAGGCACTTCTCCCTCAAAGATGCTTGATGGCAACCTCCCCCTTGATGACACAACATACAATTGGCCGTGGGAAAACAAAGACATAAATAAGCCCCAATTTTGTTGAATATCTCTCCCTGGGATTTGTTTATTGATGTTTCAAAAGCAACAAACATGAGAAATTTGTACCTACAGAAACTAACCCCAAGTCTTTTACAATCTTTGGGCACCAACCTGATTTTTAGAAGCAGTATTTCATGCCCCTCCCACAAGCCATTCAGCATCCATAATTTTAAGAAAACATCATGAAAAATTTGATGACACTTGCTATCAAGTGCCATAAAAGAATTTATAGTTGAAGCTCCCCTCAATCTATAGTTGAATCTATCTCCATTCTTCAATCAAGTTTTTGGTGCATAGTCAATGCAAAATGCACAGTGACTGTGCAGTAAAGCTTGTTTAAAACTTGACCTGAGATTGGCTGGAGCTTGGCCTAAGCTTGGCCATAGATTGGGCCTGAGATCCTTCATGGAGCTTGCTAGAATTTTCATCAGTTTTTTTGTGGTGAAGTTGGCTTGATTTCTAGAACCATAAGATGATTCATACTGAAAAGTCCTTTGGAAAATCTTAAATTTCAAAAAAGCATCAGGAAAATAAGCCTCTTTAAACAGAGGAGATGGGGAGGAAATCATGCCAGATTCATACCATGTACTATTTCTTCAGGTAATATTTGGTGACTATCATCATTAAAAATATGGATTGAAATTGAATTTAAAATTTGAGATGTAATATATGCAGTTATATCCCCATTGCTTTCATTGAAAGCTTTTTTCAGTGGTGTGATGATTGCACAATTTGTGATGAAATCCTCTATCTTAGTCAGGTCAATCATCCTCATTGCATTTGATAGATTGGAAAACATGTGATTTTTTTAATTTGAGTTGTTCCTCTTCCTGGTTCATTGATCTAAAAACTTTTAAAAAGTCTATTTGTATCCTGTAGCTTTTAAATGGCTTTTGCAAACCAACAAAATCCAGCTCTTATATAATCTATTTTTTTTCTTTTTTTCATTTCAATTCCCCAAAACAAGCTTCATATTTTACAATAATCTGAATTTCAATTTTTACATCTTGAGAGACTTCAGGCAATCTTCTTCTTGGTCCTCAAGAATTCCCTGAGGAATCACCAGCAAGATTTGCCTAAATTCCTCCAGGAAAACCATGAAACACTGAAAAAAGTGGTCTTCATTATCCAATGATTCTTTGAGGAAGTTTTACACTGCCATGGTTGCATGTCAATTGGCCATGCTGATCTTGTTTCACACAATTATAATGTTATTCAGTAGAGCCTTTGAACTTTGGTCCAACAGAAGCCACATGGATGCCATTTTGGGATCAGTGTAAAGTGGAATGCCAGAGGCCAAATTTTCTGTTTGACTATTCATCAAGAGTAAGGAAGAGATCCCCAATGAAGACATGGAAATTTAAGGTATGCAATTAAAATTACACAAAAAAAATAATCAGCAGGAAATTCTTTCCTGATACCCCCTGGACCATCTATCTAACACATAGACCCATGTTCTCCAGCAAGGCCATCAGTCAAAGAGTCAAAGATCAATCATTGGTCCCTATTGAGTCCTTCAATCCAACAAGTTAGATCCTCAAATGGTAACATGCATGTGAATTTCAATGTGACATCCAAATTCAAAAAGTGCAAGAATTTCACACCCTTGATCATCAAACCAACTTGTGATAATCTTGGCCAGTTTTTTTCCAGGAAAATCAAAATATTATAATGAAACAAGTACCTTATCAAATTCCCATTGCAGAATTAAGGCAAAATTCTGTACTCTCAAACTGTAAAATATTTTCAGTAACCAATAGATTTCTCTTGTAACTTTAAAATAAAATATTTTAGTTTGAAGATGGGCTTTTAAATGACTGAGGAACAAGCATTTTTTTGCAGTGAATTCCCTGTAAAGAATACAGCAGCTTTCAACAAGCATTGGATATATTGCTTTTCTGTTTGTAGCAAGCCCAATTCCTCTTCAGAATTTCGAAATTAACCCATGCATGTTCCAGTTTGATTGATTACTTGTCTCCACATGTGGAATAGATCTGGAACATCTCTAAAGCATCCCCAAAGCCCCAAATTGGTTCTTTTATAAGCATTTTGTGATATATCAATATCTTTTCTGGTAATTCAATGGAAATGTTGCTTATTCCAGTATTGCTTGTCTGAAAAATCTCTCAAAAATTCCACAAACCCCAATTCAAATAATTCAGAAGCAATTTCTGATTTATGAATGCATTTTCCAGTAATTTAAACAAAAGATTCCTGAGGCTAGACATCAATTGAAAAGGTTTTTCTGTCAATTTTGGGAAATAGAACCGGAAATAAATTGGGAAAATTGCTGAAATCACAGGTTGGAATGTGTTTTTTGGTGAATTAAGCCATATTTACCAGCAATCCATTGTTAAAGTTTGAAAACATTCACAAAAAATGGCAATGTGAAGCTGAAAACAAAAATTGATGGGTTCAAAAGTGAGGCAAACCAATTAAGTGGATACTTTATGCGTAATTGATGGTAAAGGCATAAAAAAAGACAAGAACCAACCAACAGATGGATGAAATAAATTAAAAAGGAAAGGCACTATATCATAAAAATAGCATTCTTATGTGTTTAGAAGTTTTAGTAAGGTGAGAAAATGAAAACAAAAATACCTGATGAGACCAAGTCTGCAATTATAGATATTTATGATTCTGGAAGATTGGAAAATTTGATTGCACTCAATCTGAAGATCCAAAGTAACAGAATATAAAAAATAAGCTAGAAATTCATAAAAAGACAAACAATTTGGTTAGAAAAGAATCTTGGAATATACCATAAATTGGCCAATATGTTTATTTTTTTCCTTCAAGACCAGCCTATGTTTTGACTCACAGAATTTGAGTGCCTCAAACGATGAAACTGAAATAAAAATTAAAAATAGAGATCAATATTAATCTCATCAACATTAAGTTTAATTTATCCTCTGTCACTATCCAAAGATTTATCTCATCTTGTATATAATTTGTAAGAATTGTATTGCATTTAAATGTTGTGGTGGCATTTTATAGCCTTTGAATTGGGCATTGCATTGCAGGTGAGCTCATCATTTGCTGCTGTTGGCTCAGCAACTGTAAACCATCAGGCTCAGAATTGGAGTGATGGTGGAGGGGTAGCAGGTGTGGTGAAAATCCATGACCTTCTCCAAGGAAACAGAACAAGAATCAAAGTCTATCCAGTCAAGTTTGTGGGTATTAATATTTTTGGGAAGTAGGAGTGGGAAAATCATGTGGGGCTATCCAAGGAAGGAAAGGGACATGCAGAAAAATACAAGGGAAATCCAGGAATCCAAATATTGGTTTTTTGGGAAGATGCAGACAGGTTCAAGGGGGCTCCAAGCAGGGCAAAATGCAAGGCTGGGCCATGAGAAGGACAAAACCGGATGGATTTCATGGAAGGTGGAAATTGAGGGTTGATGGAGATGGAGGGGGAGGGGGTTGGGGTGGGAATGCTGGATGGAAGCTTAGGGTTTCCTATGACAGTTTTCCTCCTAGAGTTTTCCACTTGTAATTTTCTGTGTACCTATGTTAGGTTTGATAAGGAGGCACTAACACCTCACTCTCAACTCTGGGTTGTAAAAGAGGGGGAATGCCAGCAGGAGATCAGCTCCCATGAAACTTGGAAGGAAGGAAAGAGGTTTTTTTCACATGATACACAATAAATACAAGATATAGCATAGATATTGAATTATATTGACTGCCTTACTCCAGGAATGCAAGAAAACAATGTTCTCCTACCTAGCTGAAAATAGGATAAACTCCTACCTAGTATGTTTTCCCTCTCCCTCCCTCCCTTTTCTCTTCTCCCTCTACTCTCTATCTCTCTTTGTTTTTTGGTTGAAAGGAATGCTAAACTCCTTAAAGGCGCAAGGGAACAATAACTTCCAAATCTTGGGGACAACTGAGGGAGATCACTCCTTTTTTTTCCACATTGTTTTTATATTGATTATGTTTGATCCTTCATACCAAAATTCAAATCAATGAGTCCAGATCATTTGAAGCATAGCCTTCTCTAATGGAAATAAAAAATATGAAATCCTTCTAATTTGCAGGAGCTTAAACAATTACAGTGCAATTAAAACTTTGAATCCCATTTTTGGAGATATTTCTCCTCTGGATGAAAATGGCCACTGCTTTCCTCTTTGAAAAGATACTTCTCCATTTATATAAGACTTTCCCTCATAAAATAGCTATTTCTGTTAATATCCAGTATTAAAATTTCCTTTTCTAATCCCACTAGATCTAGAACTGCTACCATCATCTGCTTATTTTTCATTCTAAAGCTGCTTCATTTTTCCATCCTACAGTCCAATCCTTATTTAAGTAATTTCTGCTAAATGTTTACTTATCTTACAAGTAATTTTATTATCAAAATACTTCTTATAACTCTATCAGCTCTTGTGACTTTTTATCATCTCCTTATATGGTTTTCCAGAAATACTAAAATCTTAAACAATCAAGATCTTCAGTGTCAGCCACAAAACAATTAAAGTTGTCCAAATGCCTGCACAATTCATATGTCTTGTTAGTATAATGGTTAAGTACTAGGCTTAATCTACATTATATGAAACCAAGGTCACTGGTTCAACCCACCATAGAGCCAAGAATGAATAATGATCAAGAGTTTTAGAATAATATAATAAATTTTGATAATATTTTATAACATTTCATAAGTATGTTTTTATGAGTATTGATTATGGAATTAAAACATTGATAATATATTTTATCAAGATGGGGATCCAATATAACTTTAAATTAAGTTATGAGGACTCAGATGCTTCCCAACTATTGATTTAGAACTTCCCAATATGTTCCATTCCTTGGGGACAAGTTATAGTAATTACTTTAAGCCATACTCTCTACTCTGTATAAACAAATTGCATAATTTTAATCTTATCCCTCTTTGGGATGTAATTATACTTTAATATACTTCAATGAGCCTTGAGAGAGTCCAATCAGAATACTCTGAGCTCATTTTCAAAGTATAGAACATGTAATATCATTGCCAAGAATATAAATACCTTATATGTATAATATCTGCCAAGGTACTAGGAATTAAGAAGTAAGTACATGCCAAGGCTATAAATTTATGGGTATGTAATATTTCTGGGGTTTTTTAGGACTTCTTAAACTTTATTTTGACTGAAGTTAATTCCTAGGATCATCTAAATAACCTTTGGGGTATGTAATTAGAACCTTCTACATTGAAAATCCCCCCCCAATGAGTACTAGTACCCTATCTCTCATTGGGTATGATTTAATGGGGTTCTGAGCCCTTGAGGAAGAAACCAGAGGGAGCTTAGCACTCCCCTGATGATTCCCTGAGTCTCCTGAGGGCTCCTGTTACTTCAAAAGAGGAGGGTCTTCACCCTAGAGCCCATTCCTCAGTTATTTATTATATATTATTGATCTAAGAATACAGCAAGAGTTAACAAGCCCATTAAAATTAATCTCAAGAATAAGATTGACTGGGGCCTTCAACTTTAGTATTATAATCAATTAATAATCAATTTCTCAACTCCCAGTTCGTGTGGTAAGTCCTTTCAAGTTGTAACATTTATTGTTACCTTAAAGGGTGTGAGTTAACTTTGGAAGCAAGGCTCCTTTTGGCTTTATTCAATTAGAGCCAGGTCACTTATCTATTTATAGATATCAATTTGTGGCCTTTAAATCACAATAATCCATTATTGTTTGATTTGTGTTGTTATGTAACAGTGTTACTATTTTACTAAGTCAATAAATGATTTACTTATTGGTTTTTTTCTTAATTTTTGCAGGTTTAACCACAGCCAGTATAGCTATAGAGGTCAAATACCTGACATTCAGAAGCTTATACACACCATCAATCATTAATGCAAGATGAAGGCACCAGAATTCTGGGATTTGATATTGCAAGCTTTCTAAACTTGGAGAATTAGAAACCAAGCCTGTGGAATGGCTCTTTTTTTCAAGGGCTGCTGCCAAGAAGCCATTAATCAAAAAGTATAAGAAGAAGAGAATAATTGAACTTGCTTTCAAAAAAAAAATTGGATGATTGATTGTTTATTGGATGAACACTATTTGGGCTGATGAATCCAGATTTTAAATTTTAAAAAGGGTGATGATCAATTCACAACTCCCAGTTTTGTGGGAGTTGTGTATGGCCCTACACGGCCCAATGGAGGTGTGGGGGCCAATACATGTGTTGTGGTTAAATTGATTGCGATTGATGCTGCATGGTCTAAATGCTCTTGATATGTGGTTTGTTGGGGTTACCTTATTATGCTTCCTAACCCAAAGATTTCCCTTCTTCAATTCAAATGATGATACCAACTCTCTGATGGAACTTTCCAAAATTTTTGGAAGGAGTAAACTTGAAACAATCGCCACTCATCATAGTATGTGAACCAAGCCATGAAATGGAAAATTTCCAAAAGATTCAGAAGCTGATACAAGCAGATTGATTGTCTTTTATCCTGGTTTTATAAATATACTTTGAAAAAAAAATTGAACCCTAGTTAGCAACATACTAGAAGTGACAACATCTAGGTTTAGTTCCTTGCATACTCTTGTTCAAATGCTCAACCCAATAATATACAAAGAACAAAAGATCAAATTCAATCCCTCAGAACCCTTGAATATAAAAATATCAACCTTGAGGGTCTTTCAAGCCTATCAGGAGCAAACCAAAAACATGGAGAGCACCAGTAAAGATCTGAATCCATACAAAGAATCCTGGTATCTGGTCAAACTTTTAAAACACACACTTGAGTTGGATTGTACTCAACAAATCATGGCTGCAAACACATCAAATCACAAGTTTTTCACCCTGTTTGAATGACAGAATCATCCTTGGAAATTTGATTTACTTACCATCTTTCTTTCTTTCTCTCTCTTTTTCTTTTCTGTGTTTCTTTTTTTTGGGGGGTGGCAGACCTTTGCCATTTTGTTTTTTCCCTAGATCTGAAATGATGTAAAATTCAACAATTTAATCATAATAACAATAATCTAAAACAACCCTGAACTTCATCAAAGCTTTCCTTCTCTGATCTACCAATACAGCTTCTTGGTCTTTCATCATCATCATCACTTTTATCATTCCATTAGATCTTCTTTCCATGATTTCTGGCCACTTTTTTTCTGTTTGGAACAAATTAATTCATATTTAATCTATTTATGATTTGAAATTTGATCCACTCATCATAACCATCCACCTTGATAATTTACTGACTCATTCTATCATATCAGATTATCAATTAATGTAGGTGCATCCTACCATTGGCTCATCAACCTCTCCATTCCTTCATCAATCTGTTCAAGCTCTCAAACTCTGAAACTAATCCTGGAAACAGGAAAAAAAGGAATGCATGAATGAGTGAGAACCACAAAAATTAATTTGAGTTGTTTACATCCCCACACAACTCATTTGAGTTGTGAATTTATCAGCACCCTTTTAAAAAATAAAAGGAAATTCATTTTAAAGACAGATTATGGATGAATATAAAATAAAATAAAACTTTAGTGAAAGGTATTCAAATGATAAAAAAGCAAAAAAGATTCAGAATTTTTTCAAGAAAATGAGGCATAGAGATTAGATTCTTGGAATAACTGGACTTTGTTGATAAATTAATTGATAATGCATCAAATCAGAAATTAAAAAAATAATTATTTGAATGTAAATGAAAATGAATTTAAAAAATATTGGATGAATAGAAGCCTGTTGAGTAATCAGTTTCAAAGTATGAAGTTGAAAATTTGTCCAAATTTAACATATTCAAACATCTATTGCAAATGATGGCCTCTTTAATAAAAGATAAAAGATAAAATTGTTTTCTGGTTTGAATTAGTAATCAGAATTAAATGATTTGTTAGGATTTGTTCAATTAAATGTCACACTTTTGACTCAAAATTAGATACTGAGGCTACTGAAGTTATGTGAATGTTAGTCTCCAAACAAAAAGCCTTCACATTTGAAGCTTGAAATTCTCCCAGGTATAAAACTTTGAGCTCCTACAAGTTTTTAGAATAAGTTTCCTATCACTAAATTTAATCCATTTTATGTTTTACTAATCATTTTATCTTTAATGAACTCATGAATAACTAAAGAAGATTTTATATTTCATTTTACAAGGAAATACTTTTCAGAGACAAAAAATTTTATAATCCAATTACTTCTGCTTTTTTAAATAGTTTGAGGTGTGGGAAATTAAAAGTTTAGCTGGTTGAAATTATACATTCCTGGTTTTAAATCCAGAATAATCCAATTCCAGAGGCTTCTTCCACAGGAAAGCTTTGAGTTTTCAGTAAAACCCCAAGATTAAAGTATCATATGCTTCCAGATACAAAGATTGTTTTTTTTTTTGGAAAGATGGCTGTGGGTAAGGCTAAATTAATAATAAGGAAAAAGAATGAAAAGGAATAAATAAGAGTATTGTATAAATATATTATTTCCACAACTAAAAAGGCATTATAAAATAACAAGCAAAAAAATCCCAATGGTATTGGTCCAGCTTCTAGCATTATACTGAAAATGAGGTGAATAAAAGAACAAGCAGTGAAAAGCATGGAGTGAGAAGAAGTAAAGAATCTGGTAAAAAAGGTACAAAAATCAAAAATAATTTTCCTTCAAACTCTGAACTTTCATTTGTACCATGAAATTGATTCCTATCAGAATACTGACCCATTATTCCATGCAGTAGCAGATAATTCTTAAAAAATTTTGACTATGAGGTGAATACAAGAACAAGCAGTGAAAAGCATGGAGTGAGAAGAAGTAAAGAATCTGGTAAAAAAGGTACAAAAATCAAAAATAATTTTCCTTCAAACTCTGAACTTTCATTTGTACCATGAAATTGATTCCTATCAGAATACTGACCCATTATTCCATGCAGTAGCAGATAGTTATTAAAAAAGTTTGACTATGTAACTTTAAATACCTCTATTTTATGTATATACATAGATAAATACATACATACATGAATACATATATATATATATATATATATATATATATATATATATATATATATATATATATATATATATATATATATATATATATATATATATATATATATATATATATATATAACAATTATTTTTATTTTTTATGTTGACTCATTTATTCATGTTATTACCATCATAATGATCACGATTATCTCCTCTCATCCCCCTTCATCTTTACACCCCACCACCCTCCTTATTGAATGAGCTTGAAACTTGGCCAATAATCCTGCAGTCATTTTGTGAATAACTCCATTCCCAAAATTCATTCTCAACTATCCCACAAATCCTCTCTAACACCCTCTCACACACATCCTGCACATCTTTTTCCAAAGATTTTTGTACCTCCTCTCCCACACACCATACATACTTCCTGCTTTGTTTCCCATGGTACTCCAATGCCACTGCCATTATCACCTCAACTTGAAAACTCCTCAAGTAGTATCTGCAATTTCTTACTTGATGTTCAAACTTGGTTATGTTTCCCTTGATGATAGCCATTGATTAAATGGTGTTGTTTCTTTCAAAAATATTCCATGCCTTGGGTCCCAACAACATTTCCTTGCTGTTACATTCCCTTGCACTCCAGCTCATTTTTTGCATGTTGAAAGGAATTTTTGATCCAAAAATGTGTTCTGCAATCTTCCACCCTCCTTCTGCAAAATTCAAAATTTTAAATCAACCATCTCAAAATTCCACAATAATCAACCCCTCCCTTGTTGAACTAAATCCTTCTATACAAATGGATTCAAAGTTTCTGAAAACCTTATAATTTCCTCCTCCCGCAGATGGTGTCCCCAAGAAATCATCACAGTGTTTGGGGTTTTTCCAAAAACACAGAATAAGAAATCACAAAAATGACCAAATTTTCAGGCTTTTCAGGATGGAAAGCCAGGAGTACCATATTTTTTTTGTCTGAATAAAATATTCATAGTGGTAGCAGGAAATGATGGTGAAGATTTCAGTGGGGATTTTATGAAAGAGGGTGGTGTTGGCAGTAGGGGAGATTGGAAAAAATCAAGTTCTTTATGGGTAAAAATCCTGGGAGCATGATCCAATTTGGGGGAGGATTCAGTTTCCATTTATTGAACTTTGCTAAGCTTGGAGCCACAAAAATAAGAATTTGGTTCAGAAGCAGGAGTAAAATATAAAAAATTTCTAGTAAATTCTGTTTTCTGAAAGATTTTTGAAAGAGGGAAAGGCAGATAATTAAGCAGACAGCAGTGGTTCAAGAAATTAATCAACTGAATTTTAAAATTTGAGGAAAAAAGCTCATCTTCAAGATGATTTTCCAGGAGGGCTGATCAACAGGAGATGTTTTCAAGATATTATCAAAGCCTTGGGAGCTTGGTTGGAAACATTGGGGAATGTGTTGCATTATTTTTGTGGAAGGAGAAATTTGGTGGGAATTTCACCGGGTACATAAAGAATGGAAACAATTCAGATGAAAGAAGCATGCAAAAACTGCAAATGTGTGAAGTTTGAAATGTGCTTCATCAGATGGAGGTTTGGCAGGATTATCTGGGCAAGGGCAAAAATTTTTGGTGATTTATTTTTTATGTATTATTATTTAAGCATGTATTTTTTTCAAAGGAAAATGTTTAATTTGAAACCCAGAGGTTGCAAACGGGTGTGAAAAGCCATTCAAAACCCATATGAGCTGTGAACAAAAATAAATAAATAAATAAATGAATAAGTAAATTAAAAATAAATAGATAGATAGATAAATAAATAAATAGATAGATAAATAAATAAATAGATAAATAAATAAATAAATAGATAATCAATTAATTAAATAATGAAATAAACAAAAAAACAAATTTAGAAACATAGAAATAAAAATAAAATAAATAAATAAATAAGAAATAAATGAATCAAATATATTAAAAATATAAATATAAATGAATAAAATAAAGGGTGATGATAAATTCACAACTCCCAGTTGTGTGGGGCCCTACACGGCCCAATGGACACATGGGGGCCCATAAACGCGTCCAAAGCGCGCTTACAGGCCAAAACACGCGTCTACACGCGTTGACAGTGTTGTTTCAAACACGCGCAACCCCTGGGGGTTTTAAACCCCCCCATTCACACAGCGTTTTTGAGTTGTGTACCCCCGTACACAGCGGTTTTGAGGTGTTTCCGGGGGTATATGGCCCCCCAGGGGTTGTGACAAACTTTTTGGGACCCCCAGGACCACATTTGGGTTCCATAAAACCAAATTTGGGATCAACGCATACTATGTGGGACTGTTGGACCACACCTAGAAATCCACAAGTGACACTAAAGTGAATTTAAAGTGAAATAAAGTGAAATTCAAGTGAAAATAAAGTGACACTAAAGTGAAACTGCAAAAAAAAATCCCACTAAACTTTATCTTTCTCAACTCCAAAGTGAGCAAACTTGGTAGTTGTTCAATTGAAATTTGGATTGAATACTGAAATAATGTTGCATTTTTTTGGCATTATGGGAACAGTGGAAAGCCCTCCTTTTTTAAAATGTCTGTGTTGAAGGACTAAATTGATAGTGTCATGAAAAAAGCTGCAGAAAAGAAGGATTTGGGTAATGAATCATTGGAAGCCCCAATTTCATCCTCAACTAGGGTGACAACTGAGGAAAAAAATGTTTCACAAATCAACATGACCTCTGGTGGTTAGTAAAATTTTATGTTACTCTGGTCTTTGCCTTATTTAATTTGATTGAAACTGATGGAGTGCATGCCATCAATATAACTATGTAACTATGACAGATCCACTTCAACCACCTTCTGTGAGAGCTTTTCCTACTAGGGAAGAGGCACAAAACTATTGTCAAACATGGGAAATGAAGCATGGTTAAGCTTTAACAGTTTTCAACTCAAAGATTGATAAATATGTGGATCTAGCCTGTGAATAGACATGTTTTTTAATCTGGGAAATTTCTCACCAAATGTTCAAGGCAAACTCACACAAGGAAGGTTGTGTGCAATCTTTTAATATGTGAAAGTTGCTAATCTTCCTAGTTTTGGGTTGCTTACATTATACTTTTATAAAGTGTTTATTGGAAGACCTTGAAGATTCACTCAAGTATATGGATCATAACATCTTCCGTATCAAAGAGACCTTTCTAACATCTTGGAATTGCAAAAACCCTGACTTTTGAAACAAAAAAACATCTTGGGTCAAAGGGGCCCATGCTACTCTCAAAAAATTCCTTGCAAATTCTTCAGGAAACATGTTGGATGTTTGGCAAAACCTAGAGGGAACATTTCCCAATCAAATTTAATTGGTTCAGGCTGCGCTTTAAAACTCTCAAATTAAGAAAGGAATAGTTCTTCCTACTGAACTGTTACCATTGGGATAGAAGTTGTCTTTAAAGGCAATTAAACTTTTTATGGAACAATGTGAGAAATTAAAGCAGAGAAATGATGGGGAAGTGTGCACCAAGTCATACAGCAAGACTATGGTTTTCCCTGTTCCCACAAAATAGGTGAACTACTAGCATTTGGAGGATACTTTGTGCCTGAGGATGTTCATTGTCAGTGGAGGTTGGATTATGACCCTTGCAGTTCTATTTCTGTAAGTTGGTTCAAGTTGGATTGTTGGATTTTTCAAATCACTTTGTGGTTAATGCTTTTTGAATGATGATTCCTAATTTACTAATATTTGATCCTTTTGATTTTTGAAAGGTTGATGTGGATGAAATTCTCAGCCATTCTCAGTTACATGAGAAGCACAATGCAATGACCTTGGGATACCCTGAAGAATAATATTGAAGGCTGTTGAAGCATTTGATTCAGGAGACTGCAAATTATCAATCAAAGCCAAGACTTGAACCTAAAATCTTGTGATAAAGCAGAGGATGTCCAAAATTGACAGATACCTGGAGGGATCCTTCTTGATTTGAGAATTTTTAAAAGAAGCTTAAGCTGGAAAAGAGAATTAGAGGGGCATCAAATAAGAAAAGACAAAAGATTGTAAGTCTTTTCTTTTTTGAAATTTTCATTTTTTGGGCTTAATGAACTGATGATGATATGATGATAATTTTTAGTCAAAGTCTGCAGGATCAGAATCTGAATTTCATAGTTCAGAGGAAGGGACTGAAAGTGAATTGCTTCACTTAATTTTGAATACAATTCCTCTTCAGAGGAAGAAGACGTGCAGGAAGCATCAACCAGAAGCTCATCTTTGGTGATTATTGATGTGATTAATTAATTTTATTAGAATTTTGGATGAGTTAGTTTTGATTATAGGAACCCAAAGTAAAATAACTCAATCAAATACCTGAGAAATTACATAAGTTCTTGGGTGAGGTTTGGGATCCAATTGGCAATGGTAATTGTGGATTTAGAGTCATTTCTAAATTGCTTGGGTATGATGAACATGGTTGGTTTAGAGTGAGGAAGGAAATTATTGAAAAATTTGAGAAACATAAAGCATGCTACATTAAGATGCTTGGTGGTGCAAAAGAGGTAGAAAATATTAAACAAAGACTTTATGTTGAAGAAATCAATGTAAAGATTCCCTCTTAGAAATTGCTGGCTAAGTTTGATATGGGTAAAATAATATCAGACACATATGCCAGACCTATATGTTTCATTTCATTGAAGTCATGTTTTTCTTATACTTCAATGAAAAAAGTTGTTACAGATAAATCAGAGCCTGTTTATATTTCCTTTGTTAACAACAACCACTGGGTTCTATTAGTACTTGAGGGAGAAATGATTCCAATCCCACCCATTTTAGCAAAACCCTCTTCTTTCATTTCAAAGAAAGCTTCTTGGTTGGTTTGATCATCTCAAAGATCAACTGCATGTGTATTCTAGATTATAGAATTCAATTATAGAGATCATTTCATCATTGGGTTCCCATATGACTTTTAATTCTGATGCAGCTAGCTTCTAATGCTATTAATATAAAGGGTTATCACATTTTGAAGATTGTTATTTTGAGTGTTTTGAGTTAACATCATTATGATGAGTGTTTTGAATGAGATTTTATTGGTAAGTCAGTTCAACTTGTGCTGGGCTGATCCCATCATAAGGAGTATTTTTACTTCTTGTGATGAGATCAGCTTAACACAAGTTGAACTTGTTGTTTTTTTTGGTGCTTTTACTTTAGGGCTGGTCAAGTTACTTGTCTTTTTTTTGGTGTTTTTACTTTAGGGCTTGTCAAGTTGAACTTTTACTTTTTGGCACTTTTACTTTAGGGCTAGTCAAGTTAAACTTGTATTTTTTGGCACTTATACTTTAGGGCTGCTCCATAGACTCTTTAATTTTTTATTTAATTTTTGTTGTTTTGGTTGTCTTCAGTTTTTTTTGTTTTTTATTTTTATTTTTATTTTTATTTTTATTTTTATTTTTATTTTTATTTTTATTTTTATTTTTATTTTTATTTTTATTTTTATTTTTATTTTTGTTTTTATTTTTATTTTTATTTTTATTTTTATTTTTATTTTTATTTTTATTTTTATTTTTATTTTTATTTTTATTTTTATTTTTATTTTTATTTTTATTTTTATTTTTATTTTTATTTTTATTTTTATTTTTATTTTTATTTTTATTTTTATTTTTATTTTTATTTTTATTTTTATTTTTATTTTTATTTTTATTTTTATTTTTATTTTTATTTTTATTTTTATTTTTATTTTTATTTTTATTTTTATTTTTATTTTTATTTTTATTTTTATTTTTATTTTTATTTTTATTTTTATTTTTATTTTTATTTTTATTTTTATTTTTATTTTTATTTTCATTTTTATTTTCATTTTTATTTTTATTTTTATTTTTATTTTTATTTTTATTTTTATTTTTATTTTTATTTTTATTTTTATTGTTATTTTTATTTTTATTTTTATGTTATTTTTTATTATATGTTTGTTTTTAAACCAAAAAATCCACATTTTTTGATCTTTTGATTGATTGCTGTTTTTTTTGTATTCTTATTTAGTTTATTTTAGCTTTTTATTTATTTTATTTTATTTCATTTTTTTTTGGCCCACAACACTTGAATTTTTGTGGCACAGAAGACAACTACACTCAAGTTGTGTACACACCCACATGGCTAAAATGTAGTTGGGTGTTTTGCCACACAACCCGGGCCATTGTGTGGGGGCTGCACGACTACACTCAAGTCATACAGTGGCTAAAAAACTACATTTTGGCAGTGTAGCGTGCCAAATGGCTCATTTGGGCCATGAATTTATCATCACCCTAAAATAAATCCATAAAAATTAAAATTAAAATTAGCCCCCTACATGACCTGTTCAAAACTCAAAACGGGTTGTGTGGCACAGTTTGCAACCCATCTGGGTTGTGAATGGCCATTCATTCCTCAGATGGGTCAAAAGCAGTTGTTCAAAACCAAGATGGGTTTCAAACTGTGCCACACAACCCATTTTAAGTCTTGAACGGGTTGTGTAGGGTTGCAAATTTAATATTTACCTTTTTGAAATAAGGGGATTTATTGGATTTATAGCATGATAAATCAATCACCTCAAATTATATTTGAGAAGTACCTTATCTTAAGGTTTTTTTTTAGAAGATAACTAATTAAAAGTGAATTGGAGAGGAAAACTCAAAGTTAATTTTATATTTTTTGTATAGAGTAGACTTGAAAATTCATGAATTGAACAGCAATAATCTATTATATATATATAAATTGATATTTATTTTATTTAATTACTAGCCTCTTCCAAAATCCCATTTTATTGATTTGATTAATCATCAAAATTTCCCCTATCTCTTCCTACTCTATCAAGAATGAGAGTCCCACAAGAAACCCAAAAATTTCATGCAATATGCTTTTCAAAGATTGTTTTTATATTGGAACTGTAATTTTTGATTGATTTATTTTCCATAAATCTTTTCTCTCAGAATTTCAGTCTTGGCTTCATGTTTTTTTGAAGTTCATTCAAATTTAGTTTTTCCACTGCCTCATTCAAAAATTTGGAGTCTTTGGAAGTTCCAGGACCTCCATTTGTCTTTCAAAATTGATATACACATGACTTCTGTTACCAGTTCTATGCCTCTTTCTTCCTACAATTCTTCAACCGACTCCATCATCAGAGGTTTGAAGGACCACGCTTCTAGCCTAGGACTGATTTATAGAGGTGGAGGTGAATTTTTGCTGTAAATTCTTTCAAAACTCTTGTAAATAAATATTATTTGATCACTTATTGGCCCATTAAATTGATTGTTTTCTTTTCTTCTCTTTCTTCATTTATTTGTTTCTTTCTTAATTATTCACTTGATTTACCAATATTATTTTCATCAATTAATTTGATATTTTTTGTGGTAAGTGGTTCATGATTTACCTTTTGAATTTTTCACAGGGTAACTGTTGCTTGAGCAATACTCTAGTTTAGAAGAAGAATTAAAATGAAGCTATGGGGATAGGAAGTGGCATGTGGATTATTGAAATTTATGGTATTTTTATTCCAAGAAATTAAAATTCTCTGCATTACTATTCTTGATAAAAAATTGAAGTTTTTTACAAATTTTACACAGAAAGATATTTTAGAGGAGAGGTATCATGATATAAGCAAACCAAGTATTTTTGTCTAATTGATAATTTTCAATGGACTAGTTAAAAAATGGGAGAATTTTCCTCAAATATTGGAGTTTTATGCATGGGAAACTGTCATGCTTTAAACCAAATTTCTATTTTTTTTCATGCCTCAAACCTGAATTTATGTTTTTAAAGAATAAAATTTGATGCATAATTTGGTATTCTCAGGATCTAATTTCAATCTAAAATTATGAAGCCTAATCAAAAGCATACTGAAAGCTCACTTCTTCACAAGCACTAATTACTATCACCAAAAATCATCAGACCATTTATTTCATCAGACACAAGTATGTCATTGGAAATAATATTTGGATCCTTGTTATTGATTTGAAGAAAAAAAATGAATTTGAACCCTGTCATTTGGTAGGACTCTTTCTAGTCCCAATTATTCAAGATTTTTGTTGTTAATTTTGGACAGCCACTTTGGACCTTTGCTTATCCTTGGATTTTTTAAATCATTGTATGTTTTCTTATGCCCATATTCCAAACTTGAAACTTTCCAATTTGAAATTAACCAAACTTTTTGCATTACATACTTTGCTCAACTTTGAATTATCACTTCTAATTAATATCTCAAATTTAAATGCCTCATTACAATGAAAAAAAAAAAAAAAAATTCTAAGATTTTCCATGTATTTCACTGTTTGAATTCATTCTACACTAGAAAAAAATTCATAAGTTTTTATTTAATTTAAATTGAAGTGAATCATCTTGAGCTTATAAGAACAATACTCTTCCTGTTGTTTTGATTCCTCAGTTAGTTAATTTGATAAATCCTTGCATTTTCTGAACAAAAATGATCACATCAGTATTTTGACAGATTTTTTCAAAAACTTTTCTCTCAAACTCTTACCTTCCCTCTAAGAGTTATCACATCCAAATATTTCCTTTCCATACCAAAGTACATGGGGTGGGTGTTTGAAATTCTCATAGATTTAATTTCAAAGTTAATTTTGATATCCTTGGAATCTACTTTAGAATTTGAAAGTATGAAACCAACAAAACACACTTTCAACTCAGTGCTTTTCCATGCCAAAATTATATCTGAAACAAGTTACCATCTGCTTTGACTGCCTTGGTCAATTATGTTTTATTGGTCATTTTAAATCCTGAATTGCTTTAAATGATTAAATCAATATAACAAACCTAGTTATCTGGAAAGATTTTTTGATTACATGATTCATTTATTCTATTAATGGTCACATTTGGACCCCTTTTAACTCAAAATAATTATCATTTGCACTGATTCATCATCACCAATATCTCTGCTTATTTTCTTTAATGAATCATTAGATTCAATTTCATTTAATTAAATTCAAATTTAATACTGATAAATTGAATTACATCAATTCCTTCACCCATCTCAATTTGCATTACTTTACAAATTTGCACTAGTGATTTATTCCTGGCATCAATGAAATCATAAATTAATTTCAGGACATTCATTAAATTTCTTTATCCAAACTACAGTACTTATCATGTGAATTTATTCTATCCCTGTAGGAAAAATTCCTTCAAGTTTTAATTTTCAAACAAAGAGAATTTTTCTCGATATTGGATTCACACACTTCAAACCTGATGGAGTCAAAATTTTATCTTATTTTTATTCTACCCAAAAATTATAAGTCTTTGTACTGGAATCCTGAAAATAATTTCCAAGCAATTCATCAGACATTTACAGGTAACTCAAGAAAACCCTTGGAAAGTGGAAAATAAAAAATTTCCCTTGTGGAAATTGCAAACTTACCTTAGTGTTCATACCAACCCTCATGAATTTTGAGGTAATGGGATCAAAAACCACAGTGCAAAACTGAAGTTTAGATTCTAACAAATCCTTGACCCTCAAATCTTGAATCAAGCTAAAAAAAAAAGACTACTTTAGGAATCTGCCTCTTGTGCTGGTTATCTCATCACACACCATTCTCATCTAAATCTAATTCCATCTCCTGGAGTATTTGGGGTGGGAAAGTGAGAGATTAACAAAATATGTGACCTCAAGCTCAAGAAAAACAAAAAATTCAGAATCCAAGATCTCCCACAGATGGCTTTCTTGTTGTTTTTAATGTAGCTTTTTTCTTTTATTTTTTTTTTCTGGAATTTATTTCTGAGATATCCTGATCAATATATTCACCTGTGATTATGAATAAGGAACATTGATCAATAAATGGCTAAATCATTAGTCTTACCATCCAAATTCTTCCAAAAACTAATAATAATAAGAATAATAATAATAATGAAATGTGACCAAATTTGTAATTTTCTACTCAAAAATATCTTTTTGTAGACCTCTTTGAGTAATTTCATCCTTCAAAAAATGTGAACTTGTAACAACCAACTTGGGCCTCAACATCTGATGTTTAACAAAACTTGGATATTTTTAAAAATTTATTCAAGACTCAGAATTTATCATTTTAGGCAACCAGATCATGATTGAAATACCAATCTTGAAATCAATCCTGGTGAGTAAAGACTGAGAATCATATGATTGACTGGATTTTTTAATGGGAATTCAGTGATTAGAACTGTTTTTTTTTTCTTTTGTTCAACTCAACTATGGTTAGAATTGATCCATTGTATCATCATTTAAAAGCCTGCTTATCTCTCTAGTATTGCTAAAATTGACCCAGGATGCAATATCACCATTCTTATCAGTCTGAGGCTTATATCTAGCTTATCATGATGCCAATGGGCAAGCTTCAAGTAAGATATTGGGTTCATTGATTTTATGCCTTCATTGAAATGATCATCATCATTCATCACCCCAAACAAATAAATAAATAAAAAGAAAGACAATGTCCTCACAATAAATAAAGGAAGAAGAGAACTTGATAAAAAGTTGTTTAGAGACTTAGCTTCACTGAAAAAAGCTCTACTTTAAAACAGATATTGGTTATTAAGGTCTACCCACTGGTATTTTCTATCAAGCATGTTTGGGATCCATGTAAAGTTATTCAAAAAAGTTTGTAAAGTGTGCATGGCACTGATCAAAGCTGGTTACAATGAATGGCTCACCACTAATTATTTAGATTTCATATCTAAAAAATGATGAAAAAAAGGCTGTTATTGCTTTTAAACCATGTATTTAATAAGGGTGATGATAAATTCACGGCTCCAACCGTGTGGTAGCCGTTTAGGGCCCTACATGGCTCAAATGAGCCGTGGGGGCCCATGGACGACTACAAAGGGCTGTTCCAAACATGCGCAACCCCCGGAGGGTTGTATAGGAGCCGTCTACCCCCCAAACATGGCAATTTGGAGCCGTGTACGGGGGTACACGGCTCAAAACCGCCATATTTGGTGGTGCAAGACCCCTTGGAAGTCATTGCAGAATTTTGGGCACCCCCTGGACCACACTTGGGTTCCCTCAACCCAAATTTGGGATCAATGCATACTTTGTGGGACTGTTTTTCCACACCTAGAGATTCCAAAAAGTGAGCAAACTTTGTTTGTTCAATTGAAAGTTGGATTGAATACTGAATTATACCATTTCATTTTTTTGCATGGGAACAGTGGCAAGACCTCCTTCTTCTGACATGGCTGTGTGGAAGGTCTAAATTGATAGTGCCATCAACAAAGCTTTGGAAAAAGAAAAAAAGGATTTGGCTAATGAAACATTGGAAGCCCCAATTGGATCCTCATCAAGGGTGACGATTGCGGAACAAAATTTTTCACAGTGGGATGCAGCCTCTGGTTGTGAGTAACATTTTATGTTACAGAGGTCTTTGCTGGATTAAATTTGATTCAAAATAACTTATGGGGTGCCTGTAACTATGAAACTAAAAAACCTAACTATTGAATTGGTGCCAGATCCACTTGACCCACCTCCTGTGAGAACTTTTCCTACTAGGGAAGAGGCCCAAAACTATTGTCAAACATGGGCTATGAAGCATGATTACGCTCTGACGGTTTTTAAATCAAATAAAGATAAATATTTGGATTTGACCTGTGATCTCCATGGTTCCTATTATGGACAACTTCTTACCAAACGGTCTAGAAAAACTCACACAAGGAAGGTTGGGTGCAAGTTTTTAATCCTTGCAAGTTGCACAAAGGCAGACCCCTTGTGGCAACTCTCCTACAAAGAAACCCAACATAACCATCAACCATCTGAACATCCCTCTGTGCATCCTCAACTGAGGAGAATCTTGGGGGTGGCCTTAGACAATCTAATAGAAGGCATGAATGATGGGCTCAATACTTTGCAGCTTAAGAGGAAATTGAGCAATATTGATGGAGGGGATTATGTTGATGACCAAACAATCTATGAAACTAAGCAGAAGGTAACGCTTGCAGAACTAAAGGGGAAAAGTGTTATGGAGGTACTCTATGAACAGCTTGAAGAAACAAGTTGGATTCACCAGTCAAAGTTCAGTGGAGAGGGTCACTTGGAGGCCTTGTACTTAGCACATCCTGAGGCAGTAAAGCTTTTGAAGAAATTCCATCATGTTGCTATGTTGGATTTTACTTATAAGACAAATAAGTACAAAATCCCGCTATTGCATGTTTTAGGAATTACAGCCAATTGTAAAACGTTCACAAAAGCTCTTGTTTTTATGACAAAAGAAACATTTGAGTTCTGCAGTTGGTCTGTAAATGCATTAAAGGGTTTGGCTTATGATCCTGAGAGACTTTCAAAAGTCTTTGTGACAGACCGTGAAAAAGCTCTGATTTGTGCTATTGAATCTATTTTCCCTGAGTCATCAAGAAAATGTTGCACTTGGCACTTGTCTAAAAACATACAAGCAAACTTTAAACCACTCTTTTTTAATGGCATTGAAGGATGGAAAAGCTTTATGACTCTGTGGGCAAAGTATGGGGCCTCAAAGACCAAGGAGGAGGCAGAGGTCAATGATGCGGAAGTCAGAGTAGGTCCAAATCACTGCTTCTTATTCTTCCTAGTTTTGGGTTCTGAAATTTTGACTTTTATAGTGTTTCTTGAAAGACTATGAGGATGTACTTGAGTATATGGAAAATAACATTTTCCCTATCTAAGAGACGTTTGTAAGAGCATGGACTTGTATAAACCCAGATTTTGGAAACAAAACAACATCTTGGGTTGAAGGGGCCCATGCGACTCTCAAACAATTCCTTTCAAACTTCTTGGGAAACATGTTGGATGTTTGGAAAAGCCTTGACACAACAGTTTTGAATCAAATTAAATTTTTTCATGTGTCACTTTATAACTCTCAAATTAATTTAGGGACAGTTCTTCCACCTGAACTGTTACCATTGGGTTACAAATTGTCTTTAGAGGCAATTCAGCTTATTAGGGAACAATTCAAGAAGTTCAAACGTGATCATGATGGAAAATTTTGGACCAAGTCATATTCCAAGACTATGGGTTTGCCCTGTTCCCACCAAATAGGCTACCGTCTAGCATTCAGAGGATCCATGGTACCCAAAGATGTTCATTCTCAGTGGAGGTTGGAATATGACACTTGCAGTTCTAGTTCTGTAACTTGGCTTAAGTTGGATTGTTCAAATCAATATGTGATTAATGCTTTTTGATTAATGATTCCTAATTCACTAATGGTTGATCCTTTTGAATTTTTCAAGTGAAATGTTGACAAAATGCCAAGCATTCCTCAGTTACGTGAGAAAGTGAATGCAATGATCTTGGAATCTCCAGATCATGAGCAAAGCAGCCTATTGAAGTATATCATTTGGAAGATTACAGAACATTGATCAAAGCCAAGACTTGAACCTAAAGTCTTACAATCAAGTAGGGGACGGCCAAAATTGACAGATACGTGGCAAGAACCATCTTTGTCTGAGCATGTTGAAAAACAACTCAAGGGGGAAAAAAGGACTAGAAGGGCTCCAAATAAGAAAATACAAAAGATTTTAAGTCTTTTCTTTTGGGATATGTTCATTTTTTTGGTTTAATGAACTTAGTTAATAACTAATGATGAATTGTTAGTCAAAGTTGGCAGAATCTGAATCTGAATTTCATAGCTCAGAGGAAGAGACTGAAATTGAATTGGGATCACTTAATTTGGAATCAGAATCCTTGGTAGAGGAAGACAATGTGCAGCAAAGCTTAACCAGAAGCTCATCTTTGGTGAGTATTCATTTGAATGATGTGATTAAAAAAATGAATACTAATTTAGTTTTGATGATAGGAACCAAACGTGAAATACCTCAATCAAATACCCAAGAAATTCCATAAGCTCTTGGGTGAGGTCTTGGATCCAATTGGAGATGGGAATTGCAGATTTAGAGTCATTGCTAAATCTCTTGGTTATGAAGAACATGGTTGGTTTAAAGTGAGAAAAGAAATGATACAAAAATTTGAGAAACATGAAGAATGCTATATTAAGACGCTTGGTGGTGCAAAGGAGGTTGAAAATATTAAACAAAGACTTGATGTTGAAGACATCAATGAAAGGATTCCCTACTCAAAATGGCTGGCTAAATTAGATATGGGTCAAATCATAGCAGACACATATTCCAGATCTATATGTTTCATTTCATTGGAGTCATGTGATACTTATACTCCAACAAAAAATGGTGTTACTGATCAATCAGATCCAATCTTCATTTCCTTTGTAAACAATAACCACTGGGTTCTATTAGTACTTGAGGGAGAAATGATTCCAATCCCGCCCATTGTAGCAAAACTGCGTTCCTTGATTTCTAAAAAAGCCTCTGGTTGGGTTGATCATCTCAAAGATCAACTGAAAATGTATTCTAGATTATAGATATTATATACTTTGACTTCATTTCATCATTGGGTTTCATATAAATTTTAATTCTAATGCAGCTAACAAGTTCTATTAATATAAAGGATTATCACATTTTGAACATCATGATGTTGACTGTTTTGAGTTAAACTCATTATATTGAGTGTTTTGAATGAGAGTTTAATGGTAAGTCAGATCAACTTGTGTTGGGCTGATTCCATCATAAGCAGTATTTTACTCCTCATGATGGTATCAGCTTAACACAAGTTGAACTTGTGTTTTTTTTTGTGTGTTTTTAGTTTAGGGCTAGTCCAGTTACTTGTCTTTTTTTTTGGTGTTTTTAATTTAGGGATAGTCCAGTTACTTGTGATTTTTTTGGTGTTGTAGGTTTAGGGTTAGTCCAGTTCCTTGTGTTTTTTTTGGTTCTTTTTACTTTAGGGCTAGTCCATTGGATAGTCCCAGTTTTTTCTTTGTTTTTTCTTTGTTTATTTATTTATTTTTTTAACCTAAAAATCTACATTTTTTGATTTCTTTGATTTTTTGGTTGATTCCTGTTTTTTGGTAGGTTTATTTGGTTCATGGGTTATGTTAGTGCCCTTTCATGCCATTTTTTTTTTTTTATTTTTTGGCTCACCGCAGTCCGGTGGCGTGTTGGATGCCATACAACTACATTTGAGCCATGTAAAACTCCACACAACTCAAATTTAGCCATGTGGAATCCAACACGCCGTCAGACCAGGCTGGGTGGGCCGCGCAACTCTTTGAGCTGTGGGGGGTTGTACACAGCTTGGATTGGACCATGTGGCATGCCACATGGCCCACTTTGAACTGTGTCCATGGCTCAATGAGCTGTGAGTTTAACATTACCCATTTAATAATTACATACATATATCTACTATTTGAAGCAATGAAAAAAAAAAAAAACATCATTTTTTTTTTGGAATAAACAATGGATGAAAGGCTTTCCAATAGTCTAGAAAAGTATGTTTGAGGGAGGTAGGTTGAGCTCAAAGGTGAAGAATGTGTATGAAAGAAGGAGGAGGGGATGATGATAACAACAATGGGTTGGGATGAAAACCAAGGGAGAATGGAGCATGTAGGGGTGATAGATAGGGTGATATCCAATTGGTGACTGAGTCAAGCCAATTGATGAGATGGGATGATAGATGATGAACGGATGAGATTTAGTGATGATTGATGAGATTGATGGTTGGGATGGAGGATGAGTAAAAAAAAAGAGAGAAGAGATTGAGTAAGATAATTAGGTTGATCCTAAAATAAAAAATTAGATTAAAAAAAGAGATGATAAATGGTCAGTGAAGAGTGGAGGAGAGAGAAGCTGGTTGGCCAAGTGCAATCAGCTTTGATTGGCATCCAAATAAGCTTGATCAGGTGCCATAATTGGCTCCCCACAAGCCCAACCCAATCAAACATTCTGGGTGTGCAATCAAGCACTCTGGGCACCTATCCAAGTCCTGCTTGTCATGTGCCAAGTGGACTTGGCCTGGCACCCAAACACACTTGATAGACCATACATATGGTGTGTAAAGCCCATTTGACATTTGGGTGGCACCCAAAGTTGTTCAAGATTTCTGTCAAGGGTGCATGGTGCCAATAAAAGTTGCCTTAGCGCCAACCAAAGTGACCTTGATGCTTGGCCAAGTAAGTCTAGCACCAGGCCAAGTTTATCTTGGCATCAATCACAGCTGGTTCCATTGACCAGCACAATACCAGATTATATATATATATATTTTTTTAAAAAAAAAATTGACGGATTAAAAGTTGCGGGGAGGGAGGCTGATTGGTTTGGTGCAAGCAGCTTTGGTTGGCATCCAGGGGCGCTTGGTTGGGTGCCAAGTTTCAATCCCCAGAAGCCCAACCTAATCAAGCTCCCTGGGTGCCAATCCAAGTCCCGCTTGACGCACACGTCAAACTTGGACGGGCGCCCAGACGCACTTTATACACCATATATCAAACCTTTGTTTTTCTTAGTCACTTACCATGAAACTCATGAGGGGATTTTGGGGACTCAATTTTACGCTTGCTCTAAGGTTGAATACTACCTCCCTACTGAATAGGAAAAAGTCCGATGTTCAATACTCAGAATGTCATGAGCTTATGTGATGTGCTCCTGCATCTCATGTAGCCTATGAGCTTCAGGCTTGTCTCACGGTACTCCCTCGATGTTGCACAACACGATGTTAGAAATTAAGGGGCAGCTTGGTTGCAATTGATCTCCCGCCGACTACAATGTTTCTTGATTCTCGGTACGCTAACTTTCTGGACATCAGGATCGAAAAATGAGACGTTCACGTTCATGAAACTCTTTAAATAAAATCATGATCAAAGGTTTCATTACCCAAGATTAACTTGGTAAAGCATTATACTACTAATAATACTAAACAAAACATAAGAGCACAACACCTGAGAAATCTACCAGCAATCTAGAACTAATAAACATGAATCCAAAATCAAGTAACAGTAATTCAATCAATCGAAAACAAGGAAAAATAGCTCAAACACATCGCAATGTGCTCGTTTAAATTGTCCTTAACACACCTATCTGGCTTTCAACGGTTCCCTTCCATTGCTTCGGCGTGAACAAGCAAACAGATTTTAGCTCCCGAAAAAAACTCATTATATCTAATCAAGTGTTTGAGATCCTGATGGGCCCAGGTACCTGCGAGTCAAAATCAAGTTAACTCCTGATCATTTTCAGCCGGTGGTGGTTGACACGTCAAACCGATGGCGCCTATTTGAGGTGAGCGGAATCATAAAGAGGACGAGTCGAGCTGCCATCAAATCTTTTCACAACCAACCCTTCTGTGCTTGAGTTTTTACGCCGGAGGTTGTGGTGGAGGGGGCGATGAAGAGGGTAAACTTGGAGTTGGGGGATTGGCACCCGTGGCCCCAGATGACAAGTGGGGCTGTCCACCAGGAATCACAGGACTTTGATGAGGGCGCGATGGCGATTGGCGCGCAAACCCAGGCGGGACGGCTTGATGGACAAACGATGAGGTGGGATGTTGGCCTTGTTGCTGGAAATGCTGCTGCATTTGGAGGATTTGCTGATGCTGCGGATGTTGCATCTGATGTTCGGGGGGGCGCTGTTGATGTAGATGCTGTTGTTGTTGGAGGTACTGGGCCACCTGAATGGGTGTCAAGGGATGGGAAACGGAAGAATTGTGCGGGCCGTTTGAGGAAGCGGTGGAGCCGTTGGGGGCGTGATGATTAGGCGGTGAACCGGTGATGGGCGATCGCGAATTGGGGGTTCTAGGCTGGAATCCTTGGGGCATGTTAGGAAGTTGGGGAAGGATTGGAGGTTGAGTGTTAACTGATGCAGTGCTGGGACCCTGACTGTCCATTAACGATTGTCTGCTAGGATGAGTGGCAGAGGGATGAGACGCAGGCGATGGAGTCCCTCGAGTGCTCAAGCCATGTAATGGTGGACTGGAGGCAAAACGAGCGGGAGTTTGGGAAGCTTGCCGATGGATAGAGACTCCAGGCAAGCCGCTGTGCCGTCCTTGAGTCAAGTTGACAGCTACCGGTTGTGAGGGCACCCTAGAGGGGATGGTACCATTGATGGCTGGCGCCGCCGCCTTAGAGGGCACATTTCTCAATGGAATCTGCGCGGCGGCTGCAACTACCGCGGCAGCCCTGGCTTGATGGATGAGAGACTCTTGCTGCAATTGATGCTGTCTTTTGGCCATTTCCAAGGCAGCCTGAGTTTGTCGATCCCGTTCTGCCTTGAGAGCTGACATCTCCAGAGGGGTCATGTAAGGTCTGATCGCTTGTGCGTGCGTTTCATGCGCGGTTAGGACAATCTGACGGGGTTGAGTAGGGGAGCCTGGTCAAAAAGCAACGGTCAACTGGTGCTGAATGATGCGGTCAAGATTTTACTCACTAGGCTTTGGTGGGTTTGCAGCCCTTGATTCTCTCAATTTGCGAGTGACGTCTTGGAGAGCATCATCGCGGGTGGCGCGTTTATTGGGAAACAATGCCGAGGATTCGCTCGCGCGTTTGGCGGGTGGACTAGAATCCTCTTCACCTTTCTCTTCGCTCTTCAAGTCTTTTTCAGCAGGCTGTTCTGAAGGAGCGTCAACATCACCGGGCGTAGGGGAACCAGCGGGGGGCACGGGAGGAGGCTTCACTGAAGCAGATTTGAGGGGAGCTGGTGACGCGTCAGGATCAGCTGTAGGTTTGGCTGATGTATTCAGTCGTGTCCAGCAATCATAACAGTCACGAGCGGTCACTGGCTGGCTCATAGTTCGAGCAAGGCTGGCGTTAAATACATCAGCAACAATTTTCCAATTGAAATCATACGTCAGAGAGATTTGTTTGAGGAGTTCCTCATCGAACGAATCCCATTCTAGCAGATCACGACGCCCGGGATTCGGCACGGGAGATGGTGGGACAGCAAGTATATTGGATTCCTTCGGCTCTTTGGATCTACGACCGGAAAAAATATGAGGAAGATGATGGGCGGGATCGGATTTGGAGTCGATTGATTCTCGTAAATCATCAGCAGCAAGCGAGCCCAGATTTCGCCATTGTTTACCGATGCAATTCCTTGAAGGCTGAAGAGTACTAACAAGCAATGGTTTGGCTTCAAGGAAAGGCGCGATACGAGTGATGCGACCAAGATGCGGACTAGCTTCGTCGGGGCGTTTGTCCGAGCGAGAATCCAGATCGCCAAAGATAGGCAAATCAGTGAAGAGCTTTTGCAATTTGACATGTTCGAAAGGGTATCCGATCGACTTAGGACAAATGCCTTCTAAGGTAAGTTTCGCAACATCAATCATAGTCTCCTCAGGTGCTAATTCAAAAATCGGAACGCGAGAACGCTTGATTTGGTGCAGAGTTTTGCGTGATTCGGGGGCCGAAGCTTGGCTTGTTTCTGTAGTTATCAATTTCTCAGCGATCGGGATGGCAGCCGTATCGCTTGAAATGGGCGTCGGGAGTAAAGGAGTCGATCGGAATGATTCGGGTGAACCTTTAACAGAAAAACAAAACAAGAGATGATGAGGCGCAATGAAATCGTCAGCAGAAATAATCACTAAACAAGGTTAGCAACGTACCTGATTGGAGAGATTGATCATGTCTTGATTCGGTGTTGTCGGTAGGATCCTCACTTGCGGCGGGACCCTCAACTTTTCGTGGGTAGGGTACCTTGACTTGAAGGCGCTGCCTCCCGGCCGAATCCGCTTGATGCCAATCAACTACTTGCTTGGCCAATCGATGAGCGGTGGCGATCTTCCAACGTCTTTCCTGACGGAAATCAACCTGCAACCATGACTAAAGGAGCAACATGAATCACGCGTTAAGTTTTGTTGTAATTGTTTCGATAGTCCTCGAAGAAGCTGCGCACCATTTCATCGAGTAGGTGATCCCAATGAGCTTTTGGAACATGAGGAACCCGCGGTTTCCTGATTTGAGAATAAGACCACGCTTTATCTGCTTTCAATTTTTCCAGTATCTCAAGCGCTCGGGTCATTTGCAGCTCTTCGAGCATAGTCTATCAAGCATATCGGTTGAGGGCTGAGCGTCAGTGGAGACCAATCGACCATCGATGAGTGGGAAACGATGGAAATGCTTCCCACCTTCCAGTCGGCCGAGGTGAGGATGTTGTGCAACTGGGGCTTGTCGTAGACCCCTTTGTTTCTGGGCGCACAGTTCTTGCGAAGTGCCGACTTGACTCCTATGTGCTGCGCCTTGATGCCGAGTTTTGTGATTTCGGAGCTGCCAGGACCGATCCACAACCCGGAGCGTATTGCCTGACGGCGGCTGTACTTGGATGAGGCTCCTGTTACCGCCTGAGCGGCCGATAATCGACTGGAAACAATGTGAACAGGCAGAGTTGGAAGTTGAGAAGCATAATCAAGCGAGGTAAAACGACTTTGATGAGCAGAGCGCCCGGCGCCTTCCAAAGACAAGGAAGAGGCTCTGGGGAGGGTCGATTTGTTGTTTGGAAACGTTAGGATATGATGACGGTTTTCGTGGAAGGGCTTAGGGTTGGCAGAGATGGACAGCAAACTTGCGGGCGGCGTCCTGCCTTTCAGAGGAGGGCCCGGATGGTTACACACAGAGGCTTGAGATGGAGTAGATACCAATTCAGGAGAGCTGCGCCGGAGAGATGTAGGTAGCTTGGGGTCACCCCCTCCTGGTTTCAAAGGCGACGAGGGGTCGACACGAGTGACCACTCCAAGTGTGGTCACGGTGCATGGCCGGCTTGGTTTGCCTAGATCGAGGGCGGGATCAACATCCATCGCAGTCGGATGTCGATGGGCTACCTCGCCTCCCATGTTGGTCTCTTGGCGTCGTGAAAGTTCGGACTGGGAGTCCTGGGGGTCATCCTGCAAGGCAGTGAGATCCAGGTCATGTAGAGCGCTGCTAGGAAAAGACGGCAGATGTCAACCCAGAGGGGAAGAGAGAGAATAGGACGGGGGTGGGCAATGGAGACTAGAGTATAAAGATCAACGAGGAGGAGGAGGCATCAACATGTCGAATCGAGGCTTATGATGTAGTAACAACAACACTCAAGACCCTCGAAGCAAATGGGACGGGTCGTAGCTAGGTCACACGCGTCCCCAAGAGCCTCGAAGATGGTAGAGAGGGACTGTACGAAGCTACGATGACGTGAGTCGCGACGTGAATTTAGCGCCTCAGGGGAGGATCATACAACGAGATCTTTGACCAAGAGGGACACAAGGGTGGAGCTCTCTCCGCCCTCGATGAGTATGGCTCGCCAGCCAGTGGTGGGATGGAGGGGCGACACTGAGGGTAGAGCGGGCCACCAGAAGCAGGCCAGGAGGTGCGGGAGGAAGAAGGGGAAACGTACTACTGGTGAGTAGCAATCTTGCGAGCGATGTCTCGGAGGCGAGCCTCACGCTCAGAGGCGATGGGCGACTGCTCTGAGGGGGGGAACAGTCCACCGCCGAGCTCGCCCAGTTGACGGATGTTCTGGATGGCCCAGGAGAACTCACTCAGAAGATGATGATAGACTTCTGGGGTGGTTCTGGCCCGACGGCAGTTTGGATGGGAGGAAGAAGGGTAGAATGGGGTACGTTTAATTTTTAGTTTTGGTGTTTAGTTTGGGGAGCCAAAAACGGTTTGGTGGGTGGCGGGGAGAGAGATTGAGGAGTTTGGTTATTTAAATAGAATTAAGTATTTGAATAGGTAGTAGTGTTTTGGGTAACGGCATCAATGTCATCAAGCAGATTTAGTGTTATTGTTGGGCGGAGGGGGGGGCGGGGCGTGGGGGAAACGAGGGCAGGGGAGAGTGCGGGCGGGAGGTTGCAAGAAGAGGCTCGTCAGCGTAGGGGGGCTCGAACATGGAGATCTCGAGGGGTCAGTGCGCAGTCGGCTGCTCACGTGATCTGCTGCTTTCGGTCTCCAATGGCGCGGTTACGTATGAGCTGGGCTGTCGACTCCTAAGGGATTCGAACACGGGGTCATGCGCGCCAATGAGGACAACCATCAGCCGCTCAGTCAGTCAACACACACCACACCAGCGTTGAGCGATCAAGTGGAAAAGGGTCACACTGCTACAAGGTTCAGACGGTCATAGGAACGATTCGGATGGAACGTAAGGGGAGACACTAACAAATCCATCTGGCATGTCGTTCGTCCGATAGAAATCCTTCGTGACGAACACCGACCGAACTGACCTCTGGTGGCTCCGTCGCCCGCTGGTGATGTTTGGATGATCAGCGATGAGAATCAGGCTCGCGAAAGCGTCCTCCAGTGAAATCGATCCTCGTCTCGGTCCTGGCTCATGGGCAGGGGATGTTTCGCACGTTCGGTGACTGTTGGTTGAAATCTACGGTCCCAAACCTGTTTTAGCCTCGGGCGCCCTCGTCCAAAACTATTTACGACCCTCCGGGCAAACCTCCCTTCAGCGCACCATCGCCGCGCTCGCTCACCAGGCTTTCGGCCCATACGCCCGCGCGGTCTACACACATGCCCTAGTAATCAAAAACACCACCTGGGCATATAATATCCGTCGCCTCGGAGGCTAGGAGTCGGACCCACCGACGATGAAAACATAATTCATGACGCTGTAACCAAATCCAAGGTTTCAACATCGGCTGCTAAAGACGGAGAGGATCGAGGAGATACCCTGAAATCACCATCTTTTTCATCTTCTCGATTCGACACGGTAAGAGCTCAGGCCTATCGGCCAATCATATTACTAGTATCTTAGACTATCCACTGTGGTATGATGCATCCAATTTGGGGGAGGGGCTTTTGCCCGGTGCAAAAGCTTAGGGATGCAAGAGGTCCCTTGAGGTCGGGAAATGAATGGCTGATGTACCAACGGGACAAACAACGCTGGTATTTACCAAGGGTGCAGAAGGAAATATTTTTAGTATAGTAGCCTAGGGTATAATGCGCCAAATTTGGGGAGGAAGGGCATTTGGAGGGAACTTTGGGAACCATGGTCTTGATTTCTTTCATCCGGGTGTGGTATATATATGTATGCACTTGTATTTATGGGATAAGGTTCGGAGAGAAATGTATGCATGTAGCCCAGCTATGTCATAACCCAATCCCCGCTCACCAAGCCATCATACTCACACAAACTGTTCTCTTGCAATGGCAACGTCCACCAAGGGTTAACATATTGTTGTCAAATCATCACTGCTTCATCATGTCTGTGGAAAATTGGAAATATCGTTCCAGTGGGGCATTCTTTCTAAAGATATTGGATTTCTGTTCCTTTGAGGAAACCCAGTCAATCTTTGCTTTGCCAGTGAACAGTGCCTCATTGAACACAAATAATTCCTGCTTCATGTGCCTCACCTTCTTGTTAGAGATGTTATCTTTGCTCACCCACATGGTTGATTGGTTGTTGCATTTGAGGTAGATGACAATGTCCTGTTGCAAAAAATCCTTGACAAGGTGCCATACCCACCGGGGCTTTCTGGTGCCAATACCAAGCACCATGAGCTCCGCATGGCAAGTTGACAAGGCCACAAAATACATTCAATGGCTTCTCCATATTATTGGGCATCCAAAAAGTGTGATGTACATGCCATCCATTGATTTGGAATTTTTTCCACCCCAGGAAGCACTAGCATACCATTGGAGAAACTCTGCACCCCCCATGGGGAAAAGGTTCAGTCAATAGTCATGGTAGCCCATCACATATCCCACTAGGTGATGCAGAGCCTTCCATTGAGCAAGGTCTGGAAAAGCCAAGAAACATGCCTGAGTGTTGACATTATATGCAAGATCAGGACATTTTCCTACCACCAAGCAACTCAGGGTCATGACAACATGCAGGTAGTCCCTGCTTGATGTGGTGTCCCTGTCAGGGCCAGCTTTGGCCAGAAAGGAAGTTGGGGGAGGTGAATATTCTGCTGTGAAACCATCCCAGAATTACCAGGAAATAGTGCAAATAATCTTCTCCTGATGATGAGAGAAATCCCAAACATTTCAGGACACCTTAATTCCAACTACAAAGCTTAGTGACTGCTCCCATTTAATTTCAAGCAACCCATGGCAACCAGATTCCAGTTCCTGAAAGATCTTGGTGGATGAACTGGTTACAACACCATCATTGAAATGTATCCAGGTGATACCAGTGGCCATTGGATTTTGTAGGCCATCATGGCTGCTCTTCTAAAAACTTGCATAGTAGCTCAGCTTAGCCAGAGCACCTTTCAGGTTCTGCCACCAGCACCTTGCAGCCTGCTTGGTTCCATACAATGACTTCAGTAGATGGAGGGCATGTGCTGGTGCAATATTAACCCCCAGTGGTAGTTGGGCCCCAAATTCCTTGTCGATTGGGGAGCTCAGATATGCATCCACAAAGTAAAGCATATGGATTGACCAGGATAATTCTGCTTCCAGCATTAATACCAGGAACAGGAATATAAATGTTGCTATAGGGGAAAAACTTTTATTGTACTCAAATAGTTCCTGCTTTCAATTTTATTTCACCACAAAATTGGACTTCTAATGTATTGGAAATTCATCCATGTTTTCCTTCTTGGTGATAAACCATTTATTGGGCATGGCCTGTGCTTCCCTTGTGGCAGAGGTTCCAAGATCCAGAATCCCTTCCTATAAAGGTTATCAATCTCCACTTTGAATACTGGGAGCAATTCCTTCCTGTCTTTACCATTAAATTCCTCCAAGTGGAATCAAGCAACATTCCCAAATGTATGATTAACCACTACAAATTGCGCCTCCTCTATTTCAAAAGCTTTCTCTACAGAAAAAAAACTCAGTCAAATTTGATGAGGACTGGATGGGGCATTGGATTTTAAAGAACATATGCCTTCCCCAGGGAAATTGGTAGAAAAAAATAACCAGGCCAAATCCATAAATTTTCCAGTATCAGGAATAAATAATAGCCAAACTTTGATTTGAGGAAGTTGAGAAACCATGTTTGATTGTATTGATAATTTGGGCCAAATCCTCTCCCTTAGTCTTAAGTGGTATGACCTGGCTAAAACAAATTGAAATATTGCACATAGTAAGCAGTCAAAACAACTTATCAGCTAAAAGGACCTCAAAAGGTCTCATTAGTTCCATGGCCAAAGCCTCCAGTGAATGAAAACATGCTGAAAGCTGCCCAGATTGCTTGTAAAGTTACTTTTTTACAAGAAAAAAGGTATTAATGTCACCTCACCCTTTGGAACACAGGATGGGAGGCCCTACTTCTGAGATGAAGCCATAATTTTTCTCAGCTTCTAAAAACTGCAGCTTCCAAAGAATTGGTTCCAGTTGAGTAGCAAACACTAATCCTTGGAAATGGTCCAAGGCATAGTATTATTACAACAAGGAGGGTTGAGAATTTGAACAGGAGAAATGGGAAAAGAAGGAATATTTTTAGTAAATAAAAAAGGAATTTGACTGGATAGCCTTGGTAGGGGCATGACCCATTGGCAGCATGCAGGGACAAGTGGGCAAATACAACCAACTGCCCCATCAAGGTTGAAAATAAAAAATGAGTCAAAGATCTGTTCATATTAAAATAAAAAGTCAGCATCCATAGGGAAGCTAAATAAATGAGTATTCAAAGCATTCTAACAATACAGAACCCCTGAAAACTTGATATCCTTTCCATCCTTTCCCAGGAATGATATTGAGATAATAAAAGTTATGCAATAATTTCTTTTGTAATTTGCAAATTTCAGAGGAATGGGTAAAACTGGACAGAATTCAAAAATTAGCTGAAAGTACCCAGTCAGATGGTGGGATGCCCCACTGTCCACAATAGGTGGTGAGCCCTGTGCATTGGAATTGAAAATGTTGAATTAAATTTCCCAATTCTCTAGTACATCTCCAAGAAACACAGCAGTGGATGGATAGGCAAAATTATGATAAAGCCTGGGACATGGACCTTGGAGATTTTATCCTAGAAAACTGCTCCCCAACCACTTCCAAAGCTTGTTTATTGTATTTTGGAAAATAAAGGAAGCAGAATGGGCTGTAGGTACTTAATTGATGGGCTGGACGCCCATGGGAAAATTGTTTCCAGAAGAGGATGAAACAGGAGGATAAACCACACCCGTGCACAACAGCACAAGTATTGGATGAAATGGTTGAAAAACAGGATAGTTTTATGATTAAGGCATTGGAAAACCAGTCTTAGGGGAAGAACCAAGCAGTATAATCATATGAATTTAGTTTCTGGTTGCAGTGTAAGGTGTTATGTATTGCATAAGGGGTGCAGAAAGAAATTATTAAAATTGTTTAGAAAACAATGGTTCCAGCATGCTGAAGGATTGAAGTTCAGTATCCTGGTGCATAGAGTTTGAGGAGGGCTTTCAGGAACTGGAAAGGCAGGAATGCTAGGATGTGATATAGCAAAACATGAGTAATTTGGGTATAAGTAGCCTTTTATGACAGATAAAAAGCTATCAAGCAGTGCTGATTGCAGATTTCATGCATTTCCAAGAGCTTTAAAGAGAATTTAACCTGCAAGGCCCCCAGCCTATTCATTTACCAGTAAATCCTTCCCTCAAAATTCTGATACAAATTGCTGGAAGGGTCCATTGAATCCTGTAAAACAAAGCCTTCCAGGGAATAAACAGTGAGGACCGCACAAAAAAATACAAAATCCTCAAACATGTCACATAAAGTGTGGAATTCTTCAGATTTAGGGGCTGGATCTAGTTTGAATTAAAATATAATCCTAAATACTTTCATCTGAGAAGTGCAATTCTATGTAAGAAAGTCATCCCAAAGAATGGAAAAAATCTTTCAACTAAAAATACAATTCTGCAACATTTGTTTGAGAGGGATAGCAACCAAAGAAAGTATAACTTTATGAAACACATTCTCCTGAATTTTTTTGCTGGATACGTGATCCAGATAGGATGGGTTTTCCACATCCATGAACATCCATTCCTTGGTTTCATCCACCCAAACCACCCAATTTGATCCATAAAACTTGAGAAAGTTGCTATTGTACATTGTTTCTATCACTTCCAAAGATTTATTTGCATAAACCAAATAGTTTGCATCTGTAACTGAAAAAAAAGGGTTGAAAGATTGGAAGGAAGGATGGGAAATTTTTCTGGAAAGCTTCAGGCATTTATCTTGTAACTTCTCCTAATTTAATCATTCCTCAGTAAATATGGGTTCCTTCTCCCCTCCTGTTGAGCTCTGCCAGTATGGTTGCAAAAACCTGTAGATCCTCTGGTTCTGCATACTGTTGAATTAATGTGGAGGAATTATGTTGCCTAATCTGCACCATGAGAAAATTGGATGTAGTTTCCATGGAAGGTAGGGTGTGCCATGTTGTGAAATAAATTTTCCTGGAAAAATTATTATCCTTGCAATTAATTTCTGGGGGGGTTTGGGGAGTTTCTTGGAAGTTTAATTTTCAGAGTATATTTGACAAAAAACTGATTGAAAACATAAATTGTCAAAAAGGGAAAAAAAAAATGTAGGAAGAAATAAGGCAAAAGTCAGGAAAACAGTTGTTGTAATATCAGCAGAAGACTAGTTACAGCACAAACCATCACCTCCCTAGCACCATCTACTTTTGTCAAAGTAGAATAAATACACTAGCTAGCAAACTCATGGGGAAATTGGAATTGGGTGAGCCATCCCAAACTAAATAAAGCCTAGAGAAACTGCAAACTCTGCAAAACAGGGAAAGGGGTGATGGAATAGTTCAGAACAAGAATATGAAGCATCTGAAGTTTTTAGTGCATTATTTATGTTAACATACAAATAATTAGATGATATTATGATTCTTTGAATGTAAAAACTTTACAATTATATGAATAAAACATAAAAATGCAGAAATAAAAGGATTAGAATTTGGAAAACCAGACAAATTTGGTTTTCTGTATTTGATTGAGAATGAATCAAGAAAATGAGTAGAGGGCTCATAAAATGTAGGCAAATTTTGGAAACATGGTATTCATTTCTTTCATTGAGGTACAGTATATATATGTATGTAATTTTAATTATGGAATATCATTTGGTGAGAAATGAATTTCTATAGCCTAGCTATCTCATAACAGAATTTTCATGGTGCAAGTTACCAGTCCAAACAAATGGGATGGAAGATTTTAATCCTTTAGATTGGAAAATTGATGGAGTGTTCACATAAAAGGAAAAATAAACCTGCATTGACCCAGGTTTCAGGAGATAGTTTTTTTAGTATAGTAGATCTGATTTTTATTGCTACACCCCATTTTCAAGTACTATTGATTGGCTCTCTGCTATAATTTTTTTCATGCATCAGATGGATTTTACACTAACCATAAAAAAATATTATAACCAATCATGGATGATCCCAGAAAAAGATAAAAAGATAGAAAAAAATACATCCAAGATTTACAGAATTGTTCCCACTGCTATAGGCCAGGGTTGGAGAGAAAAATTGGCTTGCCCAATTATATTCCACTTTTAACATATAGAAACAACAATATCAGTGAAAAAATACATAAATGTGACTTTGAAGACTGAAAATTTGAAAATTATAGACCATTTAGAAAATCTCTAAGCTAGCTTTAAAAATAACACATTTATATTGTTTCATATTTTTGTTGAAGAACTAATCTCTGTGAACCAGGCTCCAAAATCCAGTTGAAAAATTTGTGAAAAATTTCTGAAATTGTGAAATTAACCAAGTTCAAATTTTCATGAAGTTTATTTATGGTTGAAAATTTGTTTCATTTTTCAAAATTGGTTCCTTCAAATAACTTTTTTGGAATAAAAAAACAGCATTAAAAAACATTTATGTATTTCAAGAGTTGAAAAAATTTGGGATAATACAGGGATTAGTCAAGATATACCTGGGTCTGAATTATATTTAATTTTGATCACCTAGCTATGAAATAATTTTTAAAATTTTAAATGATCCTAGGTTTTTACTTAGGCAATCTTTTAATTTTAAAAGGGAATTATATTTTCTCATGTCCCCTACCCTTGATATCATGTGCAAGATATGTCTCTGCAACATAAAACCTTTGCAGGTTATTCCTTAATCTCACAGGTGTTTCAAGAATTTTGAATTTTGAATATTTGATGCTGCAGCTGCATAGCTGGTACTCAAAAGACCCCAGAAGGAATACTACAGATGAATGGAAGTATTTAAGGCCTTCAAAAATCCATCCAAAAAATTCAAAAAATCACAAAATCATTTTTTCATGATGCATTTTTAGACCATATACTTTGACTTTTTGCATTTTTAGACCATATACTTTGACTTTTTGCATTTTTAGACCATATACTTTGCCTTTTTGCATTTTTAGACCATATAATTTGCCTTTTTGCATTTTTTTTGTAATTTTGAAGTGCAAAATATTTTTAAAATAATTTTAAGAGCTCTAAGATAGTATTTTGATGAATTTTTGGCCTCCAAAAGTTGGAGCCAATGCCAAAGAATAGGAAAAATTAACACATCCTTTTCAATTTTTTATAAAAACATCAAGCTTAACTATTTCTTTGAATTTTTATTTCTAGGCCTTTCAGAAAACAGAAAAAGGGTGAAATAATTATTATCTTGGTTCTTTTGGAGGATCTTTACACCCCAAAATATTGGTTGCAAATATAATAATTCAATAAAAAAGGGGGGTGGGGGGTAGGGTCTGCACTTTTGAATTCATTTTTTGTTTTGTTTTTCTAAAACAATCTTTGATTTTTGAAATATTTTAGGCTTTTTGTTTAAATTTAGCATTTATAATTTTTCATAAGTTTTTTTTTTGATAATTTTGAGGCAATATTTGCACCTCAAAAATAAAACCAAAAAAGGAGGAAATTAAACCCCTTTTATGCTGGGGGCTTTTTTTTGACCCCTCTTGCATGATAACATATCCAATATTATTTTTCTGAATGATTTCCAGGTCCCTCCTCACCTTCTGGAGCGCTTCAATTATTTCATCAACCACCAAATCACCAGTAAAATCCACTTAACACCCAACACATCTCCACAACCAATCAACACCACTCACCACACCACTCATCATCACTCACCACACAACACACCAATCATAATCAATCACCACAATTCAATAAAACTACCTCAAAAATACAAAAATACCAAGTAAAACCTCCTAAATACAAATATTCCATCAAACTAAGAAAATTCACTCCCAAACAAAATTTGTTGATTTTTTTCAACTTTTCAACTCAAATCCTCAACCAATCAATACAACCAAGTAAAAACTTAAGAAGAAATATATTTCTACTCTATGTAAGTTCTTTTAATACATTATTTCACTCAATTAATGATTAATCTCTTTCTGAATTCTCATTTTCTCTCACTTTATCCCCTCTGGAACCTGAACTCAAATCTTCAGCTCATTTCAAAAAAAAAACTCATTACAAAATTTCTCAATAAAAAATCAACCCACTTCTCAGTACTTTTTCTGCAACTCCATCCTACATTTCTTAATATGATCCTGCAGCTCCATCCTAAATTTCCTCACATGATAAAAATATCTATTCCACCCCTCTGGCACCTCCTCCTTAGAATCATATAATCAAAGGGAGGAGCTGGTTGAGGCTATCCAATCATGTTAAAAGTCCCATGAAAATTCCATATATACCAAATTATTCAATACAAAAAAAAAAGAACTACACATACCAATTTGATAAATCTGGGGAACACAAACCCAATAATGATGTGAAAATTTCTTCAAAAACAAGAAAGACCAATTTCCCTTTCAGATTAAATGGAAATTTTCCCAAAAAACTGGGGTCTTGAGGTTTAAAATTCATTTTACAGACCACAAAAATACACCTTGAACTGATGCTTCAAATCATCCAGTACAAAGAGGTATTCAAGGGAAGGAAGAGGAGAAAGTTAAAAAAATTAAAAAAAACTGGTTTTGTCCCTTTAAAAATTTTAAATTCTGCCATAAAATCTACCAGAAACCCTCTCCATAAAAACCTAAGTTCCATTCAAAAAAAAAGATTAGAAATCCAAAAGGCTTATTGTTAAGAATACTAAGAATAAATTCCTTCCTTCTACCTCAAAACTCTACGCGGCGCGCGCACTCCTCCAGGACGGGGAACAACTCACCTCCCCCGGGGGAGAGGCTCTCGACTCCTGACGGAGTTCTCTCTTCCTGGTCGTGAGGAGAGTTTCTTCCTTTGGACTTCTTGGATGATAGTTATTTCCTTAGTCTATTTCATTTTCTATTCTTCAGTTATTTCTTAATTCTGTTTCCTATTTTATAGTCTGCTTTCATTCATTCTAATCTTCATTCTGTTTCTATTCACTTTGTCTCACCCACTCAAACTCGACTCATCCCTCACCCTCCAATCACCAAACTTGTCTCAACTCTAACTCTCAACCTCCTCAAGACTTCAATCTAGCCTCTCTCCATCAGAATTGTTGCCTGGTAAGAGCCTCCTCCTCAAGATCATACGAGTCCGACAAAATCTGATCTCCTCAGAACCCTGGCCGTAGTTCTCTGTCTGCATTGCTACGTCTCATCTGTTCTCCATTTGCTCTTCCATCCTTATCTGTCCTGAAGATAGTCAGACCGTTGGTATTCTTTTCTCATTTTCCTCTTTCTTCTCTATTTTCTTGTCTCAAGCTTGTTCTTCATGTCTCTGATGCTTTAACCCTCAGCCTGCTGGTTTCTAGTCATAAGAAATTCAATCCTCAACTTAACAAGGTTAAAAGCCAAAAGACAACTCTACCTATACAAAAATGAACAAACCAGCGGGGGCCAACGACTACTTCCATCAAGTCTCCCTTAAAGCTTTGGTCAATGCCATTCCTCCCTTAAATGACAATAACTACTCTATCTGGAGAGACAAAATGATGATGCTTTTCAACCTCAAGGATATTAAAGATGTCATAACTAGAAACTCAGGACAACTACCTGTCAAGCAAGACCGGGAAATACGTGTAATCATCTTATCCAAGCTCAATAGTATCACTCACGCAAATGTGGTCAATGCTACAAACATCTCGTCTTCTAAGCTGCTCTGGGCGGAAATCACTTGTTGATTTGCCTCATTGGAAATGGCAAATAGGGCCCAAATCTTCAATCAATTTCTCCATGCTCCCTTCAATGAACAGGCAATTGAAGGATTTATAACTGAAACCCGGAAAACTCTCACTCGTATGGCTGACGTTGGGATTGAGTTACCAAAGGATATCTTAGCATACCTTGTATTATTCAAGTTTCCCCCCATCCTAGAGAACCTCAAGCAACAAATAATTCATGTAGAAAAATCCCTGACAGTAGATGTAGTCTTCAACCACCTAACCCAATACAATAACAAACAAAAAGCACAGTCGAAAACAGTCAAAACCACTCCGGATGTCACCTTGCTCACGACAAAGAGCAGAACAGAAAAAGACAATAAAAAGATTCAAATCCAATGTAAGGAAGGCTATCACAACCCAAATGCACCTCACCCAGAATCCTTGTGTTTCCATCTCCATCATCAAATCGCGCCAGGATGGTGGGTCAAACAGCAAAATGAATGGAAGAACAGAATTAAGAAAGGACCAACCATAAATTACCACACTCTCCTCACTCTTTGGATTAATGCCGACAATACTCCACATCTTCTTTTGGATTCCGGCGCGAATATTCATATATTTAACGACCTCAAATATTTCTCCTCAATTAATCTTCAAGACAAGCCAGAAGAAATTAAGACAGGCAAACTCAATGCGAACCTCAAAATACAAGGAATGGGTATGGTTTGCTTGGAATGGAACGAATCTGTTATAACTCTCAAGGACTGTGTGTACGTACCGGATATAGTTGTTAATCTGATCAGCCCTGGACTCCTGGCGGAAAAGGGATGCAGCCTTTATCAAGAGCAAGATTGGTTCTCCATCACCCGAGATAGCAAAACAGTTCTGAAGGGCCTGATACGGGACAACTTATTCATTATAGAGAAACCTCGAATTGCAGGTAACAATCTCTATGTTAATCTGATGAACCAATTGACCAATTTGACCTCCAAAAAAATGAGTTTGCTATTGGACTTTCAAAAGATGTACGGACATGCGTCAATATCAACTCTCAAGCCCATCCTGAAAGGCCGCTTCCCGAAGGAAGAATTGGAAAGATTCCAATGCGAGAGTTGTGTTAAGAGCAAGATCACAAAATCACCTTTCTTGTACACTTCAACTCTAGCTTAGAAACCTCTTGAAAGGATCCATCTCGACCTAATCGGACCAATCACCCCTCAATCTAAGGAAGGTCATCGTTATGTCTTAACTCTAATCAACAACTTCACCGGATATCTTGCCGCGTTCCCTCTGCTATCTAAAGAAGAAACCCCGGACATCATCATCAATGTTCTTGAGATTGAGTATAAAAGGTTGGGTTACTACCCAACAGAAATTTTCTCAGACAAAGGGACTGAATTCACCAACAAGACGTTGAAAGACTTTGCGAGTTCAAAACACATCAAACTATTAACATCCAAACCTTATCACTCCCAACACAATGGTCGAGCGGAACGGGCCAACCAAACTATCATTGAGTCAGCTTGAGCTACATTATCATTGACACGATTGCCAAAATACTACTGGCATATTGTAATTCAAAGCTGCTGTTTCATGTTGAATCAAATTCCCAGGGAAGGTAATAACCAATCCCCTTGGGAGCTTATGTTCAAAAAGGAACTCCCTGCTAACTATTTGAAACCCTTAGAATCATCCGTTATCTATCTAAGAAACTGTGTGCAGAGAGGGAGAAAGTTTGATGAAAAAGGGCTGGAAGGAATCTTAGTTGGGTTCAATCCCACTTTTCATTCTTATCTTGTCTTAAGCTCATCTGGTGCTATTTGTGAAACCAAACATGTTCAGTTCCTCAAGAATCATCTTTCTGAGTTTCCCCTCCTCAAAACACCGGGCCTTGATATATTCTCCCAAGGAAGCTCAGAAGCAAACCAATCCGACTTCTCTTTGGCAGACAAACAATACAAATTTTGGGACTCTCATAACAATCTTACCAAATCCAATACAGAATCAGAACACGGAGAAGCTGACTGCGTAAGCTCGCCATCTCCAACTCAATTGATATCTCCCAAACCGGTTGTTCCATCCATACCTCAAAGACCGAGATGCAAGGTTAGAAAGCCTCAGCAATACGGTTTCCATCATTACTATGAGCCGCCATCCTACAAAGCTGCGCGGAAATGCCCTGAATGGCCGAAGTGGAAAAAGGCCTTGGAGGACAAATTGGAATCTATAGAATTACAAGAAGTATGGGAAGATCCAAATTGAGGATTCCCATCCTCAATGATATCCTTTGATTTTTTTTTCCCAATTGAAAATAAATATTTCTCCGATTGATTTATGTTCTGCTTCATCTAGTTAAATTTTATCCCTTCTTATAATGAAGAACCAAAAAATCATCAAGTTTGTTCAAAATCAGCAAATGAACATAAATACTGCAACAAAATGTTTTCAGACTTCAAGAAATTGCAAACTGGTGAACAAAAACTTTACCATGGGGAAATGAAGAAGCTGTTTTGAGGTAGGTATCAAATTTTTAAAATTAAAGAGCCTGATTCTAATCAAAGAAAAAAATACAAAGGAAGAAAAAAAATGAGCAGTCAATCAGTTGAAAAAAATCTCTTTATAACCAAATAAAATAGATACATCTGGTTTTGAATTTTTAGACGTACAAAAGAGGAGAGGAATTCCAAAACAGAAATCTGTGGAAATTTTAATGGTCAGTAATTTATCAAAAAACAGAATCCATCAAGTTACAAAATTGATATATTTTGTGTATTTATTCATGTTTTGATAAATCAGAAGGCAAAAATGAAAAAGGGGAAGGGAAAGAAGAAGCAGGAATTAGAGGAAGAGGTAATTTTTTATATATCTAATTTATTTTATGATAAGGAACTGATTTCTTCAATAAATTTCTACCTTTCTTCAAATAGGGTGTTTTTGTGACTGAAGATGAATTTTCCAACGATTAAGAGAACCCATATTTGAATATTGTTAAGACAGTAAGTTTTTATTTTTATTTTCTTTTAATTCACTCATTGTTTCTACCATTTGAGGGAAAGGCTATAATCATGCCAAAAAAATTACTAACCACACTCCATTGCATGAGATAATAGGAACCTTCCCCCCCTTTACATGCGAGAGGAGGGGGGGGGGGCGCTGGCTCACTTTAAAAACCTTGCAGCCTGCACCATGTATTTTTTAAAGCCTGCTTGAAGATTTCATGGAATGGTGGCTTGCAACAGCCTTGTCAAAGCCAATGCAATCCCCCAGAAATGGTTTCAGAAAAGCTGTTGAAACCCATGGTGGGAGTTCAGTTTTGACAAAACCATTAGAGGTTTGATGATTTTCAACCTAACCCAGAGTTGGGTGAGCTGCTAGCAGGTCTCCCACCTTCTTTATGATTTATTTATTCATTTATATTTTTCAAATTTTATTATTATTTATTAGGGCAGTGTTAAAATTGCAACCCAACACAACCTATTCACAACTTGAAATGGGTTGTGTGGCACAGTTCATGGCCATTTGCAACCCGCAGAGTTGTGAATGGACATTCAAGAATTGTTCAAAAATCCAGGGTTCTGAGAAAAAAAATAAATAAATAAATAAAAATAAATAAAAAGTTGAACAAAAAAAAAACACCAAAAAAAGTTAAAAAAAAATGAAAAAATTGAAACAAAATTGGAAAAATTTAAAGAAATTTAAAAAAAACTGAAAAAAATAAAGAAAAATTGCGAAAATTTCACATATCCAGGGCCATGAGTTCAAATTCATGGCCCTATGAATAAATGAAAATGAACAATTAAAAAGTCTAAAAAAATCAAAATATTGTGCCCCCCAAAAAATAAAATTGGGTAAATAAAAATAAAAAGGAACAATGTACAGTGGCTAGACAAAAGTTGTGGCACTTTTTGTCAAAGCAACCACAACTGCGTACTTAATAAAATGTAGATGAAGCCTGGGGTGTCTTGATCTTTCTGTTGACAAACCCATCTTTGGGCTCCTACTCCATCTGACCCTTTGCCAATTGCCACCAACTCAGATTTTGGATTTTAATTTTGGACAAATCAATGGATTAAAAAAAATGTGGTAAGTTATCTTTTTGAAATTTTATTCTTCATCTTTGATTCTGATTCATGGTTTTCTTTTTTGGCATTTAGTCTTCTTTGTGCAATTGGTTGTTTCAGAAGATCAAGACAGTCCAACCATTGGAAGAGGGTAAAATTGCAATGGTTGGAATAATTTTCAGAGCATTTAAAATCAGCCCAACCCAAAATTAACCTTGGGTCAATAAAAAATCAAGGAGCTCAAGGCAACTCAAATCTGAAAGGGAGTAGAAGAATCAAGCTATATGAAAATTGGATGACCACAGAGCTTGAATAAGCATTTCTAAGTGGTTTCCAAGACTTCCAACCAACCTATCTCAAAATTATCATCAAAATCTTATCAAGGCACCAAAATTTCAACATCAATCAAAACTGGTTTTTGATTTTTTTTAGGAACTCCCAATCTTGAGTTTTTTTTTCATGAGAATCATTAATTTTGATCCTCTTTAACACCCCTATAACAAAGAAAAAATATAAATGGTACAGAATTTTTCAATTTTTCTTTCCTCTGGCATGTTTTTTGATGGTTTTGTGCATTATACAATTTGTTTTTGTTGAGATCTACTCCCAATTAGCCCTGCTGGCCTCCATCTGTCTACACTCTAACCGCTCCGCGACTACCCCCGGATATAGATTCAACCCCCTGTGTTGTCATGAATTCCCATCCGGGGGGGTCTATGTACTCTCTCTTTTGCCCGAGTCTCCAGATTATCCTTACAGGGGGATTGACTGTCTTCTATCTCTTTTTGTCTTCTTTTTTCTTTCTTCAAAGATCCCTCTCCTCTCTTCATTCTACTCTCATTCTCTTCCTCTTCTACCGTCTCCATTACTTCTCCGCTCTGCCACCTTGTTGATTGCCTCAATTCAACTTGTCTCTCTCATCAAGGCTTCACTAAACATCTCTTCCTGGTAAGATGGCTTGCATTTCTTCTCAAAAATCAAAAAGGCCTGACAATACCTGTTTGACGCCTCATTAGCGTCTCCAACCAATTTTCTGCCTCTTGTCTCTAGTCTTGACTCCTTATCTCATTGTCTTCCCATTCTTGAATAATCTTGTCTCCTTGTCAAAGCTTCTGTTGATTTTTAGTTCTGAGTCTTATCTGCGTAATCTTATTACGGTTAAAAGCCAAATCAAAGCTCCCCGCCAAATCCAACCAAAATAATGAACAAACCAACAGGAGCCGCCAACTACTTTCACCAAGCCGCACTGAAGGCAGCTGTGGATGCCATTCCTCCACTGAACAAAGAAAACTACTCCATGTGGCGCGTCAAGGTCCTCATGCTATTTGACCTCAAAGACATTAAAGATGCTATTACAAGAAACTCGGGACAACTATCCATGAGACAGGACCAGGAAATCAGGCCTATTATACTATCCAAGCTGGAAAGCACAACACACGCTAATCTAGTGAATTCCTCAAACATTGCATTGTCAAAACTCCTCTGGGCTGAGATAACCCTCCAATTTGCCTCCTCCAAAACCGCTAATAGGGCAAGGGTGTTCAATCAATCCCTCCATTCTATCTTCAACAAACATTCCATCAAAGGCTTTGTCACGGACACAATGAAAGCACTCACCCAAATGGAAGACGTTGGAATAGAACTTCCTAGCAACATCCTTGCTTATCTAGTACTCTTTAAATTTCCTCCCACTCTAGAGAACCTCAAACAACAGATCATTCACGTCAAAAAAGAATCTAACCATTGAGGTAGTCTTTAATCATCTCATCCAATACAATAAAAAACACAAGGCCCAACAGAAATTGACTAAGTCCCTTACCCACGTCTCCCTAGTGACCACTAAGAATAAAACTGAGAAAGATGACATACAAGTGAAGATGCAATTCCAAGAAGGCTATCATGATACTAAAGCTCCTCACGCTGAGTCATCCTGCTTCCATATACATCCTCAAATAGCCCCTAGCTGGTGGGTCAAATAACAGAATGAATGGAAGAATAAGATCAAAAAACCACCTAAAATCAACTACCATGCTCTCCTAACCCTTTGGATCAACGCAGACAATAATCCCAATCTCCTCCTAGACTCCGGCGCCAACATTCATATTTTAAACAATCCCAAGTACTTCTCCAGGATTGAGATGCAAGAAGAGAAGGAGGAAATCAAGACGGGCAAACTTGAGGCCAATCTCAAAATCCATGGGATGGGAACCGTACAACTCAAATGGAATGACTTGGTGGTTACCCTTGAAGAACGTGCTTATTGCCCGGACATTGTGGTCAACCTGATTAGTCCCAGTCAACTTGCTAAAAGAGGATGTAGCCTCACCCAGCATCAAAAAAGGTTCTCAATCACCAGAAATGGTCTCACTGTCCTGAAAGGACTCATCCAAGAAAATTTGTTTGTGATTGAGAAGCCCCAATCTATTGTTCAAGAGAACAAGGTCTACCATCTCAATCAACATTCAAATCTTGAGACAGAACAAAAACAATCTTCAACTGATCTCCACAGAATGTATGGCCATGCCTCTGTATCTACTCTCAAGCCGATCCTCAAGAATTATTTTTCCAAGGAAGAACTTAACAGCTTTCAATACAATGGATGCGTCAAAAGCAAGATTACACAATATCCCTTTTCCTCTACGTCAACCAAATCTAGCAAACCTCTTGAACGTATTCACCTTGATCTAATTGGTCCAATCACCCCTCCATCAAAGTCTGGACACCAATATATGCTCACCCTAGTGGATAACTTCACCGGATATCTTGGGGCTTTTCCCCTAACATCCAAGGACAAAACGCTGGAGACAATCATCAACATCCTTGAGGTGGAATTCAAAAGACTGAACTACTATCCATCTGAAACCTATTTGGACAAAGGAACCAAATTTGTCAATTCAACACTCAAATTTTGTGCTCAATCCAAGCATATCAAACTTCTCACCTCAGAACCATATCACCCTCAACACAATGGTTGCGCTGAGAGGGAAAATTGAACAATAATAGAATCAGCCCGGGCCACATTCTAATCTTCGCGACTACCAAAGAATTACTGGCACATAGTCATGAGGAGCTGTTTCTTTATGCTTAATCAGATACCCAAGGAAGGTAATGATCAGTCCCCCTGGGAACTAATGTATAAAAAGAAACTTCCCGCTAACTATTTGAGACCTGTAGGTTTCCCTGCGGTCTATCTCTCCAATAGCACTCAAAAAGGGAGAAAATTTGACAAAAAGGGAACTGAAGGAGTCTTAGTTGGGTTCAATCCTGCTTTCAACTCTTATTTGATTCTTAAATCATTTGGTTCTCTCATCAAAACTAAGCACATCAGATTCCTCAAGAATCACTCAAACAACTTTCCTCTCCTAGAACCAGAGGGACTGGATATTTTCTCCCAAGCTTCTCACGATTCAAAAAAATCTGATTTCTCTGGTATGGACAAACAGTTTGTGCTGAGGGATGACGGAATGGAGGACTTGGATTCAGACTCTGACCAGAACTCATCCAATTCCCTTGTATCTGAATCCCAAAAATTCAATCCCTCACCACCTCAAGAAGCTCTACCCCCAGAGCCTGCCATCCAGGAAGTGAACCAACATCCATGGCAAGAAACTCAAAATCCCCAACAATATGGCTTCCATCACTACTATGAACCACCCTTGTACAAGGCGGCGCGAAATTCCCAAGAGTGGCCTAAGTGGCAGAGGGCCTCTGAAGAAGAACTAAGCTTGATGAAAGACCAAGAAGTTTGGGAAGAATATTATGGCACTCCCAACAAAATTCTAAATACCACCTGGGTCTTTAAAATCAAGCAAAATTGTCATGGTGAGCCAGTCAAATACAAAGCTAGATTATGTGTACAGGGATTTGACCAGGTACACAGAATCAACTATAACAAGACATGGGCTCCAACAGGCAAGTTGGGATCTCTACGTATTGCGCTCCTATACGGTCTAAAAGAAAAGATGAACTTCACTCAATTCAACGTCAAGGGCGCCCTCTTGCATGCTCCACTGGAAAAAACAGCTATCATAAAGACGCCAGAAGGCTCTCACCAAAAGTATCCCTATCTAAAGTTAAAAAAATCACTATACGGTTTGAAACAGTCTCCCAAAAACTGGTATGAAACACTCACAACATGGATCAAATTGCAAGGGTTTCACAAGTTGTTGAGTGATCCCTGTCTCTATATCAATCCCAACTCCAAAGATTTCCTTTACTTCCATGTGGGGAAGAGTAACAACTTTCGAGCTAATTTTCTAACTCTTTTCAAGAATTCTTCCTGTCATCCTCCCAATAGCATTCTCAGCATGCTCATGGAGGTAGAATACAACCAAATCCTCTTGAGCCAACCTAACCACATTGATAGTGGACTGGAAGAACTGGGACTAATTGAATGCAAGGCGACTAATTCCCCTCTTACACAAAACTTGAACCTCAAGCCCACCAAAAATGAGGACCAAATTTGTACAACTGAACATCAACTACCAGTCTATTGTTGGCCTTCTTAATCACCTCGCTCAATATACTTGACCCAAAATAGCGTTTGCGGTTTCCAGCTTAGCCCAATTCAACACCAAGCCTGGTATGACCCACTGGCGGGAAACTTGCAAGGTGTGGAAATACCTCAAGACTACCAGGGACCTCAAGCTTGTCCTAAATTTTGATAAAAATGCTGAAGCCATTTCTGCCTACAGAAATGCAACTTGGGGAGAAAACCCCACATTCCGAAAATCTCAAAGTGGATTTATCATCTTTCACTATGGAAGCGCAGTGGTCTGGAACTTGTTCAGACAGAAGAACATCACCGACTCATCCACCAAATCCAAGCTCAATGCATTGCAACTTTTTTCTTGAACTGAAGTGGATATCTCATCTAATTGGCAAAATCCATCATTCTCCCAAGCTCAAACCCACTATACACATTGAAAATAAAGGGCTAGAAGACAAGATCAAGAGGTTTGGGTCCCACTCTAAATCCAAACATATTGACATCAAAACAAAGGGACTTAGAGAAGAGTTCAACAACTCTGAGTTCCAGCTCTTCTTAATCTCAAAGAACAGCATGATAGCTGATCTGCTGACAAAAGCCTTGTCCATCAACTCCTTAAACCTCTTGCTCAAATCCATCTTCAACTTCCTGAAAAATGCATACGTCAACTCTCACCCTCTCACCAGTCAGGAGGGGTGTTGAGATCTACTCCCAATTAGCCCTGCTGGCCTCCATCCGTCTACACTCTAACTGCTCCGCAACTACCCCTGGATATAGATTTGACCCCCTGTGTTGTCATGAATTCCCGTCCAGGGGGGTCTATGTACTCTCTCTTTTTCCCGAGTCTCCAGATTATCCTTACTGGGGGATTGACTGTCTTCTCTTTTCTTGCTTCAAAGATCCCTCTCCTCTCTTCATTATACTCTCATTCTCTTACTCTTCTACCGTCTCCATTACTTCTCCACTCTGCTACCTTTTTGATCGCCTCAATTCAACTGGTCTCTCTTGTCAAGGCTTCACTAAACATATCTGCCTGGTAAGATGGCTCGCATTTCTTCTCAAAACTCAAACTGGCCTGAAAATACCTGTTTGACGCCTCATTAGCGTCTCCAACCAATCTTCTGCCTCTTGTCTCTAGTATTGACTCCTTATCTCATTGTCTGCCCATTCTCAAATCATCTTGTCTCCTTGTCAAAGCTTCTGTTGGTTTTTAGTTCTGAGTCTTATCTGCGTAATCTTATTAGTTTTGAAAAATTATGATTTGATATTTTTTTAAATTTCAATTTTTGTATAATTAAATTAAAGATGCTGAAATATAAAATACTATTAATAAAATTAAATAAATGCCTTTTTATGAGTAATAGATTCAGCTTGAAGCAAATTGTTGAAAATAAACTGACTGTTTTTGGTCAATCATTCCAATTATTTATGTCTACCCACTGTAGATGAAATATAGCCCTGAAGCAATATAAAATTTGAATAAAATACAATAGAATAAAAACATCTTATTGTATATTAAAAAAAAATTAATTTAATCACCAAAAATTCAACTAAACTATATTAAAAAAAATTAATTTAATTCATATCGTTCCATTTTATAATATATAAAATCAACCAATCAACCCCCAAAAAATAGGAATGTAAATCCAACTCAATGGAATAGCCCCCAATTAAAAAAAAAAAAATTCCAACTTGTGTTAAGCTGATACCATCATATGAAGTAGAAAGACTTCTTATGATGGGATCAGCCCAACACAAGTTGAACTTATTTCATTTGAATAGCGCAAAAATAAATCAATTCTAGTCCATTGAGGTGGAATTGATACAATTCCACCTCCATGTATCAGCCCTAGATTAAAAAAATCAAAGAAAAATCAACTGTTTTTAAGCTGATTCCATCATAAGAAGCAAAAATACTCTTTATGATGGGATCAGTCCAACAAAAGTTGAACTGAATTTCCAAAAAATCTCATTTAAAAAAATCAAAATAATGATTTTAACTCAAAAAAAAATCAACTCAATGATGTTCAAAATGTGGTAAACATGTATATTAATAGAAGTACAAGATCAGAATCAGAAGTAAAAATGAGACCAAACAAAAATGATGAAATGATATGATTCTTATAAATTCCAATAAAAATGCAGTGGATCTTTGAGATTAACAACAAGATTATCAACCCAAACAGAAGATTTCTTTGAATTAAAAGAAGAACGGTTTGATACAATGGGCAAGATTGGAATAATATCTCCCTCAATTAATAGATGAACCAAGTGTTTATTGTTAAAAAAGAAATGAAGATGGAATCTGATGGCTCTATTAAACCCATTTTCATGGGATTATAAGTAAAAAATGAATCCAATAAAGTGAAAAAATTGGCCTTCCATAATTTTCTGCTATTACTTGGCCCATATCTAACTTTCAAGCCATTTTGAAGAGGGAATCTTTTCATTTATTTTTTAAAAATCAAGTATTTTTTAAATCTTTTCAACCTCATTGATACTGCAAGTACCTTATCATAGCATTCCTTATTTTTCCTGAATGTTTCTATCATTTCCCTTTGCAATTCAAAACATCAATTTTCATTGTGTCAAGTGATTTTCTAATGAATCTAAATCCACAATTAAAATCACCATCAGGATCCCAAACCTCAGCCAAGAAATTATGTAAGTTGTCAGGTATCTGATTGAGGTATGAAAATTTTGGTTCTTATTATCAAAAATCAATTAGCCAACCTTCTATTCACATTAATGAAATCAATACTCACCAAAGATTAGCTTCTGGTTGACTTCTCCACTTCTTCTTCTTCTTCAGAAAAGTATTCTTGTTCTAAATGAAGGGAGCCTAATTCAGTCTCAGTGTCTTCCTCTAAACTATGAAATTAATATTCTGAGCTTGGCTTTCACTATAAAAATCATTTCCCCACCAGTTCATTAAACCCAAAAAAATAACACTTCTCAAAATTAAATAATTCCAAATTTTGGTCTTTTTGGTGCCTTTATAACATGTCTTTTATTTTTCAGTTCCCTTTCCACATTCTAAAATCTTGTAAGTTCATTTTAGGTTTCTTTCAGTTTGGTTTGACTGCAGCTGGACCCTAGATGTTTGGCTCAAGGCTTGGCTTAAAAACCAAAGTGGTTGTATGCTTGACCAGGGACTTTAAAATCAGCACTTCAAATTCTTCAGGTTGTCCCATAACAATTGAACTGAGGTTCTCAAACAATTGAGAAGAGTTCAGCACCAGATCAGTGCCAAAATTTCAAAAATAAAAAAGATAAGTCATTAGTAAACCAAATAGGAATCAAAAGCCATCATCAAAACAGCAATTCAAATAATCCAACTTACTGAACTGGAAAGGTTATAGTCTAACCTCCACTGAGGATGAACATCCTCAGGCACAAAAGATCCTCTAAATGCTAGTATTTCACCTAATATGTGGGAAAAAGGCAAGCACATTGTCTTGGAATGTGACTTGGTGCAAACTTTGCCATCATGATCACACTTTAACTTGTCAAATTTTTCACCAATGAGTTTAATTGCCTAAATTTAAAATTTGTATCCCAAAGGTGATATTTCTGTTGGAATAACAATTCATAAATTAATTCAAGATTTGTTAAGAAACAGATGCACTGATTTGATTTGGCTATAAATGGTTCCATCCAGTTGTTACTTTTAGAATTCTAGTCTTATATTGTGTTCCCTAATACTAGAGTGAAACCACTTATTAAGCTTTATATTCTTTCCTTATGCTCTAAGTATTATGTCTAGTGTGATCAATATAATAAGCTAGTTAGTCTTATTTCCAGTGTCATCTTTATCATAACCTACAGTGGCAGTTGCCCCAAGTATGTTAGTCTAGTTAAGTATTTATGTTGTTCTGGAAGTATCAACTCTAGTGCCTCCTCTATCTTTCATCTACAGTGGCCCAATTCCTAATACTTATTTATCCTGTCACATCTTGTGTGTTACTGAAAATCCTTATTCATTAACATTATTCATTATATTATTTCTTAACCACTAGTCAGCCTTATTTTACTTACTCTATTTAAGTCTGTGTCTTATCTAGTAAAATAAAACCATCTGTTCTTACTTACCTTGAACCAGAGTTCCCTCCTTGGCTCCCCAGATCCGCTCCTCTTGGCTTCATAAGATTCCTCCTCATCCTTTCTTTCAAACATCAACCAGTGAATCTCAATTGAAATCTCACAGTTCCCACACATCCAAAATTTTCCCCAAAGATCCTGCAATTAATTGTTTTAAAGTAGCATGGGCCTCTTCTACCCAAGATGATGTCTCATTTCCAAAGTCACGGTTGACACAAGTCCACACTGTTACAAAAATCTCTTTGATAGGGAAAAAAATATTTCCCATATACTTTAGCAAATCTTCATGGTCTTCAAGGAAATAATGTATACAATTTTAAACATGTGAAATCCCAGAAGAGCTGAACAGGAGAAGCATTAAATTGAATTGGCCTACTCTGAGTTCCACATCATTGAATTTTGCCTGCTTGGTTTTTGAAGCCCCATAATTTGCCCACAGAGACATAAAACGTTGCCATCCTTCAAAATAATTAATGAAGAATATATTGTGATTTGATTGAATATTTTTAGAAAAGTGTCAAGAGTAAAAATTTCTGGATGAATCAGGGAAACTATGTTCAATGAACCAAATCAGAGATTTTTCACAGTCCCTCACAAAGAATTTGGGAAGCCTCCCTGGACCATAATCTAACTCCTTTAGTGAATTCAATTCCCAAATGTAGAACCAAATTTTTTATTTTGTTAGTAAAAAAAGCCTTTGTAAATTTTTTCCTGTTGGATGTCATTCCTAAAACATGCAATAGAGGGATGTTGTACCTATTTGCTTTACAAGTACAATCCAACAAAGCTATATGATGGAATTTTTTTGAAAAGTTTTATAAACTCAGGATGAACCAAGAACAGGGCCTAGAAGTGAACCTCTCCACTGAATTTTGACCTGGAGGCCTACTGTTTTCTTGAAGCATTTCAAATAGCACATCCATAGCACTTTTAATTTCAAGTTCTGTTGCTTTTACCTTGTGCTGAGTGTTATTGATTTTTCTATTTTAAATGTATTCTCCCCCATAAATCTTGCTCAATTTGTTCTTGTGTCGAATTGTATTGAGCCCATCTTTCATGCCTTCCTTAAGTTGATCTAAGGCTACACCAGGGATTCTCCTAAGTTGAGGGTGCACTGAGGGGTTTGAAGATGGTTGATGATTGTGTTGGTCATTTATAATGGAGAGGATCCATGTGGGATCTGCTACTTTCTGACTTGAATGTATAATGAATTCACACCCAAAACTCCTTGTGTGAGTTTGCCTTTGATGTTTGGCAAGAAATGTCCCTTTGTATGCTCCATATCTGTTCCATGCTAGGTCTAAGTATTTGTATCTCTTTGAATTGAATGTTGTGAGAGTGTAGCCATGCAGGGATGCCCATTTCTGACAATAGTTTTCAGCTTATTTCCTACTAGGAAAGGCTCTCACAGGAGGAGGTTCAAGAGGTGGTGGAACCCCATAGTTACAAAGTTACATAGTTACATCTCCCATGGTTACATTAGTATCAATTAAGCCAAATAAGTCAAATGGAACATGAAATGTGACCCACCAGCTTGAGTAAATTCCAGTTTTGAAAAATGTTGTTCCTCAATTTTAACCCTAGATGAGGATGCATTTGGGCCTTCCAATTTTTCATTTGAAAAATAACTACCCAAATCCGTAGCTTCTGCCACAGCTTTGTTAAAGGCACTATCAATTAAGTCCTTTAATGCAGCAATGGTGAAGACAGGGGAGCTTTGGCTTGCCACTGTTCCCATAAAAAAAAAACAGAAATTTATTATTCAATGAACTATTCAATTTAACAACTCCAAATTTTTCTCAATTTTGGTTTGAGAAAAAGAAAATTATCAAACAGGCAAGTATTGTGTGTGCACAGTTTGTCACAAGAATTTTTTTTGACAATAGGAAGAATGTGTGGGAAATTTTAAAATTTATTTTTGTAGTCAAATAGTCCCTCAATGCATAACATTCTCACCACTCAATCAATAAAAAATAATCAAATTAAAAATAATCAGTTCAACTAGGAAAACAATTAAAACCCCAAATAAATAATAAAAAAATGAGAATTTAAAATTTAAAAAATGGATAATAGTAAAAATAAAAATTCTTATAAACAAAAATCAATAAGAAGGAGATATTTATCTCATGAAATCTTAATCAATAACTCCTGAATTAATTTCTCTTTTTTAACTAATGGACTTGGATACTAAATCTTTTGCCATTCCCACTATTAAAAATTATCCAAATTTAATCATGATGTACAATTGAGTTCTGTGAAACTATTCCAAAATCTTCATTCAAAATTAAAATATCCTTTCATCAACCCTTCATTCAATTACCAGGAATTCCGAAATCCTTCCATATTTCAGGATCCAAATTATTTTTATAATATTTAAAATTGAATATACCCCCAAATATATTCATTCCCCCAGGCTCAAGAACATAAATCATGTAGCTCTGCTCATCAGAAATGATGAAAAGATCCCCAAACATATGAGAAATCCAAAAATGCATATTAAATCCCCGAATTTATAGATCAAGTAGATAGATGTAACTTCAATCATGCATTGGACAGTTAACTCACCTGCCTCACAGGTAATCAAGGCATTAATCTGATATGGTAATTCTTTTGTAAAATAATTTAATTTTATTTGGAAAATTCAATATTTACTTTCATATCTAAGCAAATTTCTTGTTACTAAACTGGTCTCAAGAAAAGCATGGAAGAAAATTTGATAAAAATTATATATTATTAATCTATGAATTATAAATGATTAATTTAGAAATTATGCATGATTTATCTATTATTGAAATATGCTACACCATCCATCCATTTCTAAACTTGTAGATTGATCCAAAAACTTAGAATATTAATCATTCCAAAATTTCTCTTGCATGTTTTTGAGGCTTTGTCTGGCATTGAAACTTGATAAAATTTCACATTGATAAACATACTGGTAATTTTGATTCATCTACAATTTGAAAAAATAAATATATGGTTTAGTGATATTGTTTGTGTATTATTGAAATGTTATTTACATATCATTATATATTATTGATATTATTATGTATTATTGATATTATTATGTATTATTGATATTATTATGTATTATTGATATTATTATGTATCATTGATATTATTATGTATTATTGATATTATTATGTATTATTGATATGATTATGTATTATTGATATTAGGGCGTATCAAAGTTAACCAAACACGCCATTTTTTAATGGCGGGTTTCAACCCAAATCCGCAATTAAAAATAAAAAAACCACTTATTTCACATCAGACATGTCAAAGTTAACATGAAATAAGTGGGTTTTTTGAAATAAAGTATTTAAAGGCTTCTGCCACCTAACCACGTCATCCACCCCTGGCTTCCCACCTCCTTCTACCTCCCACCTCATTGCAATTTTTTTTACCTCCGGCCTCATCATCAAAGATTCAGCACTGTCATCACTTTATCACTCTCATCATCTGTCAGCCTCCTGGATGCCAAGACCCTTGCTATCCTTTAGCTACCAGAGGTAATAGAATAAATAATAAATATATTATTTAATAAATGCAGCAAAAATCTGTAAAATATTTGGATAAAGATTATTGAAAGGTTAATTGGTTTGGATATAGTTTAATGTTATAAATAAATATAGATAAATTGATTATTAAATATTTTTATAGAGGATCCAAAATTATATTGGGGATCTTTAACACTTCTCTTCAGGGAATTCAGTATGAAAACACGTAGGCCTGGTTACTTTGGGCCCTTTAGTTTAAAGTATATTTTTCCCAAAGATAATATGTATATATAATACATGGTGGAGTGGCAGGGCTTTGTAACCAAGCTGTCATGAAATAGAAAGGATAACAAGACTCACTGGTATATTATAAAATACTTAGTGTATCTTTTTGGGATGTGCACTGATGGGTTAAACCTGTATACTGGGGTTATAAGGTTGTTCAGCAGTTTAAATTGATAAAAGAGGGTTGAGGACAGATATTATTAATCATACTAAATCCATAAATAACTTAATTATCTCTTATAAGTATTTGATTACCTTGACACGGTGTCTGGGTATAAATATAACTGGGTCTCTGGGTATCAATATTCTCTAAAGAGCTCTTTATTTATAGCTTTTGGAGTCCCAATATTGTCCTTCTGAGGGGTACAGGGGCTAAACGGGAAGGAAAATGAGGCTAGCAGGGTAACCAGTGGTAGCCTGTCACGTTTTCTTGGTGCTGTAACACGGGTAGCATATAATTCCACAGGGTATGGGAATCATTCTACTTTATAATTGATGTTTGGACGTATGAATAAAACTAATCTGTCCTTTTTATTTATTATTTAATTAATTATCCTTAGCCAATGTTCCCAGTAAGTTAATAATTTTTTTAATAGAAATTCCTACGGATATTTTGATGTCAGGTGAGTTCTCATTGTGTATTAAATATTTTGAGTAAAGTCATGATATTGATTTTACTCCTTATTTTTAAAATTCGGTTGATTTAATGAAATAATTACTTAAAAATGTAAGTCATGGGTATTCATGTAATATTTTTACAGAATAAGTTTTCTTAGTATGTCACAAAAATGTGGATGTCTAGAAATTCTCATAATAGTATATTAAAGTATTTTAATATATTTTTAGAAGTAGTCATTATCTTATTTTCAAGATTTTTGGTACTTTGAATTATATTTAATAAAAAATACTTATAAAGGTTATTTAAGTATTTTTATACAATTTTATGTATTTTTAGATGATCTACTATCCACTGGAACATTTATTACATATGTAGAATGTTCCTGTGTAGGTTGCAGCATGTTTAGGCGGTACCTAGGTTTCTCAGGTAGCCTGTCAATTTTTCAACCCTCAGTCCCGCGGCTGCGTACCTGTTAGAGGCCCGGGGCTGCGTAAAAAAATTTGACAGAGTGACAGAACTATAGTTCAGCCGTGCGTGGGTGCATTGGCTGCCCCGGCTGCGTGCGGGAATTGTGACAGAACACATTTCCATCTGTAACTCCTGAAATATACACAACACCTCAATTCTGACTGAATTTTAGGTGTGAAATCTATACGTGACAATACATGTCAAACATTCAATTGGCCAAAAATTTCAATAGTGGTGGCATGGTATTTTGGTCATTCTTTTCCTTAATTATTTAAAAATATACAGAGTTGGATTTCAAGGGTGGGGTCAGTGAGTGACCCTACCCAATTTTGGGTTGAGAATCTATTTTTGAAATAATATTTATGGGTTTCCTTCTCCTTCTTATGTTAATTTTATTATTATTATTTTTATGTTATTTCTGTTACTTTTGCAGCTTGCTCTGCAATAGTAGCAAGCTGACATCATCACTCTCATCAATTTATCACCCTCATAACTTGATCACTCACCACTTTATCTCTCTCATTGCTTCATTGCTCTCATCACTCTACCTCCAACAATAACTTGTACCTCCAACCTCATCCAAAGAATCCAATAATTTTTTTATTTCTCTTTTCACTTTATTGCTTGCATACCTTCATATCTCTCATCACTTTATCTTGCTTGCCACTTTATCCCTCTCATCACCTTATTGCCCTTACTCTTTCCAAATGGCCCCTCAGAGAACCTCCCCCCGCAAGTACACACAAAAGTCCAAAACACCAAAGCAAACATTGCCAAGGAACTCCAAAACAAACAATCCTCCCCCATCATCTTCCAAGGGCTTAAGTCAGCTCAAGAGAGATGATCACATCATCCTGGTAAAATGGCTCAAAATTCCCTCCAACTATGATGCCTGCTTTGGATTGGACAATGAAACACGTGTTGGCCAACCTCCATCCTCTAAGGTCAATGGTTATCTCCTTATGGCCAATGAATTCAAGAAAAAAACAAAAGGTAGGCTGGATCTTTCATCCAAACAGATGAGGGAGCAATTCAAAAATTATCAAGCCAAGTACAAAAATGCCCACTCCATGTCAATCTCCAATGGCTTTTGTATCAATGAATCTGACAAAGCCAAGGGAATCAACTTGGTGGTTGATAAGTTGGACTCCATTTGTCCTTTTTATTTTCAAATGGATGAAATATTTGGAAAGAAGGCCAACATCACCCCTTTTGCCGCTTTTGATGCCCAGCAATCCAATTCATTCAACGCTGAGGACTTGGCTGGGGATGCTCAGCCTAGCAATGGTGATCCTGAAGAAACCTTTAGCTTTGAGTGGCCTCCATCCAATGCCAAGGAGGATATTCAAACACCATCAGCTCCAATCATGTCTACTTCCGCATTGATTGATGTGTCAAACCATACCTTGGAACCCTCCCCTTATTCTTTGGATTTCTCTCTTCCTGGGTTAGCAGATCTCATCAACCTTGCTGATGGGGAACAAGATACTCCTCAGTCTCCATTACCCTCAAAATTGGTTCAAGTAAGGAACCAAGGTCTTTTCTCTTCTGTCTGGTTAATCCTGACTGATTTAGATTTTAAAAAAACTGTAAAGTTCAGACTAAAAAGAAAAATTAGATTTCACCATGAGACAATCAGATGGGGAGGCGGATGAGCCACACCTAAAAAGAAAAGGCTCAAGGCCACACAGGCTGATAGGACAGCAGCACAAACAACACGACAACAAGTCTGACGAGTATAAGAAAAGCAGGAGAGTATCAGTATGAGGAGAAGGATTGAGGAAGTTGAAAGACATGATTTACCTAGACCAGAATTCAGGATGCAAGTGGTACGGTATTGCAACCATACAAGGAGAAAGGCATCCTGGTTCTGGTCCAATGCAAGTAGATAAGTGGAGCGTGCTCATAGCTCCTGGGGCGCTCTGAGGAGCGCCGCTGCACAGAAAAAGGAAATACAAAGAAAATACAACAGAGCACACAGCACACACACGCAGTAGCGTGGTAACCTGGCGTAGTGAGAAGGATGAAGGCACATTAGCAACATCTCCTTATCAACAAAAACAGGCTCATCCATTCCTGAATGGCCAAAAACTCAAGCCAATGGGGCCTCCCACATCACCTTTGAACACTAGTGAAGACTTTCAGACTCAAACCTCCTCTGCAAAGGGTAAGCAAAAGGCCTCCAATTCCATCAATATCAACCCCAAAAGTCATCAAAAGAGGAGAAACACTTCCAGTTTTTTGGGCTTTTAAGAAATCATGGAGAAGAAAGATTCGTGTAAGTCCATTGGTTGAATATCCTTGCTTTAAAAATCATGCTCATTGATTTTTCCCTGCAAAAAAAAGTCAAATCACAAATTGAATCCAAAAAACTTGAGTTTGAAAAGCAAAAGTGGGATTGTCAACTGGCCATGGATCTTCAAAAGCAGAAAGCCAAGAGTTTGGATAATCAACAAAAATGGGCTGCTGAGTGGAAGTTGAAACAGTCTGAGCTAGAGTTTCAATAAGAGGAAAAGGAGAAGGATTGACAGCAAGCACAACTGGAAAAGGAGAGGGAAAAAATTGCAACCAAAAAAAAGGATAGGGTATCAGTAGCCTTGGCTTGCATTGGTAGCAGTAGAACAGTAGATTAAATAAAGCAGATAAATTGAATGCTGGGCTTGTAAATATATTTGCATGGGTGAAAGAAAAACAAAAAAATTATTTTTGATGACAACTTTTGAGAGTATTCTTAACCCCACCAACATACAGATCTTTTTTGTTTTTATTTATATTTTTTTTCTAGAGTAAATTTGGCCATTATTCAAGTCCCTTAAAGTGTTTCTAGTTGTTTTATTAATTTGAAGTGACATGGACATTCTGGTATGGGTTGCTGTGTCCACAGCAGGAAAGGTACAGTGCTTGTACTTATTAGATTCCCAAACCATTTTAACTATACCTTTTTGCTTGAAATCAATTCCAAAGCCAAGGTCAGAAAAAACAAATTGGCCATCCAATACTTGATATTAGCCCGTATTTTCAATAAGTCAACCATTTTATTTCTTGGTTGGAACCATGAGTAAAAAGGAGTAGCCCGAGATTTTGCCTTTGTCAATATGAGGAGATTTGTAAAAAGAATCCAAGGTGAAAGTGATGTGTGGGGAGCAATCAAAAGGTGTAGGCTTGGAACCAAATACCAATGAAGAGAAAGTGGGGATGTTGTTGTCCTTCATGGTGTCACAGTTTGATTCAAAGGAAAGTTTGGCCAAATTGCAAAAAATTTGTCCTAGAATTTGGGATACTTTGTGGGCCTTAAGGTTGAGGAAAGCATACTCTTTAGGAGAAGATCTAACAGATGATTTCTTCACATAACATCGAAATAACTCCAAATGGTGCATCAATTTTTGCCATTCAACTGCCCACATTTTTCCTCCCCAAGATCTTGAAGGACCAACTGGGTTGAAAAATCTTTTTGAACTATGAAGGAAAGTGGTTACAAAGTTGAGGTCCTTCTTATCTTGTTCTGAGAGTTTATCCAAGGGCACAAATTCAATTATTGCAACCAGGGCTTGGTGATCAGATTGATTGAGGGAAATCAATTTTCCACGGTGGAAGAAATGGAACCGTTTGAGTGTTTGTTTTCCTTGCTCAAAATCTTCCTGGGTGGGTTTTTGATCATTATTTTTCTTTTTGGCAAGAATTGAAGGGTAAAGATCCAAACAAAGTGGTTTCCAACCAGACCAGACCACCTTTTCATTGATACCTGCCTCAGTAACTTCCAAAGACATTTTTGAATCCCAAGATTGAAGCCTCTTTTGACCAGCAGCCCTACTCTTCCCACCTCTATGTATGTTTTTCAAGCCATCTCCTTCCATCTTGTTCCCTCCCAATCCTATACTTAGATTGGGGTGAGGAACAACACGGGATTCAATTGTTTGTGTAACATTTTGAGGGGGGTGGGAGAAGAATTGGATGTTCCCCAAAAGCGGTCAAATGTTTTCCAAAAAAAAAAAAAAAAAATTCAGTCCAATAGAAATCATTGGTGAAACATGATTGAATAAAAAAATAAAACCAAACCTGGTCTTGAGCCCAGGGAAACTGGAAGCTGAATCCCCCCCAAAAAAATTGGCATGAGTGACCCATGCAACACACCAACAAGCAAATTTATCAAAAAAATCAAAATTAAAAAAAAACCTACCTTCCATGGCAAAGAACACCTGAAAAAACCAAAAGAACACCCTGTTGGCTTTCAGTGCAGTCCAGAGACACCTAAAAAGAAAAAAATATCAAAAAGAAAATAAAAGAACTGGAGGTCAGCTCCAAAGAAATCTCAAAAAAAAGGTGCAGGAGGCATTGGAAATCAATTGCTTGATCAATTGCAAAACAATTTCTTGATTGATTGCAAAACAATTGAACAATTGATTGCAAAAAAATTGAGCAATCAAATGAAAATCAATTGCTTGATTGATTTCAAATTTATCAAGCAATCAATTTGCAAGTAATTGGTCAATCAAATCACAATCAATCAATTAGGATTTGGTCAATGAATCAAATCATAATCAATCAATTGATTGATTGAATCCAAATTGATCTGTGGGGGTTGGTTGAGCAAGGCAGGAGGAGGAGGAGGAAGGGGGGAGAAAGAGAAGGGAGGGGCTTAACAGATGAGGAGGGGGATGCAAGTGAGATGAGGTGGAGGTGAGAGAGAAGACCTGGGGGAAGTTCAAAGGAGCGGTAAGAAAGGGTGGTTTAGTGAGTGGAAAGAATGAGGGAAGGGGACTCACTGAGTCTGTTGGTGAGTTGGATGGTGGATTTTTTGGGGAGCTTGTTGAGGCAGTTTTCTTGGTGAGGTTGATGAGGCTGGTGAGGTTGGTTAGGTTGCTGAGGTGAAGGAGGTAGTTTGATGAGGAGGAGGAAGGAAGGTGACCAGTGTGTGAGTGGGGTGAGGTGGAAGTGTTGGAGCAGTGTGGTGTCAATTTAGAGACACAGATTTGGAACTGCTTTGCGGCTGCGCGCTCAGCATTTGAGGCAAGCGGGCTCAGCATTAGGGTATGCAGAGTGCTCAGCAGCAGCCAGTCTTTGGCTCCGCACCTAGTGGACGGGTCGGGCTCAGCATTGAATGCGGCGTGGGCGGCGATCCGCGCCGGAGATTGGATTCAGAAGGTAGTGCGCTTGACTAGGTTCGCGGGCGCGCCAGTTCAGATACGTAGGAGCGGAGCAATCCGCAGGCTATAAAGGAACGGACGGAGCGCGCGTGCAAGCGCGCGGATCACGCCGGATAATACCAGAAATCCACAACAGGCGCGGGGGGCTCCAAGTAGGGCGCGGTGCAAGAACCGCTTCATGAGAAGGAAAAACCGGATGGAAGGAGCGGCGTACAGACGTTGGGGGAAGTTTGGTACGGAGGTGGGGAGAGGAGGCTAGGGTTTCTGTTTTGGGATTTTTTTCTGTTTCTTTGTCATACAGTTATTTGCGCTTGTACTTAGGTTAGGGTTGAGAGGGAGGACTTATCCTCACTCTCAAATCTGGGTTAGGAGGGGGGGGGGCATGGAATCAGAACATCACATCATTGGATTGGATCAATCATCTCACCAAGAGATTAAAGGAACTCATACCGGATACACATCCAGGTGGAAAGCTCTTAGGATGGAAGGATTGGCAATTTCACTCTCTCTCTATTTTTCTATTTCTCATTTAAGTGCAACTTTGGGCATCCTCATCTCCTTTCAGACGCAGGGAACCGTTAACTTCCAAACCTTGCGACAGTTATAGGGGGAAAACCCTTATTCTTTCCACATATGGGGGTCTGGCCGGGAAGTAACCTTCTGTTTCTTGTCTTTTGAAGGTAACTGGGCGCGATGTCCTATTCATACCTCCCTACAGTCGCTTCCTCTTCTTCTTCTTCTTCTTCTTCCGTTTCGGGTCCGCTACTCCAACCCCACTCGCGTCTTCCATCCCTCATCCTCCCCCTCCCTCCGCTTGACCCAGGCTGAGCTACGCCGTTCCCACATTGGTCTCCAGTGACCATGAACCCAATTGTCTGTTTTGCATCAGGCCGCGCAACTACCCTCACATCCAATTCAACACTGTGGATGTGGAGCAATTCATCTTGAGATACAAAGGTATTGCAGATGCGGAAGGTGCTTCAGACGCCAATAAGGCCCGGCTTGTTGTCCTGTTCATTATGGACAAAGAGAAGCTCCGGGATGTGGAGGAGATGGAAGGCTACAAGAATCAGGATTGGCCAAAACTGAAGACGGAGATCCTAACGCGGTGGGGTAGGCGCAAACCTTGATTCCGGGAAAGCAATTTCAACCGCGTGGCCTCGGAGGCGAGCGCGCGTGGAGGAGTCAGAACTCGGGTGGAGCTGGCAGATTACACCTTGACATTCAATCGGATCTATTGGTACTTGTCAAAGAACGAGGTGGTGGCAGGACAGACGGGGGCCATGAAACACGCGTTTCTGGGCGGTTTAGGCGCTCAACTCTGGGCAAGGGTGCAGCGGCATCTTTACGATCACAACTTGGTAAAGCGGTCATTGGACGGGAGCATTGCGCTCCTTCCGGAGTTGGCTGTCATTTGCCAGGCTGTGGAGAGTGAGCTTGACTTAGAAGAGCTTATTGAGGATACCGCTAAGTCCTTCCCAGCGGGACCAAAGAAATCCGCGCCCCAGGTTTTGGCTCCAGCGCAATTTTTGGCCCCGGTTCCACCTACTTCCAGGCTTGTTCCGGTTCCTCAACCCGCACCCGCCCCTCCGGTAAGCAAATTGAAGGAACTGATGAAGGATTTGAAGATCTGCATGAGCCGTATGGGCCAGCAGCAGCCGCAAGGGCCTCCACCTCACATGGTGGAAGGGTTTTGGCCGCCCAGTACCTTTGTGCCAAGGGGGTGCTTGTACTGCGGGGCAAACAGTCATTGGCGATTGGCGTGCAAGGAGCTTACAAAGGATCTCAACGTGGGATTGGTCTGACCGCTGGGGATGGGGTACATGTTTCTGATGGGCAAACAGATTCCAATGGAGCCAAGCCAGCCAACCGCAATGCAGCAGGTGCGCACATGGGGTCAGGAGGCGGGAACAACGGCGCGAGTGTCACTAGGCATTGTTACCGGTCCCGGATTGTGGCAACCACCTTGGGTGGAAGCTGAGGTAAGGGTAGTGGCAACGGAAGAGAAGGTGGCCGTCTTGGATAAGATGGAGGTGGATGCAAAGGAGCGACCCCCGTTGACCATTCCAAAACTGGCCGCACGCGTGCCCGGAATCAAGACGTTGGCAGAAAATCCCGTAGGAAAGAAGATAGCGGCGGAAATTGTGCGTAGGGTGATGGGGAACAAGACTCCAGTCCCTCTGACCTTGTGGGAACTGGCGGCTGTGTCTCCGGTGGTGGTGGAAAAGATGGTGCAGGCGTTGCGGGATTGCAGTCAGGGCCGGGTACCTCAGACGGTGCAGCGGGTTCATGTGGCGCGGAAGGAGGAGGGGCGCAAGGAGTGTGAGTTGAAATTGGTTTTGACTCCGCTCGCTTACTTTCCAATGGTCATAGCGGGGAGGAAGGTGTGGGCTATGGTGGACAGCGGTTCAATGGTGAACCTGCTGCCATTGCGGATGGTGGATGATTTGGGGTTGGTTTGGCGGAAATGTGCAATGGGTCTCCGCGCGCTTAACGGAAGGGGAGTGTTGTGGGGATGGGGTAGTTGAGGAGGAGGAGGTTGAGGTTGCAAGGGTCCGTAAGCCTCTTTCTTTTCTTTTGGTGGATTGTAGGGATGTGATTTTGGGAAGGCCATTCATGTTCGGGTTCCAAGCACAAATGGTTTTCGATCCGGAGGCGGGAACGGAGGCGTTGATGGTGGAGGATTTGTCCGGCGGAAGTTTTGAGACAACTATCTGCGATCACGGGCAAGGAAAGCGGAGGAGAGTGTTGGAGTATGAGAAGGAACCGGACGCGGAGTTGGTCTGCGACTGGAAACCCTCAGAGGATTTTTCCTAGTCAACCAAGGAGACCGCACGGAACAAGCTCCGGTTTTGTGCGGGCGGTTGACTAATGAGGAGCAGGGAGGGGGAGGAAGGAAAGTGCAGGGCGCGCACGTTGCAGAAGTAAGTCCCTTTTCTCAGTATGCATCGCCCGAGGGTACTATGCTTCAAAAACCCTATCATCATGCCACACTTGTGAGCGAAGGCAAAAGCCGCGGTTCCGTTCTGTGCAGGACCTACAGCAAAGGATGCATGCGGATGATGCGGTGCAATGCTGGCAAGTACAAGCCGGTGTCGCAGAAGGTCCGACCAATGAATGAGCCGATGCCCCAGGAATTGAACGGACTGCTTCAAACAATTGCTTGGTTGCGGGACCCTTGGGTGACGCCAATTAAGGCTTTGGGGTGGGTTACTAGTTCAGCGCGGATCACGGAGGAGCGGATTGAAGCTTTCAATTTTGGCCTGACGGGATGGTTGAGTACGGAGGAGCTTGAGTTGCTGGTATTGGTTCTGGTTCTTTGGGAAAGAGCGCTCGCGTTCGGACCTGAAGAGCGGGGGCTTCTGAAAAACAATATTGGCAACCCCTATGTCATCCCCACTGTCAATCACGAGCCGTGGCAGATCAAGCCAATTCCAATACCGCGGGCGGTCCGGGAGCAGTTTCTGGAGTTGGTGCGGGAACGGGTGAAGACTGGCCTTTACAAAAAATCAATGTCTAGTTACTCCAGTCCAATCTTTGCCGTAGTTAAGCAGGACAGAAAGTCATTGAGGATTGTCCATGATCTGCAGCGGCTCAACTCCTTTACAATCCAGGACGCAGGACGGACCCCTTGCGTTGATGAGTTCCTTGAGTCAATGGCGGGGCGCGCTTGTTATGGTTTAGTGGATGTGATGGGGGGATACAACCAGCGTGAGTTGGATCCTTTCTTGCAGCCTCTAATGGCATTTGAGACTGGGTTGGGAAGAATGCAGCTGACTTTGCTACCGCAGGGCGCGACCAATTCTGTGGCGGTGTACCAGGCGCAAATGGCCTGGATCCTGAAAGATGATCTTCCAGAGGGAGTCCAAATCTTCATTGATGACGCGGGCATCAAAGGTCCAAAATCCGATTACGGAGGAGCAGAGCTGGTTGAAGTTCCCGGCATCCAAAGTTTTGTGTGGGAATATGCGCAGATGTTGGAACACATCCTGTTTTGCATTGAGGAGGCAGGACTGAAGGTGTCGGGGAAGAAGTTTGTGGTTTGTGTTCCGGTTCTTGAAGTCCTTGGCCATGTTGTTGCTTCCGACGGCCAGCGCATTGCAGAGAAAAAGCGGAACAAGGTCCTCAAATGGCCTACCCCGCGGACGGTGTTGAATATCCTTCAGTTCTTGGGATTATGTAGCTATGTCCATATTTTCATCAAGAGGTTTGCAGAGGTGGCAAGCCCGCTCCAATCACTAACGCGGAAAGGCGTGGAGTGGAATTGGGGAGAAGAGTGCAATAGCGCGTTCCGGAAGCTCAAGGAGATTGTGGGAAGTGACATTGTGCTCCGCGATCTCAACTACAATGCAGGAGGAATTAGGCTAGTGGTTGATTCCAGCAAATTTGGCGCAGGGGGGGGGGGGTTCTCACTCAAGAGGATGACAGTAAGGATAGGCCGGTGCTTTACGAGTTGGTCACCTTCACTCCAATGGAAAGCTGGTACTCTCAGCCAAAGTTGGAGTTGTGCGGGGTCACCAAGATTGTGCGGCGGCTTCAGTATCTTTTGTGGGGGGTTCACTTTGAGCTTTTGGTGGATGCGGAGGCGCTGGCGCGGATGATCATTTCTCCGGCGTTTCCCAATTCTCCGATGACCGGGTGGGTGGTGTTTCTTCAACTTTTCTCCTTTGCTGTTGTTCATGTTCCAGGGAAAGCATTCACTATGCCCAACGCGTTGTTGCGGTATCCAAGGGACAACCCGTTCAAGGGTGCGGAACTGCTCAATGTGGAGACCCTGGTTGTCAAGGTAGGGGTTGTGGAGGCGGGCATTCAGCTGCCGCTCCGGCAGACCGGGCGGTACACGATTCTTTGTGATTAATTGTGGGACCTTTGTTTTCCCAACGGAACTACGGACAAGCACATGCAATGGGCAAGGCAGCGAGCAGGAATCTTCTATGTACAGGAGGGGCAGCTTTGGCGGCGGAAGACTCCGGTTCCTCTTGTGGTTACCACTTTGAGGGCGGATCAGGAAGCTATCCTCCAAAGCCTTCACAACAATCTTGGCCATTGAGGGGAGGTCAAAACGCGGAGGCGGGTGAAAGAGCGGTTCTGGTGGCCGGGGGTAGTGCGTGCGGTACGGGAATGGTTGGCTTCCTGCGAAGCCTGTCAACGGCGGAGCGCGAGATTTCCTAAGGAAGTCAGAAACCCCACAGGGGAAGACGCCCTCTTTGGTCAAGTCTTGCTTGATGTCTTCCACATCAAGACCAGTAAATTTGCCTATCTGCTTGTCGCGCGGGACAACCTGTCCGGTTGGGCAGAAGCACGTCCGTTGGTCAAGCTCTCGGCGGACAAAGTTGCTCTGTTTCTGGAGGAAGATTGGTTTGGGCGGTACGGGTTGCTTTGTCTGGTTACAATGGACGGAGGGGCTGAGTTTTGCGGCCGTTTGGTTGAGTTGGTGAAGAGTTGCGGAGCCAAGTTTGGCCGAGTAACGGAGTATTATCCCAAGGGGGCCGGCATTATCAAACGCGGGCATCAACCAATCAAGGAAGCCCTAGTCAAGATGTGCGGGGAGGAAGGTAAGCGCTGGCAGGAGACCCTTCTGATGGTTCTGTTTGCGGATCGGATTTTGGTGAAGCGGTCAACAGGCTACTCGCCGTACGAGTTACTTTTTGGACAGCGCCCCGTGCTTCCAGTGGACATTGAGTTGGAGACGTTCCTGGGGGTTGACTGGTGGAAGGTGAAGACCTCTGCCAAATTGCTTGAGGCTTGCGCCAAACAGCTCCTTTGACGGGACGGGATGCTTGCAAAGGCCGCGGACCGGCTGAAGAAGACTTGGATGGCATTGGTGCGCTATTGGGACAAGCGCTGCTTGCATTGTCTCCGGGATCCCTTGCGGAAGGGGGATTTGGTGCTCCTGTACAACTGGAGTCTGGAGTCTCAGTGGGGGAAATTGTTTGCTAACCGGTGGAACGGCCCGTTCCGCGTGTTGTCCAAGTTCAAGGGCGGCAGCTATAAGTTGGAGGAATTAGACGGTACTCTGCTGAAACGGAAGGCAGCAGCTTTGCATGTCAAGCGCTTCTTCGCGCAAGGATCTACCTTGTTCAACAAAAAAGCAGAAGGGGGTGACGGATCTGACAAGGGGAGTGTGGAGCACAGAGATGGTGTTGGAACGCGATCCGGGGATTTATTTTGGGCAGAGAAGCGGAAAACGTGCTGTTGCAACGGAGTAGGCGGTTGCAACCAGCTGGGGACAGTGGCCAAGTTGGGGGGGGAGGTGGTGGGGGTAGGGGATAAGTTTTGATTTGGTGAAGGGGTTCTCTAGCCGGTTCAAAGCCAGAACAACTAGACACCCCAGAATGTTTGTTTCTATATGTTTCTTTCTTATCTGGATTATGGGGTCTTTGCTGGCTTGGGGTTTTTGCAGGAAGCGCGGGCGCAGCACAAAGCCAGGTTCGTGAACGCAAGGAAAAGCCCTGCGGAGCCAGGAAGCGAGGAAAATCCTGCGGATGGGGGAAGCGGGACAAAGAGCGATTTGCAGGCGGTCCACGGGCATTGTGAGAAAAAAAAAAAAAAGTGTTCTTTTCCATTTTTCTTCTCTGTTGGTTTCTTTTTCTCTTTTTCTTTTCTCTCAGGATATCTTGAGGATGGGTGGTTGGTATGGGAATAAGCTCAATTTGGTGAGGGGGTGCTCTAGCTGGTTCACAGCTGGGACAACTAGGCACCCCAGAATGTCCGTTCTCTTACTCTCTCTCTCTCTCTTCCCTTACGGTGGCGTGCGCTGGTGTTTGGTTGTTGTGTTTGTTACAGGAGGGGTACGGGGAACTGTGTGGCAGTCAGTCTGGGGCGGTCCAGGTACCTTTGCCGAGCACCGGAAGGCAACTTTTCAGAATGCGCGGATCTCACGGGCGGACCTACTCCGGCTCCGCCCTCTCTTTTCTTGACTTAGATTTTTCTCAATTTTTACTTGCGGGGTCTCTTACTTTTACTTAGGCCGCTCACTGGCTCACTTGGAAGTGGTACGCGCAATGGGTAATTGATTTCAAGCGCGGAATGATGAGAAGAAAAGGTACAACAAGAGTGAAGAAAAGGAAAAAGAAAAGAAAGGAAAGAGGGGCCCCGCCTAATCCGCCTCCATTGCCCGGACCATTCCATTCCTCGCGTCCGCCAGGAGCGCCCGGAATCGCGCCAATACTTTGCGCCGGGAATCCATTCCGTGGGCCCTTGGGATTGAGAGGAAGCCACAAAGTAGCTCAACCAAGTTGTCTGCAAACCAATCAAATCAAACCTTGGGTAGCATGCGGCCAATTGGAATCTCTGGGACCTTGGGAGAGGTCCGACCAGGGGCAGGTGTTGCGGGGGGAGGTGAGGACAAGATAACCACCCTCTCCGGTGAGGGGGCTGGCGAGGGGGAGGATGCCGGGACCGGAGATGGCAATGGTGGTGGCGGTGGAGTAGGCGACGGAGCCAGAGGGGGTGTCGGCAGTCGTGGAGGAGGAGGAGGGGGTGCTGGCGCGGCTGCGGGTTGTCCAGAAAGCCTTGGGTCCATTACCGTTTGATTCACGCCAAAAGCGGCGGCCCAAGCGCAGGTTGCCGCGCGCCATTCCTCCGAGGTTCCGTATTTGCTTTGTTGCGGAGGTCTGGCCGGGCGGAGAGGTGATGCCAAGTTGCAGCTCACGTGCAAGGTGGGGGGTGACTGAGCTTGGGGGCGGCGGGATGAAGGTGAACCGGGGGGTGTCCACGAGCCTTCCAAGATTGAGTCGTTGCTCAAGGCCACGAATGAGTTGCGCCTGGTTCTCTTGCGCAGTCGGGTGGGGTTGGGTCCAGGATGGGCTCGCGGAATTATGTTGCCAAGAGAACATTGGCGGTGGCCGCCATGGAAGGCCAAGCAAGCTTGACTGCCGGAGAGGAGTGTGCACAGAAGACCATTCCTTGCGCAGTAGGTGCAGGGAGGGACCATGATGAGGGCAAGGAAGGAGGATGGGGGAAGGTGGTAGTGGGAGTGGTGGGGGTGGTAGTGGAAGTAGCTGTGGTGGTAGTGTGGTGAAGCAATGGAAGACTTCTGGGGACAGAACTCAAGTTGGGGGGGATGTGGTGTCAATTTATAGACACGGATTGGGAACTGCTTTGCGGCTGCGCGCTCAGCATTGGAGGCAAGCGGGCTCAGCATTAGGGTATGCGGAGTGCTCAGCAGAAGCCTCTGTTTGGCTCCGCACCTAGTGGACGGGTTGGGCTCAGCATTGAATGCGGCGTGGGCGGCAATCCGCGCCGGAGATCGGATTCGGAAGGTAGTGCGCTTGACTAGGTTCGCGGGCGCGCCGGTTCGGATACGTAGGAGCGGAGAAATCCGCGGGCTATAAAGGAACGGACGGAGCGCGCGTGCAAGCGTGCGGATCACGCCGGATAATACCGGAAATCCACAACGGGCGCGGACAAATGGATATGGACAGGCGCGGGGGGCTCCAAGTAGGGCGCGGTGCAAGAACCGTGTCACGAGAAGGACAAAACGGATGGAAGGAGCGGCTTACGGACGTTGGGGGAAGTTTGATATGGAGGTGGGGAGAGGAGGCTAGGGTTTCTGTTTTGGGATTGTTTTCTGTTTCTTTGTCATACTGTTATTTGCGCTTGTACTTAGGTTAGGGTTGAGAGGGAGGACTTATCCTCACTCTCAACTCCGGGTTAGGAGGGGGGGAATGGAATCAGACCATCACATCATTGGATTGGATCAATCATCTCACCAAGAGATTAAAGGAACTCATACCTGATACACATCCAGGTGGAAATTTCTTAGGATTGAAGGATTGGCAATTTCACTCTCTCTCTATTTTTCTATTTCTCATTTAAGTTCAACTTTGGGCATCCTCATCTCCTTTCAGACGCAGGAACCATTAACTTCCAAACCTTGGGACAGTTATAGGGGGAAAACCCTTATTCTTTCCACAGCGGTGAGGTGGAGGGGAGAGGTGGGTGGGCTGGCAAGTGGTTGGGTATGAGGTGGAGGTGTTTTTTTGATTTTTTCTAAGTCCACTAAGAAAAAAATTAACTGAATCAGCCTGGAAACTTGGGTGAAAAACCAAAAAAAAAACTTACTGTGAAGTTATTTTTCACCTATTTAAAAATCAAACATTACTCATCAAAGAAAGCAAGGGTGAGAGGAAGAATCCGCTCTCTCATAGAAGAAGATGAGGGACAAGATGAGACAGGGATGACTTGAGGTGGGTCAGGAATATCATCTTCAAATATTTTGTCCCATTCATCTTTGATTTCAGCCAAAAGATTGTGAAGGATTAAACAAATGATAATTCAGTTGATGAGGAACTTGATGTATTTGGGGTTTTGAAGCTGGTTTTTCATTTCCCTTAAGCTGGATCATCTTCCTTTCAGGACTTCTATGGAATTCTCAATCCAAACTTGTGATTGGGCAAGATGATAGTTAAAATTGGTTTATCCTTGATTGTTAGATGAAACGTTCTGGTATGCTGGAACCACAAATTTTCCACTAGCATAAGCTGAATTGGCCAGAAGGTATTGATCTTGGTCAAAGTAGTTCCCTGGTTTTTTGGCAATTTGCATCTGATTGAACAAGTATGAATCATGAATAGAACCTGGAAGGCCAGCATGGAGGGATATGAACTTCTTGTTGTTATCACAAACAAGTTGTAGGACCATTGAGTATCTAAAAAAAAGATGAAAAATGTTTAGTCAGTGGTGTGATCAAAGGTTTTATCAAAGTCATTGGAAAAGAAATGAATCAGTTGCATTTTTTTGAAATCAAAATAGTGGTTTCCATATAGCTTGGGTTTTCAACTTAAGGGGATGGTGGTTCCATCAACAAACCCAATGCAATTAGGAAAGCCTTTGGTTTCCATTACTTGAGATATCTCCTTGCGTTATTCTTTGATTGGCCAAGAAAGCACTGAGCAACAGAAAGATAGGATAGCAATCATGACTCTTTTGGTGTAAAAGTCAATGCTCCATAACTGACTGAAAATAGATTTTCAATTAATGGATTGCTGCTCATTTTCCATTTGATCCCAATCTACAAAGAGAAAAAGAAAGTTGGATTTCTGGATTGCTTTGAGGATTCTGAGAATAGTTCTGGAAGATGTGGTGGTCTTCAGTCATCTCCAAAAGTTTCATGAATGAAGGAAAAAAAGTTTGGAATAGTTGCTGGAAGCTTAAGCCGGGGATGAGATGAAGCTTTTGCCTTTCATACATAGGGTTGCAGAGGGTGTGTATTCTTGGAACCATGTATTGCTTTTCCAACAGAGAATTCAAAGCTAACCAAGTTGATTCCAAATAAGAGTCTGAATCAGAGTCTGAATGGGAGTCAGACAGTAGCAAAAGTTCAGTCAGCTTTTTTGCGTTTTCAACTTGCTGGCGGGAAGTTTGATTGGACATGTTGACAAAGATGGTGATGTGATGTGGGGTGATGAGATGATGATGGGATTTGTGTGAAGATAGAGATGTGAAAATTGATAGAGATGTGAAGTAATGGAGATGAGATGTGTGTGATGCAATGGAGATGCCACCAGTATGGATTTTCTGATGTGGATGGGTGTTTTAGATGTGATGGATGGTGGATGGATGATGATGCATAAATGGAGGGTTTAATGGAGGGTTTGATGTTTGAAATTGGCCATTTTCATGAAACCTTTGATTTCAAATTACAGCAGTTAGGGGGTATGTGTATTTCAGAAACCCGCCATTAAAAATGGTGGGTTTGGTCAAAAAAATGGAAGGTTTCTAATAACGGGTTTGCTAACTTTGATACACCCTACTATTATGTATTATTTATATTATTATATATTATTTATGATATTATATGTATTATTTATGATATTATATATTATTTATGGTATTATACATTATTTATGATATTATATATTATTTATGATATTATATATTATTTATGATATTATATATTATTTATGATATTATATATTATTTATAATATTATATATTATTTATGATATTATATATTATTTATGATATTATATATTATTTATGATATTATATATTATTTATGATATTATATATTATTTATGATTTTATATATTATTTATGATAATATATATTATTTATGATATTATATATTATTTATATTATTTTTAGGGCATTATTTTTCTCATGCATAACACCCTTCATTTCACGCATTTTGATGTTGTTGCATGGTTGTGCCCCTTTGATATTTCACGCAAAAATACTTTATTTCACACAAGTTTTAAGAATTAACTTTTTTGAATTATGAATCAGGAACCCCACAGCAGGGTTTATTAAACCACTAAAAAAATCGTTGGAAATTTTGGAGGCATTAGAAACCCTTCAAAAATGCAATCAAAAAATGAAAAAATTCTGTATAAACAAATTTTTGCATGGATTTTTGGATCCTTATTTTGGATGTTTTAATTGTTTTTTTTTGGTTATTTCAGCTTCCAGAAATTTCAAAAAAAAATTAAAGAGCTTTCAAATATGTTTTTCATATTTTTTTGGATGTATCCTTTCACCTTAAAAAATTCCTGAAAAAAACACAAAAATTCAAAGAAATCAAATTTCTCTTTGGACATTTGAATCCTTTTATTTTCCTTTTTATTTCATTGTTTTGGGTGGTTCAGGCTATCAAAAATTTAAACCAAAAGTGAAAGATGGATTGAAGTCAGGAAAGAGTTTTGAATATTTAGAACAATCCAAGAGGAGAGAAAGGCCAAAGAAGGAATTCATAGAAAATTCAAAGGTCAGTCCCCCTTTTTTTTTGGAAAAAATATCAACTTTCATAATTATTTTTTTCTTATTTTTTCAGGTTTAAAGAAGGTGGAAGGCCATCCAAGGAAAGGGGAATGGAAAAAATAAGGAGGAATCAGAGGAAGAGGTCATTTCATAACTGTACTTATTTTTTATGCAATGGGTTCTTTTTTTTAATCAGTCCTTGTTGTTTCTATAATATAGAGTGAATTTAAAACTGGAGAGGAATATTCAAAAGATTAAGAGGTTCTAGATTTGGATGAAGGTGAATATTCAGCAGATTAAGAGCTGCCAGATGTGGATGTAATTAAGATTGTGAGCTTTCATTTCATTTTATTTTTGGCTGATTTTTTGGATATTAATTTTTATTAATGTTTTCATTCAAACTTTGATCAGAGTTCTAGAGCCCTTGTGGATAAGCAGGTTGGTTCTCCTGAATACAATCTTGGGAAAAGAATCAAGAGGAAAAATTTCTCCTATGAAGATGGTGATGCTCCTTAACATCCCCCTGTAAGAAAATTATTAGCACAAATAGCCCCAAAGATCAGTGAGAAGGTGAGTAAATTTGATATTTTCTCATTTATCCATTTTTTCTGATTTTTTGGGGGGTTTTTCTCTAGTTCCCCTACAAATTATCTTATTCTTCTTCTGGAATATTTGATCAAGTATCAATTGAAGAAGTGATTTTTATCTTTAATCCATATTTCCTGTTATAAAAAATTCTGATTTTTTTTTTAGTTCAAATTAGAAGATTTTATTTCCCCAAAAACAGTCATTCCACATATATCACATGTTCAAGATTTCATAAGGTGTGGGAACTGTGTTTTTAGAGCATCAGCCCTTTGTTTGGGGAGGAAATAAGAAGACTGGATTGCAGTCAGGAAAGAAATGGTGAAAGAGCTTGATTCAAACCCAATCTTCAGGGTCCCAAGATTACTGTGTGATGTATGGGGTGAAACTTTCCAAGAAGCAAGAAGTAAAATTAACCACCTTTATGGCCAAGCTCCCATAAATATGTGAATTAAATTTCCATGCCATGGTTTCCTTCTGACTGAAACATATAAGTGACCAGTGGTTCTGTTTTATTCTTTAATGAATTGCACTTATCTTCCTCTGAATTCTCCTCCCACTAAAAATTCCAAATATTCTCCTATTTTCTTCATTCTTTTAGAAGAATCCAAACATATAGTCTCATTCAACTTCAATTCTGATGATTTTCCAGCTCCCAGGTTACATCCAATTTGGAAAATCTTTGTGACAAAGGATTCCAAATCTTGGAAAACCATTTTTCAGAAAAATTTAGATCTTGGTAATGAGGTTTTTTCCCCTCCAAGAAAATTAATTAGAAACATCTATGATTGGTTTTATCAGAGTTAAGCAAACACATCATTTTTTAATGGCGGGTTCCAAACCAAATCTTCCATTTAAAAACTGCCATTAAAAATCAAAAAAACCCACTTATTTCTTATGAGACGTGTCAGAGTTACCTGGGAATAAGTGGGTTTTTCAAGTAAAGTATATAAAGACTTCCACCACCTGTCCACTTCATAAACCCCTGGTTTTCCACCTCTGACCTTGGAATTCTACCTCCAACCTCATTGGAACAAAATTTGATTCATTGCTCTTCATCTCTTCATCAATATCCTCATCAATTCATCACTCTCATCACTTTATTGCTTTCATCAAATCCAGCTAAATCTCATTGCATAACTATGCTCATCACTTCATCACTCTCATCCCTTTATCACTTTCATCACATCCAGCTAACTCTCATTGCATCACTATCCTCATCACTCCCTCACCCTCATTGCTTTATTGCTTTCATAACATCCTAACTCTTGCTGCTTTATACCTCTTGTAACTTCATCACTCTCATCTCTTGCTATCCTCTTAGCTTCATCACTTTAATAATGGCCCCTCAGCAATCCCCCCTGCAAGTTCACTAAAAAATGCAACGGACCAAAGAAAAAATCCCCCAGGAACTCAAAATCCAAAAATCCTCGCCCATCAGCTTCCAAAGGCTCAAGTCAGCTCAAGAGAGCTGATCACATCATGCTGGTAAACTGGCTAAAAATTATATCCAACTAAAATGCTTTCTTTGGATCCAACAATGAAAGATGCCTTGGCCAACCTCCATCCTCTAAGGTCACTGTTTATCTACTGATGGCCAATGAACTCAAGAATAATATAAAAGGTAGGCTGGATCTGTCATACAAACAGATGAGGGAGCAATTCAAGAATTATCAAGCCAAGTACAAAAAGGCCCACTCCATGTCAATCTCCACTGGCTTTTGTATCACCAACTCCAACAAAGCCAAGGGAATCAACTCAGTGGTTGATAAGTTAGACTCAATTTGTCCTTTTTATATTCAAATGGATGAAATCTTTGGAAAGAAGGCCAACATCACCCCTCTAGCTGCTTTTGAAGCTCAAAAATCTGATTCAGTTGATCCCAAGTACTTGGCTAGAGATTCTCAGCCTAGCAATGAGAGCCTTGATGAAATCTTTGCCTCTGAGTGGCCCCAATCCAATGCCAAGGAGGATATTCAAACACAATTGGCTCCAATCAAGTTTACTTACGCATTGATTGATGAGTCAAACCCAACCTTGGACCCCTCACTTACTTCTTTTGATTTCTCTCTTCCTGGGGTGGAAGAACTGGAGAACTTGGCCAATGAGGAGGACTTCATTCCTGTATCACCATTGCCATCAACATCTGCTCAAGTAAGGAACCAAGTTTTTTTCTCTTCTTTCTGGTTAATCCTGACTGATTCGGATTTGAAAGAAACAGGCTCATCCATTCCTGAATAGCCAAAAAATCAAGCCAATGGGGTCTCCCACATCCCCTTCAAATGAGAGCAATGATGTTCCCACACAAAACTTCTCTGCAAAGGGAAAGAAAAAGGCCTGCAATTCCATCAAAATCAACCCAAATAGCATTTAAAAGAGGAGAAACACTTTGAATTTTTTGGGCTTTGAGGAGATTATGGGGAATCAAGATTCAAGTGCTCCCATTGGATTCTCCTTGCTTTCAAAATCAAGCTCATTCCTATTACCCTTGGAAAAACAGTGAAATTGCAAATTGAATCAGGAAAACTTCAGTTTTAAAAGGATAAGTGGGAGAGTCAACTGGCTATCAATTAATTGCAAAAGCAGAAAGCCAAGAGTTTGGCTCATCAACAAAAATGGGATTCCAAGTGGAAGTTGAAACAGGCTGAGCTAGAATTTAAAAAAGAGGAAAAGGAGAAGGATCCACAGCAAGCACAACTGGAAATGGAGATGGAATGACTGGAAACAGAAAAAAAGGATAAGTGGTCAATGGCTGTGGAATACATTGGTAGAAGTAGAACAGTAGATGAATTAAAGCAGATTACTAAAATTCTGGGCTTGTAAATATATTTTATTTGATGAAAAACTTAAAAAGAAAAAAAACATTTTTGATTACAACAATAATTAAGACTATTTTTAACCCCACCAATAAAAAAATATTTTTTCTTTTTATTTATATTTTTTTCCTGGAGTATATTTTCCCACTCCCCAAGTCCCTGCAAGTGTTTCAATTTGTTTTGTTGATTTGCATTGACATTGCCATTCTAGTATGAGTGGCAGTCTCCACAGCAGGAAGAGTACAGTGCTTGTAGTTGTTGGCTGCCCAAACAATTTTCACAATACCTTTTTGCTTGAAATCAATTCCAAATCCAAGTTCAGGAAAAGAAAATTGGCCATCTGATACTTCATATTCATCCATAGTTTCAATAAGTTGTCCATTTGATTTCCTGGTTGGAACTGCAAGTAAAAAGGAATACTCAGAGATGTCACCTTTTTCAACATGAGGTGAGTTTTAAAAAGAGTCAGATGTGAAAGTTTCATGCGGAGAGCAGTCAAAGGGAGTAGGCCAAGAACCAAATAAAATTTATGAGAAGGAGGGGATGTGGTTTTCCTTCATGATTTCATGGTTTTATTCAAAGGGAAGTCTGGCCAAATTTCCAAACATTTGTCCTGAAATTTGAGAGACTTTTTCTTCCTCCAGATTGAGAAAAGAATACTCTTGAGGGGAAGATTGAATAGATGATTTCTTCTCATAGCTTCCAAGTAACTCAAAGGGGTCCATTGATTTTTTCCATCCAATTTCCCACATTGTTCCACCCCAAGATCTTGAGGGACACAGTTTTGACAATTTTTTTTGACTTGTGAAGGAAAGTTGTCACAAAGTTGATGTCTTTCTTCTCTTGGTCAGAAAGTTTCTCCAATGGGAAAAATTAAATTATTTCAATAAGAACATTGTAATCAGATTTATTAAGAACAATTAATTTTCCATGGCTGAAGAAATTGAATTGCTTGATTGTCTGCTTGGCATGTTTGAACTCCGTAGGTGAGGGTTTTTGATTGTTCTTTTTATTTTTGGAAGTGATGGCAGGATACAGATCCAAAGATTGTAGTTTCCGTCCTGAAAATACAAACTTTTCATGGATTCCCCCCTCTTCAAGTTACAAAGAGATTTCTGATGCCCTCATTTGATCCCTCTTTTGCTTCAAAGCCCTCTGCTTGCCACCTCTATTTATGTTTTTCACCTCATCTCCTTCCATCTTGTTCCCTCTCAGGCAAATTCTCCGCTTGGGGTGAGGATCAAGAAGGGATTCAATTTGGATTATAAAATTTTGAGTGCAGTGGGAGAAGGGATGGCATTGAATGAAAAGGGGTCAATGAAGGGTTACAAAAAAAAAAAAAGGCATGCCAGTCACGTGGTCACCAAAAAAAAAAATAAAAAAATAAAAAAAGGAAAAATTACTGACCATGGGAGTGAGATAATTGGGCCAGGCTTATTACCAAAAAAAAAAAAGAAAAAAAAGTTAATTTCATCAAAAAAAAATAGAATAAAATAAAAAAAATAATGGGGGGCAAGCAAATTGGGCTGGGCTTTGGGGTGCGCCTTGGGTTGGGCTTTGGGCCGGGCTAGGTGGGCTGTTGAGTTTTTGACTTTTTCATCTTGTCCGCTCGCCTCCCTATCTCAGCGCACTTATATTTAGTTTTATTATTTTGTATGTTTGGAATACATTTAGATTGTTCTGACCATTTGATATATGTCTTTGTATGCTTGTGACACTTTTAGCTGTCCCAAAAACCTTTATATGTCCTGATACTTATAGTTTTCTAGGCCACCTTTATGTATGGCACCTATAGTCTTCCGGCCACATCATCTGATTAATGTCACAAGCTCTTGATACATAAATGTCATTAACCCTAGCTTATGTGATACTATTGCTACATTCCTATCCTCAACAATTTTATCCTGTTTTATCCTGATTGAATATTATTCCTTATTTCAAAGGCCTATTTGTGGTTCTCTAGTTGTCTATAAATACTCTTTCTTCTATGATCCCTTGAATGAAAATAATCAGATTCTTCCTCTTCTCATATGGGCCCACTCACTGAAGCCCTACTGAATCTGGTCCCTTCTGGACCCCTAAGCCAGATTTTAATCCTCTCTATCATCCACCTCTCCTCTCCAATCCCTTATTGTTCATCTTTTCAAGCCTCTATTCCAACATGGGCCAGGGGGGATGTTTCCCAGCGGCAAGGAGAGGCAGGGGGGTGGCATGCAGGGGATCAAGGGGGGGGGGGGGGAGGGGCCGGCAAGGCAAGGGAGACCAAGGGGGGGGGGCAGAAAAGAGCAAGGGGGTGCGAGGGGGTGCGGGGCTGGCAAGGATGGAGCAAGGGGGGGGGGCTGGAGAGCCAAGGGGAGGGGGGGCGGCAAGCCATGTGAGCAAGAGGAAGGAGGGGGTGGGCGGATGGGAGCAAGGAGGTGGTGGGCGGATGGGAGCAAGGAGGGGGTTGGCGGATGGGAGCAAGGAGCGGGTGGGGGGGGGGGGCGGCGGGCTGAGCAAGATGGGAGGGAGAGCAACGGAGGGGGGAGAGGGGGGGTGTTGGTGAGTGAGTGGAAGGGAGTGAGAGGGGGTGAGAGGGAGGGAAAAGGGGAATGAGGAGGAGGGAGGGGGGAGCTTACCTGGGGAATCAACCAAGCAGGTGTGGGGGCCTGAAGGGGGATGGAGGTGGATGAATAAAAGGATGAGCATTGAATGATGGGCAGGATGAGCAGGAGGATGAGGAGGAGGTGGGGAAGCTTACCAGGGGTTCCAACCAAAGGAGGAGGGGAGGTGGTGGGTGAGGTGGAGGTGGTTGGTGAGGAGGAGGAAGGAGTGGACTGCACGGTGGTTTGGTGGGGTGATGTGGGTGGTTTGACCCATGGTTTGGTGGGGTGAGGTGGGATGAGGTGGGTGGTTTGACTGGTGGTTTGGTGGGGTGAGGTGGGGAATTTGGAAGTTTTGAGTCTGTTTTGCCTAAGCCAACCCCACCAAATGAGAAAAAAAAAACAACTCAGCCTAGGAATCTTGGGTGAACAACCAAAACTAAAAAAATTTGGTGAAGGTATTTTTTACCTCATTCAAAATCAAAAATTACTCATCATAGTGAGAAAGGGTGAGAGGAAGAAGCTGCTCTTTCATAGAAGAAGATGAGGGACATGATGGGATGGGGATGACTTCAGGAGGATCAGGAATATCATCTTCAAATATTTTGTCCCATTCATCTTTGATGTCAGCCAAAAGATTGTGAAGGATTACACAAGTGATAATACAGTTGATGAGGAACTTCATGTTTTTGGGGTTTTGAAGCTGGTTTTTCATTTCCCTTAAGCTTTCCCATCTTGCTTTCAGGTCTCCTATGGCATGCTTGATCCAAACTCATGATTGGGCAAGATGATAGTTGAGATTGGTTTTTCCTTGATTGTTGGAAAAAACATTCCAGTATGCTGGAACCACTTATTTCCCACTAGGATAAGTTCAATTGGCCAGAATGTATTAATCTTGGTCAAAGTAGTTCTCTGGTTTCTGGAAAATCCGCATCCAATTGAAAAAATATGAATGATGACAAGAACCCAGAGGGCCAGCATGGAGGGATATGAACTTTTTGTTTTTATCACAAAAAGGTTTTAGTGCTGCAGAGTATTTATACAAATCAAAAAACAAATTTGGTCAGTGTATCATCAAAGGCTTTGGAAAGGAAATGAATCAATTGCCTTTTTTACCAATCAAAATAGTGGTTTCCATCTATCTTGGGTTTTTGACTCAAGGGGATGGTGGTTCCATCAACAAACCCCATGCAACCAGGAAAGCCTTCAGTCTCCATTGCTTGAGATATCTCCTTGCATTCTTCTTTTGTTGGCCAACAAAGGACTGATCAACAGAAAGATAGGATAGCAATCATGAATCTTTTGGTGTATGAGTCAATGGTTCCATAACCAAATGAGAATAGATTTTCTAATTGATTAATTGCTGCCCCATTTACATTTGATCCCAATCTACAAAGCGCAACAGCTAGTTCAATAGCTGGATTGCGTTGAGGATTCCAAGAATTGTTCTGGAAGATGTGGTGGTCTTCAATCATCTCCAAAATTTTTTATGAATGAAGGCAATAGAGTTTGGAACAGTTCCTGGAAGCTTAATTCAGGGAGGAGATGAAGCTTTTGCCTTTCATAAATAGGGTTGTGGAGTGTTTGTCTTCTTGGAAGCATGTATTGCTTTTGTAATAGAGAATTCAAAGCCAACCAAGTTGATTCCAAATTGGAGTCTGAATTGGAGTCTGAATGGCAGTCAAATACTAACAAAATTTCAGTCAGCTTTTTTGCATTTTCAACTTGCTGCCGGGAAGTTTGAAGCGACATGTTGCAAAAGATGGAAATTTGATGTGGGTTGATGAGATGATGATAGGATTTGTGTGAAGATGGAGATGTGAAGCAACAGAGATGTTAAGCAATAGAGATTTGAAGCAATAGAGATGTGAAGCAATAGAGATTTTAAGCAATAGAGATGTGAAGCAATAGAGATGTGAAGCAATAGAGATGTGAATCAATGGAGATGAGATGTGTGTGATGTGATGGAGATGGGATTGGTATGAATTTGCTGAAATGGATGGGTGTTTTGGATGTGATACATGGTGGATGGATGATGATGCATAAATGGCAGGTTTAATGGCAGGTTTGATTTTTGAAATCCGCCACTTTCATGAAACCTGCCATTTTGAAATACACCAGTTAGGGGGTATGTGTATTTCAGAAACCCGTCATTAAAAATGGCAGGTTTGGTCAAAAAAATTGCGGGTTTCTAATGGCGGGTTTTCTAACTCTGATACACCCTATTAACAAATATAAATAAATAAATAAATATAAATAAATTAATATAAATAAAATGAAATGAATCAATAAATAAATAACTATATCAAAGATAAATAAATAATTAAATTAAATTAAAAAAAAAATAAAAAAAATATCTATATAAATAAATAAAATGAAATACATAATTAAATTAAGGGAATTATTTTTCCCATGCATCTAACCCTCTATTTCACGCATTTTGATGTTGGCGCGCGGTTGCGCTCCTCCAGTAATTCACACAAAAATACTTTATTTCACTCAACTTTCAAGAATTCCTTTTTTTTGAATTATGACTGCGCAGACCCATAGCAGGGGTTATCAAACCTCTAGCCAAAACTGTGGTAATTTTGAAGGCATTAGGGCCCCTTAAAAAATGCAATCAAAAGATGAAAAAATTCCGTAAAAACAAATTTTTGCATGGGTTTTTGGATCCTTATTTTGGCTATTTTAGTTGGTTTTTTGTGGTTATTTCATCTGCAAGAAGTTTTGAACAACCTTCAAAGAGTCTTATAAAATGTTTTTCATATTTTTTAAATGTATCCTTTCACCTTGAAAAAACACAAAAAATCAAGAAAATCAAATTTCTCTTTGGAAATTTGAATCCTTTTATTTTCCTTTTTATTTCATTTTTTTTTTTTGGGTAATTCAAGCTATAAGAAAGTTTAAAAAAAATTCAAAGAGCATTAAAATATTGTTTTTCAGATTTTTTGGATGTATTATTTTACCTTAAAAGATTCCTTCAAAAAAGCAAAAAATTCAAAAAATTCAATTTTCTCATTTGACTTTTGGATCCTTATGTTTGCCATTTTGACTTATTTTTTTTGGGTGTTTCAAGCTTTAAAAATTTTAATAGAACTATTAAAGAGTTTTCAAAATTTTACTCAGGATTTTTGAATGTCATTTTTGACCTTTAAAAATTCCATCAAAAAACCAAAACATTTGAAAAATTCACTCTTCTTTGAGCCCTTCACATGTATATATTCAATATGACTGAAAATTTTTTCCTGGGACCACCACCCATCTTGGAGCTCCCCAATTATCTTCTAAACCGCCCCCTTGACCTGTTCCACCCTCCCATCACCCCCCACCACACCATCCCACTACCAAACCATACCAAACCAAACCACACCATACCACACCATAACATACCACACAATACGACACCACCCCACACAACACCATGCCACATAAAAAAACACCACACCACACCACACCACACCACACCACACCACACCACACCACACCACACCACACCACACCACACCACACCACACCACACCACACCACACCACACCACACCACACCACACCACACCACACCACACCACACCACACCACACCACACCACACCACACCACACCACACCACACCACACCACACCACACCACACCACACCACACCACACCACACCACACCACACCACACCACACCACACCACACCACACCACACCACACCACACCACACCACACCACACCACACCACACCACACCACACCACACCACACCACACCACACCACACCACACCACACCACACCACACCACACCACACCACACCACACCACACCACACCACACCACACCACACCACACCACACCACACCACACCAAACCAAACCAAACCACACCAAACCACACCTTTTCACACCACACCTCCAATCACTCATCAAAATAACTTAACAATTCAGATACTTCCAAACAAAAACATCTCTTTTTCCAATGGCTCATGAAAAAATCTACCCAATTTTCAGAACTGTTTCAACTGTTTCAGCAGGCCCATCCTCCATTATCTCATCTAATAAAACAATTGATTTGAATCCTCTTGCCCCTTATTCATCTACTCAAGGTCTTGATTCCACTCCCCTGGCCCCTCCTCCTGAGCTATGATATAATCAAAAGGAGGAGCTGGTTGAGGCTATCCAATCATGGGAAAAGTCCCATGATATCTACCAGAGGGTCAAATTTCAAGAATCAGACCTACACTGACCAATGTGATAAATCTGGGGAATATAAAACCAGCAAAGATACCTTCAAATTAAGAAAATCAAGAAAGACCAATTGTCCTTTCAGGTTATCAGGGAATTTTTCAAAAAGATTGGATTTTTGGGTGGTGAGGGTTAAATTTCCAGAGCACAACCACCCACCTTCCATTTATCCTTCCACTCATCCCATCCACAGAAAAATCCAAGGGGAGCAAAAGGAGGTGGTTTAAAATTTGTCCAAAGCAGGAGTTCCCCTCTTCAAAATTCTCAACTCTCTTATACAAAACTCATCATCACCTATCCATACAAATCTCCCTAAAATTTACAAAAAAAGATCCTCAATACAAAAAAAACGCTCTTGATGGAAAAGATCCTGTGGAAGCACTCATACTGGAACTCAGGAGTCCTTCTTTTTACTAAAAAATGATCAATGTGGATGGTCAAATTACTTCATTATTTATTTCACACCCTGATTCCATGAAACTTCTCAACCGTTTCCCTACTCTCATTATGATGGACTTTACATATAAAACCAACAAATTTTGAATTCCCCTTCTTCATATTCTTGGGATAAACAATTCTTCTAGAAGCTTCTCATTTGCATTTTGTTTATTATCTCAAGAGAAAAAACAGAACTATCATTGGGCCCTGACTCAACTTCAGGAAATCTTTGAAGATAAAGAACCTAGTGTGATTGTGACAGGCAAGGAACAAGCACTTATCAAATCAATTGAATCAGTTTTCCCTTCCTCTCATCATATTCTCTGTGTCTGGCACAATTTCAAGAATATTCAAACTTTTTGCAGGAAGCACTTTAAATATGAAGATGAATGGAAGCTATTCCAGAAACAATGACAACATTTGTTCTATTCAAAATCTGAATCAAGCTATCACAAAAAATTCACAAAAATTTCTCTGGTCTGGAATCCTCCCACTTCCAAATACCTTCTTGAAAACTGGATTCCTCTCAAAAGAAAATTTGTCTCCTATCTGGAAAAAAAATAATTTCACTTTGGAAAAACAAGTACATCAAGAATAGAAGGTTCTCACTCTCACATTAAAAGATTTGTCTATTCTTCTATTGGCTCTTTCTATAATGTAGTTCAAAAAATTTACAGGTCATTCACCATCTGAGCCCTTGAGAGAGCCATTGAAGCCTCTCAGCATAAATTCAAGCATCTCATTGGTTTGCCTCAGCTTGTGGATCATCTTTCTGGAAAGATCAGCCAGTTTGCCCTCAATATCATTCATTAATCTCATGAGGTTCCTGATTCTTCCAAAAATTGCAACAACTGTGATTACTATTCTTACATGGGTATACCATGTGTTCACAAATTCAAATTAGTAATCAGAAAGGGTGAAATCTTCCAACTTGATGATTTTCATCCTCAATGGCATTCCAAAGCTCCCATCTCAGTAAATTTTTCTCTTTTTTTTTTGGGATTCAAGCTCAAATGAATAATTTCCTGATTGATTTTTATATTCCTTTCTCCAGTTAACTGTGAACCCTGAATCAACTGAAGATTCAGCAAAACCTGAAGTTAAAACCAAAGACAGTAATGAAAAACTATATGTAACTAAACTGTTTGAAGCATTCAGTAATTTTCCACCTGGAGAACAGCTATATTATCTGGGTGAAAGAATGAAGCTGTACAGTGGAAGATATCAACTTACCCTGATTGAAGAGGCAAATTCCACTCAAAAATCCAAAGTTAGAGGAAGACCCAAAGGAGCAGCCAATAATTTCAAGAAGATCTCTCAGTCCTCAAGCAAAAGAGATCCATCTGGTTTTGAATATTTAGAAGAAACCAAGAAGAGAGCAAGGACAAAGAAGAAATTCATAGCAAATTTGAAGGTCATTCACCAATTGTTTGGAAAAAAACATATATCAAAATTCATAATTAATTTTTTTTCTTGTGTGTTCAGGTTTCAAGAAGGTGAAAGGCCATCCAAGGGAAGGGGAAGGGAAAAAAGAAGGAGGAATCAGAGGAAGAGGTAATTTTATAAATATACTTATTTTTTCTGACATGGGTTGTTTTTTTTGATGAGTCCTTCTCATTTTTTTAAAATAGAGTGAATTTCTGACTGAAGAGGAATATTCAGAAGATGAAGAGGTGAAAGATTTGGATGAAGGGGAAGATTCAGCAGATAAAGAGCTTCCAGATGTGGATTTAATTAAGATGGTGAGATTTCATTTCTTTTTATTTTTGGCTAATTTGTTGGATACTATGGTTCATTAATTTTTTAATTCAAAACTTTATCAGAGGTATAGAACCATTGTGAATAAGAAAGTTGCTTCTCCTAGATAAAATCCTGGGGAAAGAATCAAGAGACTAAAGGTATCCAATGAAGATGGTGTTGCTGCTTACCATCCTCCTGAGGGGAAGGTATTAGCGGCCCCAGAAATCAGTGAGAAATTCAGTACATTTGGTATTTTCTCATTTTTTAATTTTGTCTGAATTCTTTTTAGTTTTTCCTCTAGGTTTCCTGCAAAATATCTTTTTATTTTTCTGGAATATTTGACCAAGTATCAATTGAAGAAGTGAGTAATATCTTGAGTCCATATTTTCTGTTATGAAAAATTCTGATTTTTGGTTTTAGTTCTAATAAAAAGATTTCATTTCCCCAAAAGCAGTCATTCCACATATCTACCATATTCAAGATTTCAAAGGGTATGGGAACTGTGGTTTTAGAGCAGAAGCCATTTGCTAGGGGAGGATCTCAGAAGAGTGGATTGGATTAAGCAAAGAAATGGTGAAAGCGCTTGATTCAAACCCAATCTTCAGGGTCCCAAGATTACTGCATGATATCTGGGGTGAAACTTTCCAAGCAGCAAGAAGGCAACTGAACCACCTTTATGGCCCAGCTCCCATAAATATGTGGATGAAATTTCCATGCCATGGTTTCCTTCTGGCTGAAACATATGAGTGTCCAGTGGTTCTGCTCTTTAATTCCTTGCACTTATCTTCCTCTTTATTCCCCTCCAAATCCAAATTCCAAAAATTCTCCTATTTGTTTCATTCTTCTAGAAGAATACAAACACATAGTCTCATTCAAGTTCAAGTCTGATCATTGGCCAGCTACCAGGTTAGATCCAATTTGGAAAAGCTTTGTGACAAAGGATTCCAAATCTTGGAAAACTATTTTTCAGAGAAATTTGGATCTTGGTAATGAGATTTTTTTCCCTCCAAAAAAATAAAGTAGAAACATAAAACCAATCATAGTTGAATAAGTTTTAATATTTGTATCCATATTTGTTGCTTATTTTTAATTTTTTGAATGAAGCTTGTAAGGTGTATGGAAGAATGCAGATGATTTTAAAAAATTATTAATGAACTATTTATTTGTTTTTTCAACATTAAAAATTCTGAAAGCTTGAATAAATCAAAAAAAACAATTATATAGGTCAACAAAAGGATTCAAAAATCCAGTGAGAAAAGTGAGTTTTTTTGAATTTTTTGGTTTTTTGATGGAATTTTTAAAGGTTGAAAATGACATCAAAAAATCCTAAAGATTTTTTAAAGAAGAACCTGAATTGTTAATTTAATATTTTCAAAGCTTGAAAAACCAAAGAAAGTAAGTAAAAATTGCAAACATAAGGATCCAAAAGTCAAATGAGAAAATTGAATTTTTTGAATTTTTTGCTTTTTTGAAGGAATTTTTTAAGGTACAATAATACATCCAAAAAATCTGGTAAAAATTTTTCAATGCTTTTTGAATGTTATTTTAAATTTTTTATAGCTTGAATTACTAAAAAAAAGAAATAAAAGGGAAAATAAAAGGATTCAAATGTCCAAAGAGAAATTTGATTTTTTTGATTTTTTGTGTTTTTTGAAGGAATTTTTTAAGGTGGAAGGATACATCCAAAAAATATGGAAAAAAATATTGGAAGAGTCTTTGAATGTTTTCAAAAATTTATGAAAGCTGACATAAACAAACAAACCAACTAACATAGCCAAAATAAGGATCCAAAAACCCATACAAAAATTTGTTTTTATGGAATTTTTTCATTTTATGATTGCATTTTTGAAGGGGTTCTAACGCCTTCAAAATTACCAAAGTTTTTGGTCAAGGGTTTAAGAACACCTGCTATGGGGCTCTGGATTCAGAATTCAAGAAAAATGAATCCTTGAAAGTTGTGTGAAATAAAGTATTTTTGCATGAAATACCAAAGGGGCACAACCAGGCGCCAACATCGGAATGCGTCAAATAAAGGTTTGGACGTGAGAGAAATAATGCGCTTAAATTAATTTTTTTTCCCATTGGCTACCCAAAATGGGTTGTGTGGCGCGGTTTGCAACCCAGAATGGGTCGCAAACGGCCATTCAAAACCCACCTGAGTTGCAAATGGCCGTTTTCTACTGAAATGGGTTGCAAATGGCGGTTTGCGACCCAAAATGGGTTGCCAATGGCGGTTTGCAACCCAAAATGGGTTGCCAATGGCGGTTTGCGACCCAAAATGGGGTGCAAATTGCACCACACAATCCCAAAATGGATTAAAAATTGTTCCAAACAACCCGTTTTGGGTAGTCAACAGGGGTTGCAAATTTGCAAATTTAACAACCGCCTACATTCATTTTATTAAATCTTATAATGTCTTATTTATATTTTTATATCTTATTTATATTATTAATTTATAAATAGTGTATATACGGGCCAAATTTGCGGAGTAAAAGTATTTTACTGGTAAATTTTCCCAGTTCAAGCTTGACTCAGATGCATTTTATGCTTTCTAAAAATTTGGAAAGGAATAATTTCAATGCTCCAAAGTCAAACAGAACCCAATTTTGAAAAGGGTGAAGAACCCTATATTTTTATAGAGATAGATTATATATTATTTATGTTAATTTTTTTTTATTTAAAAATTCATAATTTTATTAATTTTTTAATATTGAATTCTTTTAAGATATGAAAACTCCATTCATTGTTAACTTATTTTAAGGAAATAATGAAGATAGTTTTAGAGAATTGGTTCACTCCATTAAAATTTACCTTTAATCGGTGGTATGATTCATAAATTATCTATATCATTATTTTTATTGGATAGATTACAAATAAATCTCTGTAACAACTCCCTCATTCTAAAGGATAGTCTGATTATGAATATCAGGATCATGAACACAATAAAATTGAATTAAAACAATAGATGAGGAAACCTCAAAATATACAATATGATTCTAGTTAAAAATTGATTGAAATTGCACAAAATCAGGAATAGAAATTTGGGTATGATTTAAAAATCTTTAAAAGCTAGGATTTCAGAGTCTTTACATCACTCAAGAAAAATAATGGTTATTTTAGCTGAAATATGAGAGGTTCTCATGTAGCAAAACCAGGAATTTCATATTTAAAGAGCTTATCAGGAAGAATTATTATAAATGAGAGCTGCATGATGAAATCAGCCTTAAATCAAGAAATTATAAATGAGTTCCCAAAATTACAGGGAAAAAATATAAAAAATTCTTGCAAATCATTGGAAAATAAATTTATATCAGCAATTTTGATCACCAGAAAACCAAGGTAAAATTGATGATATCAGAAGGGATAATTACCAGAAAGATCCTTGCATCTATGGAAAAATAAGATGAAGAAAATTTGACAGGAATTAGGGACCTTTGAAAAATCAAACTTTCTTTGAAGAGGGAGGTACTTTTTTGGAGAAAATTGATTCAATAGGTTATGAATCTTATGAATATATCACCTGATAACTTTTTCAGTTAAATCACCTCAAGGAATGAAGACTTGGAAGTGGTTTTTTGATCCTTCATTTGTTACTTTTGAAAGAATATTCAAAAATTTATTCAAAATGTGGGAATGGAATGAAAAGAAAAAATTTCAATTTTTTTTTTAATTTTACATGAAAAAAAAGAAAATTTTTCTTGGTCTTTTTCCCAGATCAAATTCATCTAGAAATAAAAAGAAATTCCAGATATATTTTGAAGATAAACTAGGTATTCTTCTGTGATTAATCCAAATTATCCAGATTTTTAAGAGAAAAAAGGAAAGGGAGATTTGGAGACTCAGAATTAATGTATCAGGAACAATTTTGGGTTCAAAACTGGTACTATCAATATCTAAATCTGCTTTGTGCATCAAATTTTTAAAAAAATAATTTAATCAAGATTCAAAAGGGTAATAAAATATTAAGCTGATTTGGTTTGGACTATTGTATTTAAATTTTTGATAAATTTTTCTCATGAGGGAAACTGAAGGATTATGAGTTCCATTGGTAAAAATTGTATTCCAAGCTCAAAGTGGATTTCATTTTTGGGAAACCTAAAAAAACAATTCAAAACTTGAAACCAGTTGTGTGGTGCGGTTTGAAACCCATCTGAGCCTCAAAAATCCGTTTGAAACTTGCAGAGTTGTGAATAGCCATTGGAAACTTGACATGGGTTGTGAGTGGCCATTTGAAACCCATCTGGGTTGTGAATGGGTTTTGAATAACTGTTCAAGGCTTGTCAGCCTCCTTAATGCCAAGACCCTTGCTATCCTTTAGCTATCAGAGGTGATAGAATAAATAAGAAATATATTATTTAATAAATGCAGCAAAAATCTGTAAATATTTGGATTAAGCTTATTGCAAGGTTAATTGGTTTGGTTATGGTTTATTGTTATAAATCAATGTAGATAAATTGATTATTGAATATTTTTTATAGAGGGGCCACAATTATATTGGGGATCTTTAAAACCTCTCTTCAGGGATTTCAGTATGAAAACACATATTCCTGGTTACTTTGGGATCTATAGTTTAAAGGATATTTTGCCCAAAGATAATATGTATATAAAATACATGGTGGAGTGGCAGGGACTTGTAACCAAACTTCCACGACAAAAAAAGGATAATAAAACCCAATAGTATATTATTGAATCCTTAGGGTATCTTTTTGGGTTGCGCACTGATGTGTTAAACCTGTATACTGGGGTTATAAGGTTGTTCAGCAGTTTAAATTGATATAAAGAGGTTGAGGACGGATATTATTAATCAGACTAAATCCATAAATCACTTAATTATCTCTTATAAGTATTTGATTACCTTGACACGGTGTCTGGGTATAAATATAACTGGGTCTCTGGGTATCAATATTCTCAAAAGAGCTCTTTATTTATAGCTTTTGGAGTCCCAATATTATCCTTCTGAGGGGTACAGGGGCTCAAAGGGACTGACACTAAGGCTAGCAGGGTAATGAGTGGTAGCCCGTCACGTGTTCTTGGTGCTGTAACACGGGTAGCATCTAATTCCTCAGGGTATGGGAATTATTCTACTTTACAATTGATGTTTGGAGGTGTGAATAACACTAATCAGTCCTTTTTATTTATCATTTAATTAATTATGCTTGATAAATGTTCCCAGTAAGTTAATAATTATTTTAATAGACATTCCTGCGGATATTCTGATGTCAGGTGAGTTTTAATTATGTATTAAATAATTTGAGTAACATCATGATATTAATTTTACTCCTTATTTTTGAATTTCAGTTGATTTAATAAAATAATTACTTAAAAATAAAATTAATGGGTATTCATGTAATATTTTTACATAATTAGTTTTCTTAGTATTTCAAAAAAAAAATAATAATGTCTAGAAATTCTCATAATAGTATATTAAAGTATTTTAGTATATTTTTAGAAGTTGTCATTGTCTTATTTTTGAAATTCTTGGTACTTTGAATTATATTTAATGAAAAATAAGTATAAGGGTTATTTAGGTATTTTTATATGATATTTTGTACTTTTAGACTATCTACTATCCATGGGAACATTTATTACATATGTAGAATGTTCCCGTGTGGGTTGTAGCATCTTTACGCAGTACCTAGGTTTCTCAGGCCCCCTGTCACTTTGTCAACCCGTAGTCCCGCGGCTGCATACTTGTCAGAGGCCTGGGGCTGCGTACACAACCTTGACGGAGTAACAGGGCTTTATCTCAGCTGCACGCGGGTGCATTGGCTGCTGTGGCTGCATGCGGCAATTGTGAAATAACACATTTCCGTCTGTAACTCCTAAAATATACACAGCACCTTAATTCTGACTGAATTTTAGGTGTGAAACCTATATGTGACAATACGTTGTGGTGCCCAATCCTGGACACCCTGGCCAGTGCGGAGATTTTAATGTTTTCCTTATCATCATTCATAGGTATCATTATCAAAAACAAAAAAAAATCATTGCCATTGCCATCCTCATTGCTACCAGGTCCTCAACCCCTGCAACACACTTCCATCATCCATCCAGATCCCAAACCCATTGAGCCTCATTGGTCTCACCACTCATGCCATCTTCATCTCTCATTCCTTCCAATTGAGATCCGGTTCAACAAACGATTCCATCAGATCAGATCCATTGCTTGCAACCAATTGGAACTCAATCCTCACTGCCGATCAACCTGCCTACTCTCTCCATTTTAACTATTTTCAGCAGCCTGCTCCGAGTCATCCATTGAGCCCACCCCTAGCATCAATTGATTTCAGCTATCTCCCACCAGGGACAATGGCTTTGAAGAACTCAATCAAATCCATTCCAACCATCATCCTCATTCCATCCCATCCATCCCCACTAACCTCCTCAACCTTGCCTTCACTCGGATCAAATCCCTGCTTCATCAAGCCTCCTTGTGCAAATATCTACCAACCAGCTTCCAATCTCATTCCCATCACCACCTCACCCTCAAACCTCTTCCTCCCCTCCTAGCTCACGGTTGTCCGCGGGTCTCTTATGTTGCCGGTGCCCGTCAGACACCTGCCTGCGGTCGTCTGTGGGCGCGGAAGTTGCCCATGTCCGTCAGACACCTGCCGGCGGTCGTCTGTGGGCACGGCAGTAGCCCATGTCTGTTGGACACCTGCCGGCAGTCATCCGCGGCCTTGGCAGTCGCCCGGGCCCATCAGGATGCCCGCGGGCGTCCCTCTTTGGGTTTCTTTTTATCCAAGTAACTGTTTGTTTCTTTTTTTTTCTTCTTTCTTTTGTTTTCCCATGATCTTGATCATAAAAAAAAAAAAAAATTCCGCTCCCATTTGTAAATCTCTCTTGTAAATAGTCTACAGGCCTCTTGTCTATAAAAGGAGGGGCTCTCCCCTGCTTTTTCTGGAGCATCATCAGACATCAGATCATCAGTCAATAGAATCATCCATAGGGGTGTGTGCCTGTGTCCCCCCATCATTGTGAAATTTAATCCTGATCCTTATCCTGGGTATATCTTTTATTGCCCCCTTATCCATTTTTTGACCAGAAGTCTTTGCCCCTCTGTGGCCTGATCCTTATCACCAAACAATAGCCTTTCTGTTTGAATAAAAATTCTGTCTGTTGGAATTTTTGAGTATGTTATACCACTCCTTGATCCCTTTCTCTGATCATACTGGTCCTGATCCCTGATCACCTTTCTGGAGCCAATCACAATTGATTGAAGAGGTATTATTAAGCTTAAGACCTGGAGTGTTATACCTCCCTTTATTTTCTTTGCAGTTGCATTCTGCCAGCCTATTCTTGAGTCCCTTGAGAAGTGTTGAGGTTATCCTTGCTTCAAATCAGTTACTGTTTGCTTTGGAGCTTCTTAAACATTGTGCTTTGTCTTGTACAGCCACCCTCAGTTATCTGGTACCCTTCAAGCGCTTGATTGCAGAGAGTTGGGCAGGTTCATTGAGAACCTGGAGGTTGCTTGGGTTTGAGTTGATCATCCCCAATCTTCTGCTGACGACCAGAGTTATTACCTTGTGGGTGTTGTTTACACACAACAGCTTTTGTTCTTTGAACTCTAAGAGGACTTTAACTTCTTTTTTTCAAGTTTTTTCCCTGCATAATCTTGTCTCAGATAGTGCTGTTCCATTGCTACCAAACTATTATCATCTTTATCCTCTACTCCTTGATTCCTCATTTACCAGGTTCTGGACCTTGATCTTGGTTACATTTAAATATTTTTGTAACACTCAGGAGGGCAGACTAAACAGCACCTTTCCCCTCCACAGAACTGCCACAGCCTAGCACCGCTTGGAGTCTTACATTTGGTCCCCTGGGCCGGGATCGAACCAGCAGCCTTGGGATTTACAGTCCCAACCTTGAAGAATCAACTCTGAAATCCAATCCAATTTTTTTATTTTATTTCTTTTCCTGTTTGTTCTTTTTTCAGATCTGATCCGTGGAGGCAACTTGGTCCAGAAGTAAGTCCTCCCAATCGTGCATCACCTGGGCAAGATCCTTGTTGTTTTTTGCGAAACTCTAATCTTGCCACACTTGTGAGCCACCTTGGAACTCTGCTTGTTTTGATTTCTTAGGAACCCTTCAACATGGAATCTGCTGGATCCTCTTTATCTGTTTGGGCCAAGATGGTCAAAATCAAACCTCAGAACAAGAATTCAGGCTTCAATGGGACCAATTTCAAATGATTCCTGGACTCCTATGAGATGGCTGCAGAAGTGGATGGTGCCAGTGAATATGATATGGCTTATCAGTTACAATTTTTTATCTCTTCTGACAAAGTTATGGAGGTTATCAAATCTTTTGAGGGATTTGAAAATCACAACTGGCGGCTCCTGAAGGAGGCTATGTTGGCCTATTGGGGAAAAATAGATGTAGCCAGATTTACTTTGCAAGACTTGGATGCCCTGGTTTCTCAATGGATCTCCAATGGTGGTATCTCCTCAGCCTCTGACTATCAGACTTTCAGAAAATCTTGGGACCCTATCCAGTCTTATCTTATCCGGAACAATCACATTGATACGTTGGACGAAATTTGAGTGCAATTTTTTCAGTCTTTCTCTCCAGGAGTGCAGGAAAGAATTAAGGATGAATTGGTGAAATCTGGATCCATGATCACAACAAGAGACAATTGGTTCAAGCTCCCTGCTTTCATGGTCCTTAGGAATACTGTTGATAAAGTGATGAAAGGTCAAACAGCTCTCACCTTAGAAAAACCTAAAATCACTGAACCAGTCCTTGCCCGCTCTTTTCAAGCTTCTAACAAAATCATGAATAAGATAGAAGCCAATTGCAGAACTAAACCCAATCCTCAGACCCACCAGGAGACACCTACTATAGATGAGATCACTAAATTACTTCAGGCATTTGAGAATAAAACAGATCAGAAAATATCCTCTTTAGCCACTCCTAAACCTGCTAATTCTGTTCCTAAGTCTACTATAGTCTGTTATTATTGCCATAGGGAAGGCCATGGTACCGGTAGATGTCATGAAATCCAGAAGGGCAAGGAGGAGAATTTAGTAGAGCAGAAGGGAAATAATTTTTTCCTTCCTAACGGTGCTTTGATCCCTTTTGATTTGTCTTGACCAATCCGTCATGTGGTAGCCTCATACCAACCACCAACTCCTAAGAAGGCATCCTTGGTCTCTGTGGATTTTCAATCATCCTGTGGAACTCTGCAACCTTGGTATCCTCCAGCTATCACTTCTTCCAGCTCCCCTGGAACCTACCAATCTGATCCAGGTAGGAAACGCCATGAGGAACCAAAACCTCATAAGTCTCCTCCTGTTCCATCCTCAATTCTGCAAAAACCCGTTAAACGTCGATCTTCACCTGAGCCTCCTTCCTCTGATGTGGAAGACATGGAAGTAGAAAGGGGACCACTTATGGAAAGGTTCCAGGACAACTCTGATCCTCCCCCTCTTCAACCTGTGAAACCCTCAGATCCTCTTCCGTCACCTATTCCACCTGATCTTCCTCCCTCCACGCAGCCCAAAGTTCAATTTGAGAGGGGCATCTCCAAGGAATACCCTAATGCTGTGGAAGGAGTATTAAACAAAATTTCCGATCTTAAAATACCTGATCTATCTGTGGCTGAACTCCTGTCAATCTCTCCATCTGTGGCAGAAGAGATGAAGAAATGGGTTTCCCGTTGACATGTGGAGATTGGTCTGGAAAAATTAAAGGTCTCCTCTGGTACTCTGATGGAGGATTCTGGTGGAACAGATCCCTCTTCAGATAACAACCTGTATTCCTGTCCTCTCGGTTTTCTTCCATGTTATCTTGGTGATTCAACTAAAACGGTTTCTCTCCTTGTGGATTTGGGTTCTCAGCTCAACTTGATTTCGGACTCCATGGCCTGCAAGCTTAAACTTAGCCCAAGGGTCAGTTTCAACTCTGAGGTTTATGGAATTGGGAATCAGTCCTGTGAGCTGGTTGGTATTGCTGAGGATATCCCTGTTCAAATTGGTTGGAATATTGTTGGCACCTGTCACTTCTGGATCACTCGTCTGGATGGTCCCATGATCTTGGGAAGGCCTTTCTTAATGGACTTTGGTGGTACCCTGATGTTTTCTGATCAAGTTGGGGAGAGAATTCTCCTCCCTGATGCTGATGTCAGAAAGATTGAAGTTCCTCTTTGTTCTTTGGATTCTGGTCATTGGGAAAGAGACTTCCCTGGTCATCCTCCCAAATCTGTCCTGAAAGGAAAGCAGAAAGAAAACTCTCATTCCTCTCATCCTCATTTTTTAGCAGAATAGTTGGCCCTACTGATAGTTGTAGTTCTTCTCAGCCTCAAACTTCAACTCATGGACCAACTCCCACCTCAGAGGCATATCTTTCTTTTTCCTCATCATTTCCCTCTCATCTGAATAAGATAAAAAATCAAACACATGAAAAATCCGAAAATCCAAAAATATTTCTTCTCTGTCTGGATCTGTTGTATCTTCTTTTCCTTTTTCTTTTCAGCCTGATCACTCATCCTCTATTCCGGTTTCAAATCTCTGCAACAATTCTAAACTAGATCTTGATCTCAATTCTTTTCTTGGTGGCTTTGGTATGAAGGAGTTTGGTCTTAGGTGGAGGCAATTTGGGGTAGAAGTAAGTCCTCCCAATTGTGCACCACCAGGGGCTTCTACTACTGTTGTTCTCAAAACTCTACCCTGTGCCACACATGTGAGCAATGTGTTACCTTTTGGATCCTCTTTTATGGAGAAGGCACCTTTCAAGGACGCAGAAGAACATTGGACTTGGAAGATGTTGGAATATGGCCTCAGGTTTTGTAGTCAGGTCTCACTGGTCAATGCTTGGAGGAAGCAAGGATTCCTCTCCTTTGCCACCAAGTACAAACCAGTTGCAAAGGAGGTCCAGCCAGTCAACCAACCAATGCCTCTCAACCTCAATCCTCCTCTTATGCAACCTCCTCTATCCCGCAATCCTTACTGTGGTATATCCAAATCCCTCACTGGTCCATTTAATCCCTCTGGTCGGGTCACTGAAGAACGTCTAAAATTGGTCAACTTTGGTCCAGATGGATGGCTTCTTCCTGATGAGTTAAATTTGATCAAAAATTTCTTGTCTCTAAGGGAAAAATCTATTGCATTCTGTGAAGAAGAGAGAGGTCTCTTGAAAGAATACTATGGTCTCCCTTACATCATCCCTGTAGTTGAAAATGACCCTTGGCAAAAGAAAAAGATCCCAATCCCTGCTGCTAAAGTCAACAAATTCATCAAGTTGGTCCGCAAACAAGTCCGAACCAGTTTGTACAAAAAATCAACTTCTAGCTATTCCAGTCCTGTTTTCTGTGTTCTAAAGAGTAATGGTAAACTTAGAGTAGTTCATGATCTCCAACCTCTTAATAAAGTTACTATTCAAGACTCTGGTGTTCCTCCTGCCACTGAAGAATTTGTTGAATCCTTCTCTGGGAGAGCTTGCTATGGTCTAGGTGACATTATGGGTGGCTATGACAAATGATCCTTGCATCCTATTTCTTGTCCCCTCACTACTTTTGATACTCCCCTTGGTCAATTTCAGCTGACTCAATTGCCTCAAGGTGCCACCAACTTGGTTGCAGTCTATCAGGCTCAGATGATGTGGATCCTCCAGGACAAAATCACAGATCATGCGGGTATCTTTATTGATGAAGGTGGGATTAAAGGTCCAGTTTCTGACTATGATAATGAGCTCTTACCTTGGCACTCAGGAATCCAACAATTTATCTGGGAGTATGCTACTGTCTTGGAAAGAATTTTGTTTCAAATCAAGGAATCTGGCCTTACTGTCTCTGGATCAAAACTTGCCGCCTGTGTCCCTGCCTTGGAAATTGTTGGTCATATAGTCTGCAAGGAAGGAAGAAGGATGGCACCCGCTAAAGTCAACAAAATCATCTCCTGGCCTACTCCAATGAATCCAACGGAAGTTAGAGGTTTCCTAGGTGTCGTAACTTATTTCAGGATCTTCATTCCCTCACTATCCAAAATCTGTATTCCCTTGCGTCGCTTAACCAGGAAGGATGCTGAATGGATTTGGACCCAAGACTGCAAACAATCATTTCAGTTGCTCAAAACAATTTTTGGGGAAGACATTGTTTTGAAAAAGATCACTTATGGACCCAGAGCTGGCAAGATCAAGCTGGAAGTGGACTATAGTTATCAATCTGTTGGGGCTGTCCTTACCCAGGAAGATGAAAATGGTTTGGATTGTCCTGCTCTGTATGAATCTCTTCTTTTCTCAGATGTGGAATCCAGGTACTCCCAGCCAAAACTGGAACTTTGCGGTGTGGCCCAAATGTTGAAAAAGCTTCAGACTGTTCTTTGGGGTCAACACTTTGAGTTACAAGTCAATGCACAATCCATTATTGAAATGATCAACGCCCCCAGCCTCCCAAATGCTCCAATGACTCGTTGGGTGGCTTTCATCCAGTTTTTCTCTTTTGATATTGTTCACAGGCCTGGAAAATCTTTCAACATGCCTGATGGTTTATCTTGACGCCCTATTGGAGATGATAAATCAGATGTTGGAATGGATTTCAATGAGGAAGAACCCTTGGTCCGCCCTGTCTTTGCCTTCTCCTCTCAAAATTACTCTGGTTTCCAGCAGGGTTTCTGGCTTAAGTTAGAGCAGTACCTTTCAACTCTCCAAAGACCCCCTGAACTCTCTGCCAAAGAATTTTGGTCCCTTAAAAGGAAGTCCTCCAACTTGTTTGTCCAAGGTTCTAGGCTTATGAAAAGAGCAACTCCTTGTGCACTTGTTGTGGTCACTATCCCTTCTAAGAAAGATTCAATCCTGGAAAATCTCCATGAAGGCCTTGGTCATTGTGGGGAAACCAAAACTTATTAACAAATATCCAAACAATTTTGGTGGCCATCCCTGAAGAAATCCATCGCTCAATGGTGCAGGAGTTGTGAAGTATGCCAGAAACGGGATCTTAGGCGCCCGGCTGAAATTCATTACCCCACTGGAGATTCCACTGTCTTTGGGAGGATTGCTATGGATGTGGTTCACATTAAGGCTGGTGGAGCTAAGGACGTCATTGTGGCTAGAGATGATTTTTCTGGATGGGTTGAAGCAAAGTTTCTTAAGAACCTCAGCTCTGAATCAGTAGCAGCTTTCCTTCATGAGACTTGGGCAATGCTTTATGGCTTGGCTTGATCTTATTCTACGGATGGTGGCTTGGAATTTGGTGGAAAACTTGCTGAAATGATCCGATCGCTCCCTGGACAACATAGAGTTACTACTCCCTATTATCCTAAAGGACAAGGCATGGTGGAAAGAGGCCATGCGCCCTTGAAGGCTGCTCTGGTTAAATTGGCTGGTGAAAGTGGCAAGAATTGTTGGAAGTTTCTCCCCTTGTTCCTCTTCTCTGATCAAATTTCCACCAAGCAAACCACTGGTTACTCTCCTTATGAAATCATCTTTGGTAAGAGGGTTGTTCTTCCTCTTGATCTTGAAATGGAGTCTTTCTTGGGAATCTCTTTGGAACAAGTTTCCTCAACTACTGACCTATTAGTTGCCAGATCAAAGCAACTGGAGCGGAGTGAAGATATTTGTAACAAAGCTTATCAACAGATGATGGAATAAAGAGCAAAATCATATCAGTATTGGGAAGATAAAAACCTAAATCAAATCAGGGACCCTTTAAACCCTGGTGATCTGGTATTGGCTTATAATTGTTCCTTGGAAACTCAGTGGGGAAAAGATTTTTCTAACTGCTGGAATGGTCCTTACCAAGTTTTCCGTCAAGTTAGAGGTGGATCATATGTTTTGGAGGAACTGGATGGTACCCAGATGGCCAGAAGGTTCTCTGCTGATCAGGTCAAGAAATTTCATTCTTGTGGGGGCAACTTGTTACAAAAGTAAGTCCTCTCAATTGTGCACCATCAGGGGCTTCTACTACTGTCATTTTCAAAACTCTAATTCAGGCCACGCATGTGAGCACCTGGGACGCCTTCTTCATTTCATCTCAGCCACTTCTAGGATTTCCCTTTGGATGGATTGACATATTCTTTTTCACTCTCAAGATCAAAAAAAAAGGCCCTTTCTTGGTTTCAATCATCTTTCTTTCCTTTCTCTTTTTATGGCATCAAACTTGGGAGCAGACTAGGGACAGTTTGTAAGTTAGGGAGAGATGTGGTTCCCAATCCTGGACACCCTGGCCAGTGCGGAGATTTTAATGTTTTCCTTATCATCATTCATAGGTATCATTATCAAAAAAAAAAAAAAAACCATCGCCATTGCCATCCTCATTGCTAACAGGTCCTCAACCCCTGCAAAGCACTTCCATCATCCATCCAGATCCCAAACCCATTGAGCCTCATTGGTCTCACCACTCATGCCATCTTCATCTCTCATTCCTTCCAATTGAGATCCGGTTCAACGAACAATTCCATTGGATCATATCCATCGCTTGCAACCAATTGGAACTCAATCCTCACTGCCAATCAACCTGCCTACTCTCTCCATTTTAACTATTTTCACCAGCCTGCTCCGAGTCATCCATCAAGCCCACCCCTAGCATCAATCAATTCAAGCTATCTCCCACCAGGGATGACGGCTTTGAAGAACTCAATCAAATCCATTCCAACCATCATCCTCAGTCCATCCCATCCATCCCCGCTAACCTCCTCAACCTCACCTTCACTCGGATCCGATCTCTGCTTCATCAAGCCTCCTTGTGCGACTATCTACCTACCAGCTTCCAATCTCATTCCCATCACCACCTCACCCTCAAACCTCTTCCTCCCCTCCTAGCTCGCGGTTGTCCACGGGTGTCTTATGTTGCCGGTGCCCGTCGGACACCTGCCAGCAGTTGTCTGTGGGCACGGCAGTTGCCCATGTCTGTCGGACACCTGCCAGGGGTTGTCCGCGGGCACAGCAGTTGCCCATGTCTATCGGACACCTGCCAGCGGTCATCCGCGGCCTTGGCAGTTTCCCGGGCCCATCAGGATGCCCGCGGGCGTCCCTCTTTGGGTTTCTTTTTCTCCAAGTAACTTTTTGTTTCTTTTTTTTCTTCTTTCTTTTGTTTTCCCATTATCTTGATCATAAAAAAATAATAAAAAAAAAAAATCCGCTCCCATTTGTAAATCTCTCTTGTAAATATTCTACAGGCTTCTGGTCTATAAAAGGAGGGGCTCTCCTCTGCTTTTTCTGGAGCATCATCAGACATCAGATCATCAGTCAATAGAATCATCCATAGGGGTGTGTGCCTGTGTCCCCCCATCATTGTGAAATTTAATCCTGATCCTTATCCTGGGTATATCTTTGATTGCCCCCTTATCCATTTTTTGACCAGAAGTCTTTGCCCCTCTGTGGCCTGATCCTTATCACCAACCAATAGCCTTGCTGGTTGAATAAAAATCCTGTCTGTTGGAATTTTTGAGTATGTTATACCACTCCTTGATCCCTTTCTCTGATCATACTGGTCCTGATCCCTGATCACCTTTCTGGAGCCAATCACAATTGATTGAAGAGGTCTTATTAAGCTTAAGACCTGGAGTGTTATACCTCCCTTTATTTTCTTTGCAGTTGCATTCTGCCAGCCTATTCTTGAGTCCCTTGAGAAGTGTTGAGGTTATCCTTGCTTCAAATCAGTTACTGTTTGCTTTGGAGCTTCTTAAACATTGTGCTTTGTCTTGTACAGCCACCCTCAGTTATCTGGTACCCTTCAAGCGCTTGATTGCGGAGAGTTGGGCAGGTTCATTGAGAACCTGGAGGTTGCTTGGGTTTGAGTTGATCATCCCCAATCTTCTGCTGACGACCAGAGTTATTAGCTTGTGGGTTTTGTTTACATACAACAGCTTTTGTTCTTTGAACTCTAAGAGGACTTTAACTTCTTTTGTTCAAGTTTCTCCCTGCATAATCTTGTCTCAGATAGTGCTGTTCCATTGCTACCAAACTATTATCATCTTTTTCCTCTACTACTTGATTCCTCATTTACCAGGTTTTGGACCTTGATCTTGGTTACATTTAAATATTTTTGTAACACTCAGGAGGGCAGACTAAACAGCACCTTTCCCCTCCACAGAACTGCCACAGCCTAGCACCGCTTTGAGTCTTACAACGTGTGAAATATTCTATTGGCCAAAAGTTCAATAGTGGTGTGGAGGAATTTTGGTCTTTCTTCCCTTAATTATTTAAAATTATAAGGAGCTGGATTTCAAGGGTGGGGTCAGTGAGTGACCCTACCTAATTTTGGGTGGAGAATCTATTTCTGTAATAATATTTATGGTTTTCCTACTCCTTCTTAGGTTAATTTTATTAATATTACTTTTATGTTATTTCTGTTACTTTTGCAGCTTGCTCTGCAATAGTAGCAAGCTGAAAAGGCTCCAGGGTAATGAGTGTAATGAAAAACAAAAAAATTGAAAAATTAAAATAATTAAAATATAGAAAAAATTGAACAAAAAAAACAACAAAAAAACAAAAAAATTTAAACAAAACCAAAAAAATTGAAAAAAAAAATTAAAAAAAAAATTGTGAAAATTTCACAAATCCTGGGCCATGAATTCAAATTTATGACCCCAAGAACAAATAAAAATAACCAAATCAAAAGCCTAAAAATTCAAAACATTGTGCCCAAAAATAAATAAATAAATGCAAAAATAAAAATGAGTAAATAAAAACAAAAGGAACAATTTAAATACAGTACAGCGCTGAAAAAATAGAACATTTGAATAAAAGACAATAAAAAAACCTCAATGGACTAGCACTTAATTAAAATCACCAAAAAGAATTTCAACTTGTGTTGAGCTGATCCCATCATAAGAAGTAGACAGACTTCTTATGATGGGATAAGCCTAACACAATTTTAACTTATCTCATTGGACCAGCACAAAACTAATTCAACCCCCCTAAACAATAAGGCTAGTTCATTGAGGTGGAATTCATACCAGGCCACCTCAATGGACTATCCCTGCAGTAAAAATACCAAAAAAAGTTCAACTTGTGTTAAGCTGATCCCAAAAAGTTCCACTTGTGTTAAGGCAATCTCATCATAAGAAGTCTTAAACCACCTCAATGGACTAGTTCTAAATTGAAAATTCCAAAAAAGAAAAATTTTTAACTTGTGTTATGCTTATCCTATCATAAGAAGTAAAAATAATCCTTATTGTGGGATCAGCACAACAAAATTTGAATTGAATTACCAACAAAATCTCATTCAAAACACTCAACATAATGATGTTAAATCAAAACACTCAAATAATGATTTTAACTAAAAAAACTAAAAATACTGATGTTCAAAATGTGATAAACCTTTATATAGATAGAATTCAAAGATAAGAATTACATATTAGAACAGACCAAACCCAAATGATGACAAAAAAACCCCAATGATTAAATTTTATTATGATTATAAATTAGAATACAAATCTATTTTATCTTTGAGATGATAAACCAAACCAGATTCTTTCTTTGAAGTCAAATAAAATTTATTTGCTACAATGGAAGGGATTGGAATCATATCTCCCTCAAGTATCAAATGAAACCAGTTTTTATTGTTAAAAAAGCAAATAAACATGGCATCTGAGGTTTTTTTTATACCCATTTTCATTGGAGTAAAAGTAAAACATTAAGACAGGGTTACAAAGCAAATTGGCCTACCATAAGTATCTTTTATTATTTGGCCTATGTCTAACTTTGCAAGCCATTTTGAATAGGGAATATTTTCATTTATGTCTTTGAAATTGATTATTTTTTCAATATTTTCAACTTCATTAATACCACCAATTATCTTAGCATAGCATTTGTCATGTTTCCTCAATGTTTCAATCATTTCCCTTCAAACTTTAAACCATCAATTTTCATTTTACCCAAGTGATTTTGAAGTGATTCTAAATCCCCAATTCCCATTGCTAACTGGATTAAAAACCTCACCCAAGAGCTTATGTAATTTCTCAGGCATTTGATTGAGGTATTTCACATTTGGTTCATATGATCAAAACCTACTTAGCCACAGTTTGAATGTAATTAATGAAGGAAAGGATCATCAAAGATGAGCTTCTGGTTGACTTCTCCACTTCTTCTTGCTCATAAAAGGATTCTGATTCCAAATGAAGGGAGCCTGATTCAATTTGAGTCTCTTCCTCTGAAATATGAAATTTAGATTCCAAGCCTAAGTACTTGTAATATAATAATAATTTTGCATCAGTTCATTAAACCAAAAAAATGAACAACTTCAAAATAAAAGACTTGATTTTTTTTTTCTTTTTGGTTCCCTTCTAACCTGTTTTTTTCTTGTAAGTTCCCTTTCATCATGCACAAATCTTGAAACTTTACAACAGGTGTCTTTGAATTTGGGTCAACTGGGGCTGGACCATAAGGAATTTGGCTCAAGCCCTGGCTTAGAAAGCTTAGGAACCAAAGTTGTTGTATAATTGAACACAGAATTTAAAAGCTTGGCTTTAACTTTTTCAGGTTTTAACATAAAAATTGAACTGAGCTTCTTAAGCAATTGAGATGATTCAAGCACTTGATCAGTGTCAATCTTTCAAAAATTAAACCCATTTGTAATTAGTAAATCCATTCATAAATAATCAATCAAATAGCAATCCTAAATCAAAAATCAATTCAAACAATCCAAAAATCCAAAAATCCAAATTACTGAACTGGAAGGGTTATAGTCCAACCTCCACTGAAGATGAAAACTTCAGGCACAACAGATCCTCTTGACACTAGTGTTTATGCTAAGATGTGGGAACAGGGCAAGGCCATTGTTTTGGAATATGAATTTGAGCAAACCTTGCCATCATGGTTGCACTTTAACTTCTCAAATTGTTCCCCAGTGAGCTTAATTTTCTCAATTAAAAATTTGTAACACAAAGGTAAAAGGTTTTTTGGAGCAATGTTTCCTAACTTTATTCAATATTTTTTAAGCAAAAAATTAACTGGTTTTATTTGGGTTCCAATGGTTCCTTTGAGTTGTTTCAACACATCCAAAATTTTCCCCAAAGATCCCACAAGTCTTAATTTGAAAGTAGCACAGGCCCCTCCTACCCAAGACATTTTTTTATTTACAAATTTAGGTTTAAAACAAGTCCATGCTGTTAAAAAAATCTCTTTGATAGGGAAAATGTTCTTTTCCATATGCTCAAGTACATCCTCACAGTCTTTAAAGAAATTCTGTATACAAGTTTCAACATAAGCAATCCCAGAAGGGATTAACAGAAGAAGCAATTCATTGGCCTACTCTGGGTTCCAAATCAATGAATTCTGCCTCCCCCTTGGTTTGAGATACCCCATAATTTGCCCCTAGAGACATGAAAATTTTCCATCCTTCATTATCATTATTGGAGCAAACTTTGAAATTTGATTGGATATTTTTATACAAGTGCCAAGGGCAAATATTTCTGGATGACTCCAGGAAACTATGTTCAATTGCAAAAATCAGGGATTTTACATGGTCAAGAAAAGAGAATTTGGGAAGCCTCTCTTGATCATAAGCCAACTGCCTTATTGAATTCTCCTCCCAACTGTAGAACTCAAACATTTATTTTGTTTCAAAAACAAAAGCCTTTGTAAAAGTTTTCCTTTCGGATGTTATTCCTACAACATGCAATAGAGGGATTTTGTATCTATTTGTTTTCAAAGTACAATCCAACAAAGCTATATGATGGAATTTTTTGCAAAGTTTTATAGACTCAGGATGATCCAAGAACAGGGTCTACAAATGGCCCTCTCCACTGAAATTTTACCTGGAAACCCACTGATTTTCTTGGAGCATTTCAAATAGAACATCCATAGAAATTTTCCTCTTGAGTTCATCTTCCATAGATTTGTGCTTAGTCTTATAGATTTTTCTATTGTCAATGTATTCTCCACAATGAATATTTCTAAATTTCATTTTTATTTAAATTTTATTGAGCCCATCTTGCATGCATTCCTTAAGTTGAGCCAAGGCCACAGCAGAGATTTTCCTCAGTTGAGGATGGACTAAGGGGTTTGCAGGTGGTTGATGATTTTTTTGGTCATTTCTAATGGAGAGGCCCCATGTGAAATCCTCTACTGTGAAACTTGCACTTATCATGAATTGACACCCAATCTTCTTTGTGTGAGTTTTTCTTTGCCTTTTGGTGAGGAGTGGCCCTTCATACAATCCATATCTGTCACAGGCTAGATCAACATGTTTGTCTCTCTTTGAATTGAATTTTGTCACTGCGTGGCCATGCATGGCTTCACATTTTGAAAAAATATTTCAGCTTCTTTCCTAATAGGAAAGGATCTCACAGGAGAAGTCTCAAGGGATTCTGGCACCTTTCAATTATATATTTAAATATTTACACCTTCTGTGGTTACCTTAGTATCTATCAAGCCAAATCAGTCGCATTCAAATGGAAAATGTGACCCATCACCTTGAGTCAATTCCAGTTGTGAGAAATCTTGCTCCTCAATTGTTACCCCAGATGAGGATGCAATTGGGGATTCCAATGTAATATTTTCTAAATACTGACCCAATTCCCCAGATTTCAAAGCTTTGTTGAAAACAATTTCAATTAAGTCTTTTAACACAGCCATGTTGAACCCAGGGGTGCTTGGGCTTTCCACTTCTCCCATAAACCAAAAAAAAATCCTAAGTAAATTTTGTTTTCAATCCAACTGTTTCAAAAACTCCAAAGTATGCTCACTTTTGGGTTGAGAAAAATAATAATATCTGACAAGAGAGTGATATTTATGGTTTGTGTATCTGACAAGCAAGTGATGTCTATGGTTTGTGAAAATTATTTGTTTTGAAAAAAGGAAAAATGTGATATCAATTTCTTTTTGTGGTCCAATAATAGTCCCACAATGTATGAAACATACCCAATTTTGAGTTGGCGGAAATAAAATGTGATCCAGGGGTTCCTAGGTACCCCTAATTCCCCCTGAAATGGCCTATTTGGGGCTATTTTTCCCCAAATAAGCAAGGAAGAGATTTGAAACCCCATTCAAGGCTTGTGCATCCCCCAGGGGTTTGCAAATCCTCCATTTTCAACCCCCCCGGAGCTGCGAAAGCTGTAAAACACTTTGCTTGTGGCTTTTGAGTTTTGAACCTGCATTGAAAACTCATATGTGTTGAAAATTTTGTTTCACACCCTTGGGCTGTGAGTTTAACACATTCCTTGATTTTTATGAATAAACCAATAAAACATGGATGAAGCCTGAGAAGAAACTTGGGGAATTTTGGAAATGAAACCTTTGTCATCTTGAGAATACAAAATTGAAGATCTGAAGTTTGCCACTTTTTAAGTGAATCATACATGGGTACTACCTCAAGTGTGTATATATTTAAATTTCATGGGAGCATAATAGGCCCACTGCTCAATTTGAAACAGGAAATAAAAAATAAAATTGAATTGAAATCTCCAAAGGTTTTTATGAAATTCTCTCATGTATTATCAGATGTTTAGAGAAAAAATCCCCATTATTCATTGATCAATAAAAGCTACAAATAAAAATACACCTAACATCCCAGTTTCTATCAATTAATACTTTGGAAAAAAATTCCTCCTGAAGTGCAGGTAGCTCCTGTATCAATATTTTGAGTGAAATGAAAAACTGTTTCAGGATAGTTGAGCTCCATTATTTCAGCTTCAATGGAATCTTTATTTAACCTCAGACAATTTTGAAGATGTGAATTCCATCTTTCTGGAAAATATTCATAAAATACTGAAGAAAATTCCCTGAAAATAGTGGACTGTGATCAATGGATGAATTTTAAGCAATTATTCCTAGTTCATATTTGTGTATTTCCCAAGGAATTAGGACCACTCAGCCATTGGAATAAACAAGGAGGAGACAACAAAATTAGTTACCAAGAAATATTTCTGCAAAAGGGTTCCATATTTTTTTGAAAGGGAAGATAAATATTTTGAAAACAGGTTGGAGCAAGAAAATATTTCAAGGGAATCTCAGATAAAATAAAATCAGGCCATAGGAACATAAATTTGAATTATTAAAAAATAATGAAAATTGAAGAGGAATAGAAGGGTTAGGAAACTGGATGATTTTGAAAGCAATACAAGATTAAAATGGCTGAAGAGGAATGTAAGATTTTTTTTCAAATCAATTTCAGGAAATGGAGGAAATAAAAACCAAAGAAAATGAATTAACTGATTGAATGAATGTCAAAAGGTTAGAATTGGAAGCTCAAGATGAAGATCATTTGCGTAAAATAGCAGCAGATGAAAATTTTCTTGATCAATTAAAATCCATCAATGAAACCATTTTTCTCAAAATTGTGAAATAAACTTTAAAAAAACTGCGAAAGATTTAATTAACAAAAGGGAAGAAATAATGTTAATTATTTCCAAATTAGGTCTCTTCAACTAAAGAAAATCACCCATTCCCACCCCCAGCTTTAATTGAATGAGGAATTCAAAATGAAACAGCCTGATGTCCCAATCTTTAAATTTTATAGTGCAATTCAAAGGCCAAAAAATATTCCCCATATCCAAAATATGCTAAAGAAATTTCCAGAATATTTGGAGTAAACCAATGATGTTCCAAGATTTGGTAATTGTGATAAAAATATGCTTGAATTTAAACTTGGGGGAAAATTTTAAGATGTTAGAAGAAGATTCAGTGGAAAGTGGTTTTTAAAAAAATGAAGATTTAATCATTTACTATGGAATAAATGCAGATAGTTCTGAAAATCTAAAAAATTTCTTGATGTTCTTGATGATTTTGGTTGAAATAATTCACAAATGGATGGGATGGTGACCCATGCTAAACTTTTTACGTCAAAATTACTGAAACAATTCCTTTTTTTGGAAAATGGCGTGAATGTAGAATTTTATTTTGCTAAAACCATGCATATTTTAAAGAAAGGTGTGATTGCGTTAGGTTTTTGATAAATCCACGCCTTCTTGCGCTTTTTCCAACCCCAGGAAGGCATTCAAAAATTGAAAAGACATTCCAATATAAGACAGGTGTGAATATAGAAATGGGAAATGTTAAATTTGAAGCCCTGGGTTTCAAAACGGCGTGAAAAGCCATTCAAAAACCATAGGAGTTGTGAATGGAGGTTCATGACTCAAAAATTTGCAAACAAAAGTTGAGTCACAAAACAAAATAAATAAATTAATTAGTAAGCAAATTGAAATTGACAAATAAAAAAAATAAAAAATTAGCATGCAAATTAAAATAAATAAATGAATGAATAAACAGATAAATAAATAGATAAATAAATTAAATCAATGAATTGAAAAAAAATAAATAAATAAATAAATAAATAAAGGATTTTCACAAATCAATGAGTGGCAAACAAAGTTTTCCAGCTTTACAAAAATATAAATAAAAAAATAAAATAAATAAAAAATTGAGAACAGCACACCACAACTCAAAATGAGTTGTGAACAGCTATTTGAAACCCATCTGAGGCGTGAATTGCCGTTCATAACTCTGTGGGTCACAAACCACGCCACAAAACCCACTTCAAGTTGTGAAGGGGTTGTGCAGGGTTGCAAATTTAACATTTCCCTATCTAAATTTGAGGTTTGGCATGCATTTTTAAGTTTTGAAAATGTTCCTGATAAGGAGAGACACCTTTTCAAGAATTTTTGGAGCCCCCCCCAAGGCATGCAAAAATTAATTTGGGCCCTGGGGGGGCTAATATAAGGCGCTAAGGCCACCTGTGAGGTCTTCCTTGGAAAGACTATTTTGGATAATTCAATTAGGGAAATCAATTGAGTTAATGTGACATGTAAAGATACTATAAATATTTTTTTCCAAAGAAATTCAAATCTGAGCTCAGTGTTGATGAAAACTTGATGAATCATGAGAAAAATTAAAAGAAGTATCAATATTAATTTTCTTTAAAAAAAATGAAACATTTCCTTTGAAGTATAAATAAATTTTCACCAGACATAAAAAATAATATGAAATTACCACATATACCTATTGAATGAGGATAATTCAAATATTTTGAAATATTCAAACCAAAATACTTTCACTTAAAAAATAATTATCAAATATATGAAAAAAGATTCCTTTGAATAAAGTTCAATATTTCTGATGGAATTCAAATTAATTTGTACAAAAAATAAAAAAAAGGAAAAATACTAAATACACTTTTATCGTGAGGAAAGTTCAAAAATATCAAAATATTTAAAATGAATTTTTTATTGAAAAATTTCAAAATTTTTGAATTCTGATCATGGGATAGGTGTATGTACAGCTTCTTTGAGGTTTTTTTTATTTTTTTTCAATAAAGTATTTACATTCCATCCAGAATATTCAGTTTTATTGTAAGAAATCAAATTTTGACATTCATTTGATTATTATTGAAATTCATGGAGCTTCTTTTTCAATTATTCTTCTATTTAAATTCACGTCATATAATTTTTGAATTTTATTTCATTTTTATTTCATTTGAAAATATATTTACATTAAATCAAGAATTTCAATTTTTAATCAAAGAAATTGAATTTTGATTCCTTTAGTATTATCATTTTACTCAATGAATTATTTTTTGTACTCCCCAAAGCTCTTTATTTTTATCAGAAGTCCCTGCCTCCATTTCTTGCTTTCTTGGTGTTCCTCCCCCTCCTTTTTTACTTGCTCGGCACCCCTCCCCCCTCCAGCTTGCTTTGTTGGTTGCACCAGCCGCTCCTCCCCTCCAGCTTCCTTATTTTATTGATCCAGCCCCCGTCCCCCCTCTGGCTTGTTGAAACCAGCCTTCCTATCTGCTTTGGAAACTCTGGTGATTCCCCCACTACTATCTGCGCCCCCCCTCTGCTTCAAAATACTTTGAAATTTCTGATACCCTCCGCCCCTTTTTTTGGTACGCCTGGGCCCACTAACAGATCAACCAGGAGCTTGGGAACCCCTTGAGGACCCAAGGAGTTTACTATTTCAACTTTAACCATCATCACCCCCACCAAAACTACCATTTTAATCACCCCTGTCACCCCATCATGATATTCACCTCCTCCACAATCCTCCTCCATTTAAACCACAACATCATATCCACATTGGTAACTATCATTTTAACTCTCCCTGCCACAAATTGGCCATTCTGTGAAGGCCTAACCCAAAAAATGGTGAGTAATTCTGAGTGGAACTCGCCCATCTTTTCTATGTTCCATCTTTTCAATTGTTTCCTTTTATTTTATTAAAAATCAGGATCATGGTAATTGGGGACTGATTCAGTGTGTTCCCTGAATTTTCTCCCCAATTAATCTCCCCAATGGTCTTTTTAAGCTTGATTATAAAATCATTTTCACCTACATTTGGGCAGTGATTAACTGCATTCTGGCCCCAGCCTTCTGAGTTCCAATATTTGTTTCTGTTTTTGATTCTTTTTTCTAGATCATTTAATAATTTTGAAATCAGAAAGAAAATAATTTCAAAATTAAAATTAAGAAAAGATAAAATTGAATATCCTGGGGGAAAGAAGTAATCCATCTATCAAGTTTGCATGCATCAAAACTTGAAGGCAAGTGAATCTAAACAAAAACACAAGTCACATTACCAATTCCACTTGTAATTTTTAAACCAAGGCAAACATGGGATGTGTGATCATTCACCCAATCAAGAAAGCTTATTTATGTATTTCTGGGTGGTAACCCTCCTCTGGGATTTCCTCTGAGGATAGAATTGGATGGGAAAGGTTTGATTTTCATCTAACCCACCATACTACTCAATTTAAACCTGAAAAAAATATTTGTACCTATTTTTTTGGAATTATCTTGGCTTATTGATAGATAAAATAAAGTAATAAAGAAGTTTTTCAATAATTTTTTTTCAGAAAACAAACTCCCAAAGGCTTTGAGAAGAATTATATTCAAACCTGAAGCCAAAAAAAGAAGAAATAATTTTAGCTCAACATTGGCCTTCAAAAAAACAGAAATATTTTTCTTGTAAAATTTTTGAGTAGCTTCAGAGGGATCTCATTACTAACCAACTTCCTTCTATGAATAATATGGGGTATGATAAATAATACAGTTTTTTATTTTTCTTCCTTCTTAAAATTTACCATTTTTGATTTTATAAAACTCCCCCATCAAGATGATGATATCAAGGCCTGGACTTTGGTAGGATGGATTGCCATATTCAGTCCAAAGATTATAGCCAATCAGAGATAAACTCATATTTTTTCTGATGATAATTTTGATATTATATGTGGGATATTTGAATTGAGGGATTATAAGATATATCTTGATTTAAATAAATTTTTTGTTTTTAACTTTGATTTTTTCAAATCAAAGTATCTCACTCATCAGAATTGCAGAGGATTACCACCATTCACAAAGTATACACAGATAGGCATCTCCCATAAGAAATCCAAAAATAATTACACTAAAATTTTAGAAATGTCTTTATGGAACTTAAAATTTATCAAAACTTAGTGGTTATGTAGAAAATTTAAAAAGTTCATGTAAATAGTTGAAATTATGTGGTGTCTTGAATAGATGGAAATATATTCAAAATAAAAGGATATTGGCAATGTTTTGAATGTCTTCAAGTGTTTGACCACTACTAAGGCAAGAAATTTTTAAGAAAAAACTTTTCCTTTCTATCTCATGGAAGGTAATCTTTCTGCTCATCCTAATTCTGGAAATCCAAATTTGATTTTCCTGCATTTTCTGTTAAAAATAAAGTTTATCAATTTCAATCTGGCATTGGACTTTTTTTTTAAGGATATAAATTCATTATTATTTATGTATGTGCATCACTTGTTTATATTTTGAGTAAATTACTTTATTCTATTTTTAAATGATATCTTCAAAGCTCTAAAGGCTTGAGGCATTTATCCTCTTTTTATGGCTTTTGAGGTTGGTGTTAAAGGACTTTGAGTATTTTTTTATTTCCATTTGATAAGGAAAACCCTTGCTGAACATCATGTTTATTGTCAGAGGGTGAGCTGGGAGGGTTCATTGACTTAATATTCCTATTTTTCAAAGAAGGATGGTTTTTTCGCAAGGAAGAATTGATTATTAATCAAGAAAAAAATTGGTAAGAAGTTTACTGGAATAGTTTGATTTTGATTGAACAGGAGATTGGGTTATTTGGTAACTTGTTTAATTGATTCAAGCTTTGAATTGATTTCTTCAAAGAGGCCAGTGATGGATCCAAGGACAGGATTTATGAATTAAAGATTCTTATTTTGATTGGGTTGGGGCTGAGATAGTAGAATTATTCTCCACATTATTTGGATGCTTGAAATTAAATTCGCTCCAAGAGTTTTCCATCATTTAAATTACTACTTTGAGGACTGAAAAAATATTGTTGGATTCACTTAAATTGGATCTTGTAGCATCAAAATTGACTATTGGGGTAATTTTTCCCTTCTTTCCAAATATTTCATCAATTTGAACATAAAAAAAAATATAAAGGCCAATATATCAACCACTTATTTGATCCCCTTTTCTTTATCACCATCAGCCATTCCAAGAACATTGGAATGGATAGGGAGTGGTCTTTCTTTGAATTGACCAAATAGTTCTTGAATCACAACTTGATCTGTTTTGACAAAAAATATACCATAAATTTATTTTTAGCTCATTTGAAATAAGCAGATAAACATTCAAATTAGAATTGGTTTGTCAGTCATATCAATTTTAATTTTTGTTCTAAAAGCAAGAATTCTAGGTAGCAGTATTTTTTAGCTAGTTGACAAAGAATTATCCAAAAAACTCTCTTGAGTTGGCCTGAAGATTTTGAAGTGTATTGAGAAGGATTAGTGCGCAATTTAGATTTTCGTGGAGGGTTTTTCTTAACTATTTTTTCTTTTTTATCTTGCTTAGTTTTTTTTTCTCATCATTTTATTTCCCTCATTGCTTTATTTATCTCATAAATTGATTTCTCACATTGATTTATTTATCTGACTAAAAAATGGCCCCCCCAGAAAAACTTCCCACACAAATCTTCAAAGAAATACTCCTCAATAAACTCAAAGAAATAAAATCAATAAAAAAACAGTAAAATATCCTCCTTCATTATTTTCCAAATTTTCTACTCAAATAAAGAAAGCAGATCATCTGGTCATTTTCAAATGGCTAAAAATTCCCTCCAAATATGATGCTTTCTTTGGCTCTGAAATTGAAAATTGTGTTGGCCAACCTCCATATTTCAAGTTCAATGGTCATTTCCTGATGGAAAATTAGCTGAAGAATAAAATGAACTTTATGCTTGATCTATAATGAAAAAAGAAATTGTAAAAATTCAAGAACCATTGGACCAAGTCAAAAGAATTCCACTCTATGTAAATCTTAACTGAGTTTGGTATCACCAAAGCCAATACAGCCAATAGGAAAAACTCAATGGTTTACATATTGTAATCAATATTTCCTTTTTATTCTCAAATCATTGAACCTTTTGAAAGAAGGAAAATATCACCCCTAAAGTAATTTTTTATGACCAAAAATTTGAGTCAATTGATGCCAAGGAAATGGAAGCCAATCCTCAGCCAAGTGGTGGTGATAAAAAGGGAAAATTTATTGATGAATTCTTTGTGGGGCCAGAATCTGAAGCCAAGGGATATATTCCAAGAAGAAAATTTCAAATCAAGTCTACATTGGCATAAATAATACATTTGAATTCTTCCTTTGATCCAACACTTGCATCTTCAAATAATTCAATTTGAAACTTGGAACAATTAAAATATTTTAAAAAACTTGAGGAAGATGATTCTGATGCAACACCTCCTCCCCAACCACCTAAATATTTGGCCCCATCTAAATATGAACAATTTATTAAAAATTATATTTGCTTTCCTGTTCAATAATCAATTAATTCCTGTAAACAGCCCACCCTTTTTTAAAAAATCAAAGGCAAAATCTAATGGGGCTTCTCACTTACCAGCTCAAGCCAGAAATGAATTTTACCCTCCATGATTCTAATTAAAGGGAAAGAAAAATGTGTCAAATTTAAATAATATCAAACCCAAAATATGAAATCCATCCAATTTCACCATCCTCATGTACCTTTATGAATATTTTGGTATCTCTCTTTTGATCCCTCTTTCTCTAAAGGGCCTTTTTTATCAAATCATTATTCAGTTTTTCAAAATTATAAGCACTCATCATCATTTCTCCCATTCACATAGTTTTATTGGTTAAAAATTATAAGGGTTTGGTTTAATTTTTTAAAATTTTGAATTATTTGAGGTAAAGAGGCATTTCAAAGAAAGGTTTTTTGAATAAAAATGGTTCAAAATAAAACAATGGGGTTTTTTGAAATAGAAAAAAATTGCAAAGAGAAAAATTCTTGCAAAAAAAAAATCAATTTGAAACCCAATTAAATTCAATGAAAAAGAAAAAGGCAAAAAGAAAAAATATGCAATAAATTCAAATTAATTTTTGTTTTATTATCTGGAAAGTATGAATCATGGGAGGGAAATCAATTCATTTAGAATTTTTTTGAAGCAAATTAGAGGTAAAAGGTTTGATTAAAATTTTTGAGGACATGGATTCCAAAAATTCTAGCCTAGTACATTACAGTACCCTTGCAATTGTTTAGCTAGTAGATTTAATAGTATTAGAATAAATACATTATTAAAATTGATGCAGCAATGATATGAAAATGCATTTATAAAGATAAGTAAAGGTGGTTTTTTGGCATAATAAAAGGTATTTCAATTAATAAGTTAAATATTCATGAAATAAAAGGAGGGTCAAAAGTTGAAATTGGGGATATTTAACAACTCTCTTCAGTGGATTGAACTTATAATCCATGCAACTGGGAACTTGGAGCCTTTGGATAAATAATTCATTATGAAGATAATATGTGTTATTTGTGTCCCTGGGTAGCAAAACAAACAAATAAGAGAGGAATGAATTGATTGGTGATTTTAAACACAAGTTAAACTGCAATAATTAAATAAAGGTTAAGTTTTGAGTTTATTATGATTCTTTGAGGGCTTAACATGGTGAAAAGTTTGAGATATAAGGTTTTGATTGTTTGAATAAATTTCAAAATAAATCAATCAATCACTTAATTATCCTTAGATTTGGTTTATTTGTGTATTTCATGGTGCCTGAATGTTTAATAATGATTCTCCGAGGGAAAATGCAGTTAAAAGAAGCCTATATTAATCTCATATCTTTTTATCAGGGGTCTCCTTGGGGTTTATCAGGGTAAATGGAGAGGAAGAAACCATGTTATGGGGCAATAAGGGGATTCATGCATTGACCAAATTCTGATTGTATTGGTTAAGGTTGGATGGAAATGTCACATGTCAAGAAATAGATTATTTCTGGAATTTTTTGGGTGATAATGGCAGCTTAATGAGGCTGTGGTGCATGTGTATATCCTGTTAGTGGATTTGTTTGTATTTTTTTAAGTTTTACAATCTTTCTAATCAAATAATTATATTTCTTGGGTAATTTCCATACTATTTAAGTTGTGTGGGTGTCAATTTTTTAGGATTGAGAGACCTGTAAAAGTTATTTTTGGTTCCTTTTTCTCATTTTGTCCAAATGTGTCAGATGGTTTTTTGGGAGACTTAAATATTTCTTTTCAGCAATATTTATGTTATATCAAATTTTTGGTGACATGCCTGAGGGATTGAAATGAATGTGACATATGCCTACCTTTTCCATATCTGTTTTAACACTCCTTCCAGGGAGTTTTATGATAATTCAAGCTGTGGAAGATTTTTCTGCAGCTTTCAATATCTGTAATTTCTTTTTCCTTGATTACATGTCACTGTGCATGGGAATTTTGGATCCTGGGGCTGTTTTTGTGTTTCAGTACTGCCAGGTTTGCCCACAGTTCCATGTGGGAATTTTTAAAAAGATGTTTTGGTAAATAACTCCTAAACTATGCACAAAACCTCATTTCTGAATCAATTTTATTCAGGTAACATATGCATTATTTTTATTTTGAAATTTTAAGTCGCCAAAAAGTGTCAAGTTTGGGTTGTGGTATTTGGCAAATTTATTTCAAAGTTTAAGGGATTATCTTTTAAATGGTAAGTCCAGTGGGTGAACCTGACTATTTTTGCGTGAGGAGTTAATTTATGCAATAGAATTTTGGTATTTCCTGTTATTCATTTTATTTTTTATTTCCTGAATTTTTGATGTTAATTCTTTCAGCTGGCTCTTAAATATTAGTTGGTTTGAAAAAAACCAGAGGGAAATTAAGATTCTTTGCCCCCAAATCTCCTTTTTTGTAAAATTGAACAACATATCACTGAATTGAGAGACCAGGGTAAGCTCCAAAGGAAGATAATTGTTTATATAATATAATCAAAGAGTTTCATAATTTATCAAATTGAAACTGCCTAGTACAGAAAGAAATTCTTCAAATACTACTTTTGATCATTTAAAATTGATTTCTTTTTCAAACATGCAATTACGTCTGGGAATTCAATCAAGTTGTTTCAGAGTAATACAAACATATTGGTTGATATATTGATATTTGAATGATTGTTTTTATGAAAAGGAATTTGATACACTAATTGATTCAATCAGAAAGGCAAAAATTGAAAAAAAATTCAAAAATGCTCAATTTATTTGTTTAAAAAAATACACAATTTATTTTTTTAATTAGATTGAGAGAAAAGGCCATAGAAAAATTACCACGAAAAATTTGATATTGATACAAAAGAGAATTAATGGTGGGTTATTTCAAAGCAAGAATGCACCAATTAAATAGCATCCTTTTTGCATCTCCCCATGGTGGTTTAATTTTTTTTTATTCCATTGATTTCAAAGCTTGTTGGTAATGAAAATTGAATGGGCTTTTAAGAGCTGAATCATAAAGGAAATAGCTGTTAAAGGAAGGACTTTGTATTATAATTTTTTGGACAAAGGGATACTTTTTTTGATTGTTTGGAGTGGAGGTAGAGAGGAATTTTACGCTTGGACCTATGACAATCTTGTTTATAATAGAGGCTAGCCAAGGCAGGTACCAAAAAGGAAAGAATGGAAAGAAATGAGCAACCACACCATTTTGAGGGGTCAGGCTGGTATCTGGGTAGGAACAATTCAAGGAAATATTTAAGAAATTTAAAGAAAGGGTGGGTAAGTATAGAGAGAGTCTTGAACTGTAAAAAAGTCAAAACTCTCACAAAGTTTCCAATATTTCTTTAAACAATCTTTCCATCTTTAAAATCCTTTTTTAAGAGGTTTTTAAATAATTTTTGAGGAAGTTTTCTATGCAATATAGAAATTTAAAGAGAAATTTGAGATTAAATTTAGGTATAAGGGCTTTTATTATTTTTTAAAACTAAAAACAAATCAAGAAAAAATGAAGTAATATTACAAGGAAAAGGTGAAGTTCATTTTATTATTCTTGGAATGGGTTGGATTCTACATAACCATACTCTCAAGAATCCATATTTTGGAGACCAAACACCTAATAAACTATTTTCTTCAGCCTCCCCTACAGGATCTGAGCAAAATTCCCTCTTGAGTTCTGGATGACTTTTATCAATTGTTGGTTTCTGGATGGAGGTGAGTTTCTTGGTCAATTTTTTGAACCATTAATTAAATTTAGTTTTTGAGGGAATGGGTGGATCCAGTATTCAGAGTGGCCTTGAAAGGGTTGAAGGCATTTTTATTGGTCTTAATGGGCCTCAAGGATCAATTGATCAAGGGTGAGAGTTTCTGAGATGGGTGAAATATTAAATGCAAAGGTTGAGCTAGCTGATGGTTTTTTTTTTTTGAATCAGGAGCTTGATCTGGAGCCTCTTTCCATTATCTGGCTGACTCAATTGGAAAAATATATCATGAGAGGTGTTTTTGCAATTTGAAAGTGGGTTAAAGTATGGTTTGTTGTGAATGGAAAAGCTGCAGAGAAGGGTAAAATTTTGGGAGGTTAGGAGGCTGGTTCTACTCTTCCCTGGGGTCAAAGCAGAGGAATAAGAAAGTTAATCCTAGGATAGATATCATGTACTAACATTATTTGGAGTGATTATTTTATGTTTCAATTGAATGGTGAGTTTATGATGGGATTTGTGATTGAATGGTGACATTGTATTTGATGTGTGAAAAAATGGCAATGAGATGTGTGTTGTGTTGATGATTTTGAATTTGGGATGGAGTTTTTTTCATGCCATGAATGATGGATTTATGCTGATGAATAAACTGTGGATTTGGCGCTTGAAATAATCCCTTTCCTTGAAAAATCACATTTTGAGATATACCAGTTAGGAGTTATGTGTTTTTCAGAAACCCACCATTTAAATGGCATTTTTGGGGAAAAGATAAATGGCTTTTTTTGATAAATTTGATAAAACAAATTTTTGAAAAGGAATCCCCATATGAGGATTCAAATAGGATTTCTCCAGTTATTCAAATGATTTTTTTAAATTGAATTCATTTGAATGAGAGGCATCAATTTTGGTAAAATATTTTTGAACAAAAATAATAAATAGGGAGTATCAAATTTAGCAAATCCGCCATTAGAAACCTGCCATTTTTAATGGCAGCTTTCTGCAATACACATATCCCCTAACTGGTGTATTTCAAAATGGAAGGTTTCATGAAAATGTCGTATTTCAAAAATCAAACCCACCATTTATGCATCATCATCCATCCACCATCCATCCCATGAAAATCACCCATCCACACCTCCACCTCAGAAAATCCATACCAATCCCATCTCCATTGCATCACACACATCTCATCTACATTGCTTCACATCTCCATTGCTTCACAAAAATCTTATCATCATCTCATCACCCCACATCACATCACCATCTTTCTCAACATTTACAATCAATCTTCCCAGCTAGCAGCAAGTTGAAAACACAAAAAAGCTGACCAAACATTTAACCACCAGTCCACTCCCACCAGTCCACTCCTTCCTCCTCCTCACCAAACATCCTCACCCACCACCTCCACCTCAACCATCACCTCCACCTCACACATCAACTCCCCTCCTCCTTTTGTCTGCACCCCCGGTAATCCCCCCCTCCTCCTCATCCTCCTCCTCCTCCTCCTCCTCTTCCTTCCCCTCATTGGTTTCTGATCCTTTGATCATTCAACCTCTAGGTCCCCCCCACCTCTTTTCTCAATCCACCAGGTAAGCTAACCCCCTCTTCCTCAACCTTCTCCTACCCCCCTTCATATTGATTTTGAATCAATCACTCAATTGATTGCAAATCAATTGCTCAATTGATTGCAAATTGATCAAGCAATCAATTGCTCAATTGATTTAAAATTTATTTATCAATAAATTTCCAATCAATTGCTTAATCAATTTCCAATCAATTGCTCAATCAATTTGAAATTGATTGAGCAATTGATTTCAAATAAATCAAGAAATTGATTGGAAATTGATTCCCAATTGATTGAGAAATTGATTGCGAATAAGTCAAGCAATTTATTGGAAACTGATTCCCAATTTATTGAGCCATTGATTGCAAATAAATCAAGCAGTTGATTGGCAATTGATTGCTTGATTCATTTGAAATTGATTGCTTTATTGATTTTCAATTGATTCAAGTGTTTGATGAGCAGATGGTGAGCTGGGATGATAGGGTATTGATTAAAGTGTGTGATGAGCAGATGGTAAGCTGGGATGATCATTTCAAGTGTGTGATGAGCAGATGGTGAGCTGGGATGATCATCATGATCCAGGGTTGACTTGATGATTAGGCCCCTCATTTGGAAAGGCACATTGGCCTATCTGGCAATGGCACACTTAGCTTAGTGGTTAAAGCATCACTCACCAATGTTGAGGTGATGGGTTCAACTCCCATATTGTGCAACTCAATTTGGGCTTATAAATCTGAAACTTCCCTCAAAATAATATACAAAAAAAATCAATCCCTTATTGATCCTCACCCCAATCAAAGTATATGGTTGGGATGGAACACAATTGGAGGATATTATTTGAAAAAATGCAGAGACATGCACAAAATAGGGCTTGCATCCCCCAAAATTTAATAAAAATAATTGAATCCCTTATATTGATCCTCACCCCAATCAAAGTATATGGTTGGGAGAGAAAACGATGGGAGGAGATGATTTGACAAACATACAGAGACATGGAAAGAATATGGCTTTAAGAAATCAAAATTTTATACAATGAATTGAATCCCTTCTTGATCCTCTCCCCAAATGTAGTATGTGGATGGGAGGAGATGATTTGGGAAACATACAGAGACAGGGACAGAATGGCGCTTTTCATCATTGGCTAAAGGGGCAATGTTTGGATTGATAGTTATTGAATACCTTCCTCATCTTTTTGGATGAAAGAGCAAGCCTACCTTGGTTTTATTCTTTAGTTCATTGTTCATCAGGAGATAACCATTAAAATTAGATTATGGAGGTTGGAAAACTTTTGTTTCATTTTTGGATCCAAAGCAAGCGTCATAGTTGGAGGGAATTTTGAGCCAGTTTACCAGGATGGTGTGATCAGCTCTCTTGAGCTGACTTGAGACTTTGGAAGCTGATGGGGGGATTTTTGGATGTTAAATTCCTGGAAGATGTTTTATTTTGTTGAGTGGACTTGAAGGGGAGAGGTTTGCTTAGGGTCTATTTAAAAATAGTAAGAGGGATGAAGGGGTGAAGCTATAAAGTGATGAAGAAATTTGATGAAAGCCGGGATGAAGGGACAAAGCAATGAAGCAATGAGAGTTAGGATGTGCTGAAAGGGGGGATGAAGGGATGAAGGGATGAAGGGATGAAGAAATGAAGCAATGGAGGATGGATGTGATAAAAGCAATAAAGTGATGAGATTGATGAAGCAAGGTGAGAGTGATAAAGTGATGAGGGGAGGAGAGTGATGAAGCAAAGAGGATAGAAAGAGATTAGAGTGATGAAGTGATGAGAGCAATGAAAATCAGATTTTTCCAAAGAGATTGAAGGTATAATTTTTTGGATGATGTCAAAGGTTGAAACCAGGGGTGATGATTTGGAATGATGCGTGGTTGAGATGGTGAAAGCCTTTATATACTTTACTTGAAAAAACCCACTTATTTCATGTTAACTTTGACAAATCTGATCTGAAATAAGTGAGTTTGTTTGATTTTTAATGGGGGGTTTTAAATGGCTGATTTGGTTTGAAACCCACCATTAAAAAATGGCGGGTTTTCTTAACTTTGATAAACCCTAATTTTTATTTTAATAAAAAAAAATCAAACAAAAAAAAATCTTCCTACTATAAAATAAAATTTAAAAAAATAAAAAAAATATAACAAGAAAAAATAAAATATTATACAAAAAAATCCTTTTAATGCAAGTAAACAAGACCATGCTTCAATGGGAGATTTATTTTTTTCCAGAGATTCAAGAAATTTTCATCATCTATTCCTAAATTCTTAACAGCTGTGGTGATTGGATTGATAGGTGGAGAATTTTGGCAAAGGTGGATGATGAAAACATTTATAAATATTAGATATATTTTGGTTTTATTAATTTTAAAATTTTTAATAAATATTGTTATCTATTATAGAGGAGGAAGGATTTCAAACCCCAATAATTATCTTTTCTTGAGATAGAGATCTTCTTGAATTAAATTAATCACAATTATCATTGGATTTTTCATTTCTATTCATTTTGGATGTTATCATTTGATAACTTGGTTGAAGAGGAGGGCTACTGTGAGAGATAAGAGATGATTATTTGTCTTTCAAGAACATTAAAAATCAGTTCAGTCCTTTTTTAAAATTTTTAGAAAATTATTGGGAAAGACATGAAAAATTTTCAGAATAAATTCAAAACATTAATTTAATTATCAAAATGTATCCAAACTTTTTCAAAAAAATAAAAAAAAAATTCCAAATTTTTGATCATGAGTAGGAATAAAATTATAATTGCCTTGGAAACTGATTCCATAGTATATAATTGCCTAAATTTTTTTAATATCAAACTATACAAAAAACAGAAACATAATTAAAAAATTGCAAAACAAAAATTGAAAAATTGAAAAAATTAAAGCGGCTTCTTTTTTTGAAACTCATAACAACAGCCACTGTGGATGCCATTAAGAAAATATTCAAAAAAAAAAAACATACAAAAAAAAGGAGCACAAAAACAAAATCTAGGCTGGCTACAACACCCACATGTATTCCATCAAAACCTTGAGGCCAGAGTTTGAAATGGTTTTGATGGCCAGGAAAACTACCCAGGCACCCATGGCTTCTATTGAAATTTAAAAAATAAACATACCTGAATTTTTTGCTTGACTTTCAAAGATGTGCAGATGGCTGCATGGGCTAGCCGCACCTCTGTTTCTTCACTGGGGGTTATAACTGCTTTCCCATTCCAGGGAAGGGCAGGAAACTCAAAATATAATTTTTAAAGCATTCTTGAATGGGAAAACATACTATAGCCATTAATTTAGTAAAACATTTCTGAATTCATCCCCCCTTTTTGTTTTTTTATTTATTTTTGGAATATCATTCCAAAAGGCATGATTTGAGAAGAAAATGCTGCAAAAATGCATTTTTTGAAAAATGATGTGCTTTTGGTAAATTTTAGGGTGTGAATTTAGCCCATGCCAGAGAGAATATTTTTCCTCTTTCCATATCTCAACCTAGCTCATTTTTAACTGTGTTTTTTTAAAACGTTTTGAACAATATTCAACCCCCCCCAGAGTTGTTGAGGGGGGGGGGGTAAATTTTTCCACCCACATAAACTTTGAAAGCCTTCATTTCAATCTAGAAATTCATTAACCGTTCTCCTCAATTGAACCAGGTATATTTAATCTTTTATTGGGTGTTAAAAAATTTTATAAGGCATAAATTGATCTACTTATAATATATATACATAAATTAATTCCACTTTGACCTTTTTTAATTTTCAAAGTGGATATTTTTTGAAAGATATCTTTAATTGAAAAATTATCAATCAAAGCAGTAAAAGAAAAAAGATATTCAAAATTTAATCCAAGTTAAACTGATTTCTCTTCAAGAAGAATTGAAGGACTATTTTTTTTTTTTTAAAAAAAAAAAGTTGTTTTTCCTACTATTTTTCAATTTATTTCTTATTAGGGCCTTTTGGTATTAATTTTGTTAATTTTGTTTTAACTTTTGATTATTTTTTGATGTGTTTGATTTCTTTTTATTATGATTCAAAGAAGGTTATTAATCAATTATTTTCTAGATTTCTTAAAATTTCCTTCTTCTTTTTCATTATTTTCTACTATTTTTTCAATTATTTCTTAATTTTTCTGCTCATTATTTTTTCATTCTGATTTGAAGCCAATTAAAATTTAATTCAAATAAATTTTTTTTTATTTTCTGTGACTTTCCTGATTTCCCAAGTATTAGGGTGTATCAAAGTTAGAAAAACTGCCATTAGAAACTTGCCATTTCTTTTGACCAAACCAGCCATTTTTAATGGTGTGTTTCTGAAATGCACATACCCCCTAACTGGTTTATTTCAAAATGGCGGTTTTCAAACATCAAACCTGCCATTATCATCCATCCACAAACCATTGCATGCAAAACACCCATCCACACCTCCACCTCAGCAAATCCATATGCATCAAACACATCTCATATCTATTGCTTCAAATCTCCATTGCTTCAAATCTCCATCACATCACACACATCCCATCATAATCTCATCACCCCACATCAAATCACCATCTCTCTCAACATTTCCAATCAAACTTCAAGGAAGCAAGTTGAAAAAACAAAATATCTGACTGAAATTTTTTAAAATTTGACTCTGATTCAGACTCTGATTTCGAATCAACTTGGTTATCTTTGAATTCTCTATTAAAAAAGCAATAAATGGTTCCACAAAGACACACTCTCCAAAATACTATGTATTAAAGGCAAAAGCTCCACTTACTCCCCAACTTAAACTTCCAGAAACTGTTCCAAAATCTATTGCCTTCATTCATTAAAATTTTGGAGATGATTGAAGACCACCACATCTTCCAGAAAAATTCTTGGAATAATCAACACAATCCAGATATCCAATGGCAGTAGCTCTTGTAGATTGGGATCAAATGCAAATGGAGCAGCAACTCATCAATTAGAAAATCTATTCTCAGTCAGTTATGGATTCATTGACATATACACCAAACAGTCATGATTGCTATCCTATCTTTCCGTTTTTGGTCATTTTTTGGCCAAACCAAGAAGAAATCAAGGAAATATCTCAAGTAATGGAGACTGAAGTCTTTCCTGGTTGCATTGGTTTTTTTAATGGAACCACTATCCCCTTGAGGAAAAATCCAAAGCTAGATGGCAACCACTATTTTGATTGGAAAAAAGGCAATAAATTCAATTCTTTTCCAAAGCCTTTGATGAAAACTTTCATAATGCACTTACCAAATTTGTTTTATCTGTTTGTATAGATACTCTGTGTCACTAAAACAGGTTTGTGATAACAACAAGAAGTTCATATCCCTCCATGCTGGCCTTCCAGGTTCTTGTCACAATTCATATGTGTTCAATTGGATGCAGATTTCCCAACAACCAGATAACTACTTTTACCAAGATCAATACCTTCTGGCCAATTCAGCTTATGCTAGGGGGAAATATGTGGTTCCAGAATACAGCAATTTTTCATCCAATGATCAAGCCAAAACTGATTTCAACTATCATCTTTCCCAATCACAAGTTTGTATTGAGCATGCCATAGGAATCCTGGAATTAAGATGGGCCAGCTTACAGGAGATGCAAAAACAGCTTCCAACTCCCAAGGAAATGAGGATTCTCACCAACTGGATTATCAGTTGGGTAATCCGTCACAACATTCTTGCTGAAATCAAAGATTAATGGGAAAAATATTTGAAGAAGATATTCCCAATCCTCCTCAAGTCATACCAGTCTCACCTTCTACCTCATCTCTGGCCATTAGAGAGCGGATTCTAGCCCTCACACTTGTTCTTTTTGATGAGGAGCATTTTGTTTTTAAATAGGTGAAATATCACATCACAGAATTTCTTGTTTTTGTTTGTTCAACCAATAATCCAAGACTGAATCTGTTTTTTTTGTTTTATTTTTATTTTTATTTTTCTTTTTTTTTGGTGGACTTAGGAAAAAACCAAAAATTCCAAACTAACCATCTCACCCTACCCACCAAACCACCAGTCCACCTTCACTGTTCCACTCCTTCCTCCTCCTCACCAAACATCCTCACCAACCACCTCACCCATCACCACCACCTCACCATCACCACCACCTCACCAACCACCTCCACCTCACCAACCACCACCACCAATCCACCTCACCTCACTCACTTCCTCCCCTCCTCCTTTGGTTGGCCACCCTGGTAAGCCCCCTCCCCCCTATTCCTCTTCCTGCCCTTCACCAGTTGCTGATTCTGTAATCAATCAACCTTTAGGCCCCCCCTGATGGCCTTGCTCAATACCTCGGGTGAGCACCTACCCTCCTTCTCCTCCTCCTCTTTGTCCTCTCCCTTCCCCTCCTGATCAATTGCAAATCAATCAGAGAATTGATTGCAAATTGATCACTGTTCAGCTCAATCCTCCTCCTTTTTCTCCTCTTCATGTCATCAGATGAAGCTTACAATTTTTTTTTTTGGTCCTCTACCTTGATTATAAGTTACTGATGTTTTTTTTCTTCTTTTCTTCTTTTCTTTTCTTTTCTTTTCTTTTCTTTTCTTTTCTTTTCTTTTCTTTTCTTTTCTTTTCTTTTCTTTTCTTTTCTTTTCTTTTCTTTTCTTTTCTTTTCTTTTCTTTTCTTTTCTTTTCTTTTCTTTTCTTTTCTTTTCTTTTCTTTTCTTTTCTTTTCTTTTCTTTTCTTTTCTTTTCTTTTCTTTTCTTTTCTTTTCTTTTTTCTTTTTCTTTTTCTTTTTCTTTTTTTTGTTTTTTTGAATGCCATGCAATGCAAACCCGTTTTGATCCCTTGTTCTGTTGACCCCCACCCCTTTTCTGGGTGGCTAATGCTTCTCCCACTGCACTCAAAATGTTATACAACCAGATCATTTCCTTCTTGATCCTCACCCCAAGCGCAGTAGGTGCCTGGGAGCAATCAAGATGGAAGGAGATGTTTTGAAAAAAATAAAGAGAAGGGGAAAGCAGAGGGCTCTTTGGCAAAAGAGAGCTCAAATGAGAGATTATGAAATCTCTTTGGAAGTAAATGAATATGGTTATGATGAAAAGGTGGTTTGGTCTCAAAAAAAACTGCAACCTTTGGATTTTTACCCTGCTATTGCTGACGAAAAGAAAACTCAAAAACCCACCCCTTAAGAGTTTGGACAAGCCAAACAGAAGATTGAAGAATTCCATTTCTTCAGCTCTGGAAAAGTGGCTGTTCTTGATTATTCCGATTTCCACTCTCTGGTTGAAATAATCAAATTAGTCCCATTGAATAAAATCTCCAAGCAAGAAAATAAGGGCATCAACTTGGTCACAAAATTCCTTCACCAATCCAAAAGGTTTGTAAAAACAGTTGGTCCCTCAGGATCTTGGGGTGGGAAAATGTGGGAAATTGGATGGAAAAAATCAATGCAACCTTCCAAAATTTTTGGACGCTACTTCAAGAAAGCAGCTATTCAATCTTCCCCCCAGGAGTTTGAATTTTTGAAACTTAGTTCTGACAAGCTATCACAAATTTTAAGCCAAATGTTCATAAAATTAGCCAGGCTGGCACACAATTCCAACTGAAAAACCATGTTGTACAAAAATATACCCTCTTTCTCTTCATTGGAATATGGATCCCAGCTCACTCCTTTTGACTGCGCCCCCCACATCACCTAAACTTCAGATTCCTTGTACAAGTCTCCACATATTTACAAAGGTGACATCTCTTCCTATTCCTTTCTAGTGGTGGTTCCAATCAAAAAATCTAATGGGCAAATTATTAAAAACAAGGACAAATATCAAGTATCTGATGGCCAACTCCTATTTCCTGACTTGGGATATGGAATTGATTTCAAATAAAAAGGTATTTTAAAAACGGTTTGGGCAGCAAACAAGTAAAATCCCGGTACTTTTTCTGCTGTAGAGACTGCCACTCATACTAGGATGGCTATGTATTTTCAAATTAACAAGACCACTCTCAACACTTGCAAAGAATTAAAAAGTGGTCAAAGGTATTCTAGAGAAAAAATGTAAATAAAAATGAAAAACTTTTTTTCATTGGTGGGGTTGAAAATAGGCTCAAAAATTGTTGCCTTTGAAAACAATTTTTTTCATTGTTATTTTTAAAGTTTTTATCAAAGCAAATATTTTACAAGCCAAGAAACCAAGTAATTTCCTTTATTTCATAAAAAGTTCTACTGCTACCAATAAATTCAATCACTACCAATAACCTATCTTTTTTTTTGTGGCTAGCCTTTCCCTCTCCTTTTGGAGTCAGTCTTCCTCTTGATCCTTCTCCTTTTCTTCTTTTTGAAACTTCAGCTCAGCCTTTTTTCCACTCAGCATCCAAATTTTATTGATAAGCCAAATAATCAGCTTTCTGATTTTGACAATCCATAGCCATTTGACAATACCATTTCTCCTTTCCAAATTTAATTTTTTCAGATTCAATTTGTGATTTCACTGTTTTTTGGAGGGGAATAGGAATGAGCTTTATTTTGAAAGAAAGGATAATAAATAGATTCACTTACTTTAATCTATCTTCTCCATGATATCCTCAAATCCAGAAAAATTTGAAGTTTTTCTCCTCTTTTGACAGCTATTGGGGTTGAGGTTGATGGAATTGGAGGCCTTTTTATTTCACTTTTCAGAGGAGGTTTGTGTGGGAACGTCATTGCTCTCATTTGAAGGGGATGTGGTATGCCCAATTGGCTTGATTATTTGGACATTCAGGAACAGATGAGCCTGTTTTTTTACAATCTAAATCAGTCAGGATTAACCAGACAGAAGAGAAAAGAACTTGGTTCCTTACTTGAGCAGAGTTTTGTGGTAGTGGTGATACAGGAATAACTTGCTCCTCATTGGAAAAGTTGTCAAGTTCTTCCACCACAGGAAGAGAGAAATCCAAAGAAGGAATTGAGGGATGCAAGGAAGGGTTTGAATTGTTCATCAATGCTGATTTAGATGTTATTGGAGCTGGTTCTGTTGGAATATTCTCCCCCAAATCAGATTTGGGGCACTCATAGGTTTCATCTGAATCATCATTGCTAGGCTGAGAATTCACGGCTAGGTCCTCAGGATCAACTGAATCTGATCTTTGGTAATAAAAAGCAGCTAAAGGGGTGATATTGGCCTTTTTCCAAATATTTCATCCATTTTAATATAAAAAGGAAAAATGGATTCCAACTTATCAACCACCAAGTTGATTCCCTCTGCTTTATCAGAGTAGGTGATACCAAAGCCAGTGGAGATTGACATTGAGTGGGATTTTTTGTACTTCTTTTGATAGTTCTTGATTGTTCCTGCATCTTTTTGGATGAAAGATCCAGCCTACCTTTGATTTTATTCTTGATTTCATTGGCCAACAGGATATAACCATTAAACTTAGAGGATTGACGTTGGAAAACTTCTTTTTCATTGTTTGATCCAAAGAAAGCGTCATAGTTGGAGGAAATTTTGAGCCATCTTACCAGGATGATGTGATCATCTCTCTTGAGATGACTTGAGCCTTTGGAAGATGATGTTGGAGGCTTGTTGGATGTTGAGTTCCTGGGGGATGTTTGCTTTGTTCCATTGGATTTTTTAGTGGAATTTTGGGGGGAGGCTTGCTGAGGGGCCATTTAAAAAGACTAAGAGGGAGGAAGGGATGAAGCAATGAAGCAATGAAGTGATGAAGGGATGTGTTGAATACAGGGATGAAGTGACAAAGCATTGAACCAATGAGAGTTAGGATGTGATGAAAGCAGTGATGAAGCAATGAAGTAATGAGAGGATGGATGTGATAAAATAAATAATGCGTGAGAAAGTGATAAGAGTGGTGACAAAATGAGAGTTTTGAAGTTATTAGGTGAGAAAGTGATTAGAGTGATGAAGTGATGAGGATATTGATGAAGAGATGAAGAGAAATGAATTAAATTTTTGGATGAGGTTGGATGTAGAATTTTTCCAATGAGGTTGGAGGTTGAAACCAGGGGTGATGATGTGGAATGATTGGTTGGGGCCGGTGAAAGCCTTTAAATTCTTTATTTTAAAAAACCCATTTATTTTAAGGTAACTTTGACATGTCTGATGTGAAATAAGTGGGTTTTTTTATTTTTAATGGAAGATTTGGGTTGAAACCCACCATCAAAAATTGCGGGTTTGCTTAACTTTTAGACACCCTATTTTGAATTGAATTATTTATTTTCATTTTTTCTACTTCATCAAAAAGCTTGAAATTTAATTTTAGGGCAATGTTAAATTTTCAACCCTACACAACCCATTAACAACTAAAAATGGGTTGCGTGGTGCAGTTTTCAACCCATCTGGGTTGTGAACAGCCATTTTCCACTCATCTGATGTTTAAAAGTCTTTTCACCACCCAGATGGGTTAAAAAATGCGCCACGCAACCCATTTTGAGTTGTGAACAGGTCATGTAGGGTAAAAAATTCAAATCTTTTGTTTTTAATAGAATATTTCCCCCAAATTTGGGGACTGATTGGATTTAAATTGTTTAAATGATTATAACCAAGTAGTAACTCTGTGGAATGAATGAAAAAATTGACCCTGGTGTAAGTTGAAAATGTAATGAATTAAAAAAACTGACCCTAGTGTAATTTGCAAATGTGATATTTTTCAAATAATTTCAATCAAATTGGAAATATAGGGAATGGATCAAATAAATTTACTGTAGTGTATTTCCCTCAAATTTGGGTAATGGATTGAATAAAAAACATTGATTTTCAAAAATTGGATGCTATTGAATGTGGGAAATCTGGGGAATGGGTTAGAAAAAAAAGGAAATGAACAATTCCTCAAGTATTTCAACAGGTAAGAAGTTTAAACAAATCATATATATAATTGAAATTCAGGATTTAGTTTTGTTGAAGGATGGCATTCAAGACCTTATGATAAAAAATTTTGTGGGTTTCAAATGAAATCTTTTTTCCAGGTTTCATCCATGTCCTTTTTAAAATTTCTGGATCTACAACTTGAAAATTCAAACTATAACTAACCATGGGAGGGCACTGGATCTTGAATATAAAGACCAAAATTTGAAATTTTATAGCCTTTGGGGCAATTATTTTTTGAGAATAATCCCAAAGTGAATGGGAGCTGTTTCATGATCATCTTGAAAGGCAGAAAATATCCATCTGGGTGTCATGCTTCAAGTTTGAGGGGTATTTTCTTCATCAATTTGAAATATATTCTCCTCAGTAAGATCTACCTCAGTCAATAAGTGTGACACAAAGAAAAAACAACATAAATGGTACCTTCCACTTACCACCTCTGGCTTGCGTAACAACCTTCCAATCTTGGTGACTGGCTCAGTATATACATGCAAATCTTGCAGTGAACTCTGTACCAGTCAACCATCCATTCAAGCCCCGTTATTCTACCCTGGGTATCACCAGCCTTTGGAATTCCATTCCTGGTCAGGAACTCACACTAGTTTGCACCCATGCTTAGATATCCACATCAAATGTATAGTTTGCAAATAGACTGGTCCCTTACCCTGCATAAACTACACCTTTGCATTTGTATTTGCCTTCACATGTGATTCCTTCCTGTCTCATCCATTGCGCCCATTGTACTCTCAGATTCTATTGACTTGCACCTATGATAAAACCTCAGAAAAAAATTTACTGTTATTTTATTTCCCATTCCATTGTGGAGACTCCTTGGGGATTTGGTAAAAAGTAGAAAATAGCTTGCTGGCAGTCACTTGAGGGGGAATTTAGTACTACAACTATTTACAAGATAGATGAATAATAAAGGGTGGTTTTGAATTGCCTGCCCCTCTAAGTCCTATAGTAGTCTTACAACAATAAAAGAAAAGAGATTGTTGGCTGATTTTCAGGTAGAGTTGCTACTATAGTAGTCTCTATCAGACCTAGGATCAATGTATTCAAGCTTGATAAGGAAGAAATGGCGGAACAGATAGTTGACTGAGGCTATAGAAGCTGAGTAAGGGAAGAATATTTTGTCTTGTCTTATCCTTTATATATCCTTTATCTTGTTTGATTGGTTACTGATGAATAATCCTTTGATGTTACATTTGATGATTGATAAAGTTGAAATTGTTGAGCCTATACTTGATACTGATGATTGTTGATGATGGTGATGGATGATGATGATGGTTGAGGTAGGTGATGATGATTGTTGATGATGATTATGGATGATGATGATGATGATGATGATGATGGATGATGATGATGATGGGTGGTGATGATGATGGATGGTGTTGATGGATGGTGTTGTTGTTGATGATGATGATTAATATAAGGGTTGGTCATTATTTATGATAAGGTTTTAATATCTTTTATAAGGGTTTGATATCTTTTATAAGGGTTTAATATTTTCTATAAGGGGTTAATATTTTATATAAGGCTTTAATACCCTTTATAAGGGTGGCCACCCCAGGCTGGATGCCTGGGGGGGTGTGGGGGAAATGGCTGGAGCAAGGCCCTCTATTTATAGACATCAGGGGGAGATGCCACCTGGTGTCTGAGTTGTGGTTGTGGGTGGGTTTTCTGGTTTTGCAGGCAGTACCCTGCATATATTGATTCTGTATGATGTACTGTAAGATGCTGTACAGCCTCTGAATGCAGTGTCTTACATGTATTGCTGTGTATACAGGTGTGGTGACTTGTTTGGTGCTGTATAAATTGCTTCTGTACTGCATGAGCCTGCTTGCATATATTGCTGTGTATCCAGATGAGGTGATTTGTTTGGTGCTGTATTAATTGCGTCTGTACTGCATGTGCCTGCTTGCATATATTGCTGTGTACAGATGAGGTGATTTGTTTGGTGCTGCATGCAGTGTCTTGCATATATTAATTCTGTAAAGGCTGGTGAGGAGTTTGGGTGGTTTATGTGTTCAATGTATGTGGTATGTACTTGAAGTCTTCCAGAGTATGTCCATATATGTCTTTCACTGAGCTGTGACACCTGATTGGTCAGTATCTTCTAATCCATGAGTGATGGAGGGGTACTTTGTCTGGGTGACTATAGATTATTATAGGTGTAGAATCTATTTTTGAGGTTACTTTGAGGATGAGAGCAGTCCTTCTAACAGAAAAGTGAGTCTGATGGCTATAGGTTTGGTTTTGGTTTACCAGACCATTCATTTCATTCATTGCCTCATTGCCTTTTAACTGTAGCTGGCCATCCATCAGGTTGTATCTAGTCACCTTTGAATTACCTTTTAAGTGTAAGCAATAGCGCAACAGCTCACGTGAGCCCATGTTGGCAACCCGGAGACACATGTCTCCAACCTCTAACACTGTGCACCCTCCAAGTAGAGGGGGAGACACTTTAAAACCCCCCGCTGGCATTTTTCCTTGGTCAAGGTGTTAGAGGCAATTCTCCTTCTTCTTGTCAATTGTCTTTTCCTCTTTTCTGGCTGTTTCTGGCTTTTCTGTCCGTTCTTCTTTTCTTTCTTTCCTTCCTTTCTACTGTTTCTTCTCTTACTCAATTACCATCATCAACAACCCAACTCTTCATCAAAAACCCAACTCTCAATCCTAAATATAATTCAAGTTGACTCCTAGCAAAGATTGCAATCAAAAGTCAAAACTACAAGATCAATTCTCACAATCAATCTCAAGACCTCAAACTGCCTGTCTATAAATGGTGAGATCAGTCCAAGTCACTTCAACAGGCATGGGACTCAATCTGTTTGGTTTTCTTCTTCCCCAGCTTCTCTGCGTCCTCTCGCTGCTTCTTCCTTTATCCATAGTCAAGCGCTGGCTTTCTATCTCTCTGTGTTGGTGTCCTCCTCATATACTGCTTCACATACTGCCGTTCAGGCTCCTGGTAATCTTCATAGTTCTCATGTTTTTCTCTCTCATTTGTACCTTAGCCTGCTGGTCTGAAATTCAACTCATGTCTCAATAAGCTTCACGGTTAAAAGCCAAACCTCCACCAACACAGCTAGAAAGACAAAGTACCATGGCTTCAGGATTGGGATTCTTGTTGGACTCCTTCCGGCAAGCAATGCTCAAAAAGGCCCGCAAGACAACCCCATTACTAACTGAAGATTACTATGGAATTTGGAAGGACAAGATGATGGCACTGCTCAAGCTCAGGGGAGTACTGGAAATAATCAAATCAGATTCCAGAATCCTTGCAAGCCAAGACAACAACAAGATTCAACTGCTCCTTATTTCCAAGGTGGATTATGTAACACATATCAACGTCATCAGTGCAGCCAACATCAATTCATCAAAAGAGATATGGAAGGCTATCAAAGAACAATTCTCCTTGTCTCAAGCATAAAACAGAGCAAGAATCTTCAATAATTTCTTCCAAATAACCTTCAAGGAGGATTAGATCAAAAACTTTGTTACAAAAGTCAAGACCTCCATCAAAAAGATGATTGATATTGTCATAGAATTACCAAACAATATCTTGGTGTATCTCAAAATTTTAAAATTTCCGTCAAATCTAGAAGACCTCAAGAGGCAGCTCATGCACTCAGAAAAACAGATCTCTGTTGAATTTTTGTGCAATCATCTCATCCAATACCACAACAAAGTCAACGCAGAACTTACCAAAAGAGGAACACCACGTGGTACCTCCAAAAAGGCATTGGCCACAATGCAGACCAAGACCAAAAATAACCTTGCAAACCAATGCATCAAGGGTTACCCCAACCCAAAGCAAGATAAGAATCATTCAGAATTGGAGTGCTTCCATCTTCACCCGGATAAGGCCCCCAAACGTTGGAGAGAAAACCAAAGCAAGTGGAAAGAAGAACAAAAGAAATCTCAAGAATCTGCTTATTTCCACACCTTTGTGACCAGATGGATAGACTCCAGTATTGGAGCAGAGAAGAACATCTTGATCAAAAGCGGAGCCACCTCTCACATCTTCAACAAGTGAAAATTCTTCACCACTCTTGAGCTGTACTCAGGGGAATACATCTTGACAGGAAAGTTTGGTGTCAACCTGGAAATCCAAGGAGTGGGAACCATCAGATTGGAATTGAAGGACCACACTATCACACTCTCCAACTGCCTGTACTTTCCAGATATATTTTTCAACCTCATCAGCCCAGGAAAGCTTCTTGAACAGCGATGCATGTTGAAAGCAAAAATGGGACACTTTGAGGTGCAAAAAGGAAATGAAAAGGTCTGTTGTGGCTCCATCATCAACAATCTCTTTGTCCTAGACATGCCGCTCAAAGTGGCAAGAGAAGAAGGATGCTTCTGGACACAATCAGACAAACCAAGGACCTTGAAGGACCTTCACTTAACATGCGGTCATGCCTCCCTTGGTTGTCTGTCCAAGATCAAAGGAATCAAATGTGATACCTCTAGAATGGAAAAGTTTGAGTGCAAGGACTGTCTCTTATGCAAAATCACCAAATCTCCGTTCAAGTCCACATCCACCTCAGCTACCAAGCCGTTCAAAGTGATAAATTTAGACTTGATTGGTCCAATAATGCCAGAATCTCACAGGCACAAAAAATAAATCCTGATGGTTGTAGACAGTCACTCAGGTTATATCTCAGGCATTCCCCTAATTTGTAAGGATTTCACTGCCTCCGTGATAATAGAATTCATTGAGAAGCAGAAGAACAAGTGTGGTTAATATCCATTCACTGTGTGTTTAGAAGGCGGTACAGAATTCACAAACAATAGGTTAGTACAATATCTCAAGGATAGATTTATCAACCATCTTGTCACTGAACCATACCATCCCAAACACAATTGTAGGGCCAAAAGAGCCAATTGAATTCTTTTCAAAAGTGTGAGATTGTCTCTGAGTTTGGAAAAATTTCCCAAGAAATACTGGTCAGAAGTACTCAAGTCATGTTGCATCAGTCTCAATCAAATCCCAAAGGACAATCTAGAACTGGAACTCATCAAACAATGCCCACTCCCACCTAACTATCTACAGCCACTCGGGATCACCGCAATTGTACTAAATCAAAGGCGGATAAAGGGCAAAAAATTAAACCCTAAAGGAATAGAAGGAAAATTGATTGGTTACAACCCAGATCTCCTATCTTACCAAATCCTCCTGCCCAATGGTCCCGTTGTACTATTGAACCATGTCTTATTCTTGAAGCAGACAATCAAAGACCTTGGGATCATCTCTTCTGTGGACATTTACTTTAGTTTGGCCAAGTCTAATGACTGTGACATCAGGCCCAAGTTGAAGGAAGTCTTGGCAGATTGTATGAATTATTGGGATCCACCCTCCAAAGTTGACTCATCCAATGAAGAATTGCCAGTCTCCAATTCTAGATCAAGCTCAAGAGACAACTCACCAGGACCTTCTCCTCAACAAATGATCCCAGAGGTTAGCACAAGAATACCTGAGGAAGCTGAAGAGACCACCAGGATTCTTTGAAACCAGTCTTCCATCAGACCCCCGCAAAGGTATGGGTTCCATCACTACTTTGAACCCAAGACGTTTGATCAAGCAGCTTGGTGCAAGGACAACCCTAAGTGGGGAGGAGCAATCAAAAAGGAGATTGATCAATGTGAAGCACAGGAAGTCTGGGAAGACTAAAAAGGCAATGAACCATTGAACCCTCTGGACACTACCTGGGTCTTCAAAATCAAGGACAATGCCCATGAAAATGTTGTCATTCACAAAGCCGGGATCTGCATCAAAGTTTTCAATCAAGTCTATGGCCTGGAATTCAACAAGAACTTTGCCCCAACTGGAAAGATTGCATTTTTAAGAGCAATCTTACTGTATTCTTTGAAACACAAACTCAACATCCGCCAATACAACATTAAGGCCAAGTTTCTACATGCCCCTATAGAAGAAGAAGTTATCATTAGAACTCCACAAGGGTGCCAATAATCATGAAAATATCTTAGACTCAAGGAGAGCCTGTACGGACTCAAGCAATCTTCAAATAACTGGTATGAGACTCTCACCGACTGGATTAAATTGGTGGGCTTCAAGGAGTCCTACAGCACCACATGTTTGTACAAATTGAACAATAATCAGTCATTACTATTTTTCCATGTTGATTAACTCATCCTAGTGGGAGAGGGGGACAAATTTGATCAAAATTTTAACACTTGTTTCAAAGACTCACAGGCCCACAAACCTGACACCATTCTGGGCATGAAGCTCAAACAGACACCCACCAGTATCCTGCTGAGCCAACCCAAACACATCATGCATGGCCAAGAGGAACTGGGACTACTCAAATCAAGACCCTGCTCCACCCCGTTGACTCCTCACTTTCAGCTTAGCAATGCCTCTGATGAGAACTTTGAACAATTCAAGAAACTCAATATCAACTACAAGTCAACAATAGGACTGTTGAACTATATTGCAAGTCAAACTTGACAAGACCTGAGCTACTTGGTGTCCAGCTTAGCTTGCTTTCAGAATAAACCTGGCTTGACGCACTGGAAGGAACTCAGTTGGACATAGAAATACCTCAATTCCACTTAGAACTTGAAGCTAACTCTTACTTATGATGGATCAAAAGACCCAATTGAATGTTTTAGTGACGCTTCCTGGGGTGAGAATCCCACCAGCCGCAAACACAATCCGGTTATCTCTGCCTGTCTTTTGGTTCTCCTCTGTCCTGGAATAGCTGTAAAAAACATAATATAACATACTCATTGACGGAGGCTGAACTCAACTTGATACTCAATTCTTACCTGGAATGCAAGTGGCTTTGCCATCTGTTGGGCAAATTCTTTCAAATCAATCTGAATTCTTCTAAGCAACTCATAGACAACAAGGGACTAGATGATAAACTCAGAAAGTTTTCTTCCAATGCCAAGACAAGACAAATGGACCTCAAAACAAAGGTGGTCAGAGAAGAACTTAGAGCTGACGCCCTCACTATTCACTTAATCATTACGTCAGACATGCTTGCCGATCCCCTAACCAAGGCATTAAATTTGGATCAGCTAAAAAAGTTCGCCTCTGTGGTACTCAAAAACAACTTGCACTAATCTCCAGTTATGGGGAGTGTAAATGTAAGCAATAGCGCAACAGCTCACGTGAGCCCATGTGGGCAACCCGGAGACACATGTCTCCAACCTCTAACACTGTGCACACTCCAAGTAGAGGGGGAGACACTTCAAAACCCCCCCTGGCGGTTTTCCTTGATCAAGGTGTTCAAGGAGATTCTCCTTCTTGTCAATTGTATTTTCCTCTTTTCTGGCTGTGTCTGGCTTTTACATCTGTTCTTCTTTTCTGTATTTACTTCCTTTCTACTGTTGCTTCTCTTACTCAATTACCATCATAAACAACCCAACTCTTAATGAACAACCCAACTCTTAATGAACAACCCAACTCTCAATCCTCAATATAATTCAAGTTGACTCCTAGCAAAAGTCACAATCAAAAGTCAAAACTACCAGATCAATTCTCACAATCAATCTCAAGACCTCAAACTGCCTGTCTATAACTTGTGAGATCATTCCAAGTCACTTTAACGCGCATGGGACTCAATCTTTCTGTTTTTCTTCTTTCTCAGCTTTTCTGTTTCCTCTTGATGCTTCTTCCTTTAGCCATAGTCAAGCGCCGGATGTCTATCTCTCTGTGTTGGTGTCCTCCTTATATACTGCTTCACATACTGCAGTTAAGGCTCCTGGTAATCTTCATCATTCTCATGTTTTTCTCTCTCATTTGTACCTTAGCCTGCTGGTCTGAAATTCAACTCATGTCTCAATAAGCTTCATACCTTATAAAGGCTGTGTTGCCTGCCTGAAGATTGTCTCCCCATTTAGTTAATTTCATAAATTCTTGCATTTTCTAAATACAGTCATCACATTGGGCTTGGATTTAGTTTTCTTCCATCAGAACACCTCCCTCTCCTTGCTGTTTTTTGATTCATAAAACCAGAAGTTCACACTTGGCAGTTAGCCTTGCTGCCGTGCATTGTCCCTTACACTCAGTCTCTTCCTTTGCGCTCACAATCATCTAAGATTGCCCTATAGTAAGTGGGGTGGTTATGTGACAGTAAATTAACTAACTCAAATCCTCTATTGTAGTTTTCCAACCTTTAATACATTTTGTCTTTTACAATTTTACGTACTTGCTCAACCAGGAATGCTTCCCTTACCCCTTAAAATGATGATATTCATTGGGTAGGGAGATCCAGTGCTTCACGGGCCCAAAAACCTTTGGACCCCTTTCCTTCTTCCAAACCTCCTTTGGTTGAACCTCTTGAAAATCCCCTTGCTCCTCAATGGGAAGCTCCGGTGGATCCTCTCAAAGAAATCAATGATTCCAAAACTTCCTCCAATGAAACCATGAATTGTGGCAGATAAAAGGCTTTTCATAGTTCTCCCAAGACCAAAGCTTCAACCTTGCTCTTGACGTTGATCCAGGCTCTCAATCAAAATTCCTTGCAATCTGGCCCAAGTGGTCCTATTTTCTGTACTCTGGGCATGAAGCACCCTGACCACTTTAAGGGAGAAAATTCCCATAAGCTTAGATCCTACCTACAGTCTTGCAAAATCATCCTCTTGAAAAATAACAACAATTTTCATTCTGATAGACATAAAGTTATGCATGCATCCTCATTCTTAGGGGGAAGAGCCTTGCAGTGGTTTATACCATACCTCAAACTATTATCCAATACCAGTCCCACTTTAATTCTCAAAAACTGGGACAAGTTCAAGAAAAAACTGTTCTCCCTGTTTGGAGACCCCAATGAAATCCAAAATGCCAAATGCAAACTTAATAATCTAGTTACAAAAGAGAATAGTAGAGATGCCGTTCATATCTTCCATTTCCAAAACTTTCATTCTTGCATAAAATGGACCAAGTCAGCACTTTTATTTCAATTTCAAAAGGGTTTACCAGAACTCCTCATTGAACAGCTTGCAGTTGGGTGACATAAGACAACCTCTCTTCAGCAGTTAATCAATTTGGTTTTTGAGCTTGTAAATGGCTATCATGACAAGAACCACTCTTGGCAAAAAAAACCATGGCTCATTAGCCTTGGCTCCAAAGGCCAAAGAATCCTCAAAGCAAAATTGGTGGAATCCAAAACACTTTTAACCAAATCCAACCTTGAACTCCAATCCAAAAGGGAAAACTGTTTCCAACACTCCAAAGTTTCTGGACAAAGAAACTGCAATTCTCCGGAATGAGGAATGGCTAAGGAGGGAAAAGGAAGGATTATGTATGTATTTTGGAGGAAAACATGATTTCAATAGTTGTGCAAAGTGGTTAGCGCGTGAAGTGGCTAAGCATTCAAAAAATTAGCTTGTAGTTTTTCTAATACTTGAAAGGAGAACTACAAATTATCTAAACTACAGTGAGTCAATCTTTGCACTTGCAAGTCACTTTGTGCTCTGAATTCAAGATTTGTACTATTCCATTCCAAAAATAATCCTTATTGGGTCTTACTGAGAACCAGTGCTAATATTTCTATCTTTTGCCACTTCCAAAAATTTTATGCCTTCCAATATAGTTAAGTTTCCCATCTATTTAGGAAGTAGTGCAACCAAGCCATCTCATTGAGTTTCCCAAAAGGCAAAATGGACCTTTGCATTTTCAATTTCCCCATCTTTGAATGGGATTTATTTTTCATGGATATCCCTCGAATGGATGACACCATTCTAGGCCATGACTTTCCAGTTCACTGGAATCCAGGTTTTAATTTGGCAGAAGGAGTAATTAAAATTTGAACCTTGCAGCCCCAGGACACTAAAATTTCTTTCAAACAGGAATCAAAAAGCCTACCTGACACTGTCATTGAGTTGGATGAAAATTTTCTGCAAGGAGATTTGCAATATCCTGACTTCCATTCCCAAGTTCCCTCTTCAGATTTAGGAGTTATTGCTTATTTATCAGACTTACCTCTTCCTTGTTTCTTCAAAGGGAAACAGGCACCTAACAAATGGTTTATTTTGAGCTCCCTAATCCTCTTTCATTGTGAAAGCACTTCAAATACCATGCTCAAAGATGATGAGTTTGAAGATTTATAAATCATTTTAGAGTCTTTAAATTTGGTTTACCATGAATTTTCTGAAAGCTTCTCAGCTGCAAAAGCCAATTAAATTCCCCCTTCCCGTTCTTATTATCACAGGATCAAACTCACTGGCCCACCTCCTGCACCCAGACTAGTCTACTCTCTCTCAAAGCAAGAGGCAAATTCAGTTCAAGAATACATTTCAGAAAATGTATTGAAAGGATTTCTTTGAACAAGCAATTCAAATAACAGCTTTCTTTTCCTATTTGTTCTGAAGAAAGACAGAGGCCTTTGACTTTGCGTTGACTACAGGAAACTGAAACAGGTAACACAGAAGAATGCCTACCCAGTACCGCCTATGTCAAACCTCCTCACTCTCTTCCATGGAGCTACTTATTTCTCAAAGTTAGACCTTCAAAGCGCCTATAACCTGATTTTGATTGCAAAATTACATGAGTATTTGACTGAAATGAGAACGCGGTTTGGCAGTTGTGAGTATACTGTCATGCCCTTCAGCCTCTGCAATGCTCCTTCCACTTTTCAACATTTTGTCAATGATATTTTTTCTGACCTTGTAGAGAAATAACTTGTGGTGTATCTTGATGACATAATTTTCTACTCAAAAACTCCTCAGGATCACATTGCACATGTGTGAGAGATGCTGCAGCTACTTCAAAAGAATAACATGTTTGCTAACGCCTCTAAGTGCAAGTTTCATACCCATCATCTTCAGTTTCTAGGTGTCATAGTCTTGCAGCAAGGACTATCAATGGACCCAGCCAAGAGTCAGCGCATATTGGACTGGCCCCCCCCCTTCTTTGGTCAAATCCATTCAATAGGGCGTATCAAATTTAGCAAACCCGCCATTAGAAACCCGCCATTTTTTTTGACAAAACCCGCCATTTTTAATGGCGGGTTTCTGAAATACACATACCCCCTAACTGGTGTATTTCAAAATGGCGTGTTTCATGAAAATGGCGGATTTCAATCATCAAACACGCCATTAAACCCGCCATTTATGCATCATCATCCATCCACCATCCATCACATCAAAAACACCCATCCACATCAGCAAATCCATACCGGTCCCATATCCATTGCATCACACACATCTCTATTGTTTTTCACATACCTTCACATACCCATCTTCACACAAATCCCATCATCATCTCATCACCCCACATCACTCACCACCTTTCTCAACATGTCCAATCAAACATCCCGCCAGCAAGTTGAAAACACAAAAAAGCTGACTGAACTTTTGCTACTGTTTGACTCCCATTCAGACTCTGATTCAGACTCCGATTTGGAATCAACTTGGTTAGCTTTGAATTCTCTGTTGGCAAAGAAATACATGGTTCCAAGAATACACACTCTCCATAACCCTATGTATGAAAGGCAAAAGCTTCATCTCATCCCTGACTTAAGCTTCCAGCAACTGTTCCAAACTTTGTTGCCTTCTTTCATGAAACTTTTGGCAATGATTGAAGACAACCACATCTTCCAGAACAATTCTCGCAATCCTCAACACAATCCAGCCATCCAACTTGCTGTTGCTCTTTGTAGATTGGGGTCAAATGGAAATGGAGCAGCAATCCATCAATTGGAAAATCTATTCTCAGTCAGTTACGGAAGCATTGACTTATACACCAAAAGAGTCATGATTGCTATCCTATCTTTCCGTCGCTTGGTCCTTTCATGGCCAACCAAAGAAGAATGCAAGGAGATATCTCAAGTAATGGAGACAGAAGGCTTTCCTGGTTGCATTGGTTTTGTTGATGGAACCACCATCCCCTTGAGTCAAAAACCCAACCTAGATGGCAACCACTATTATTATTGTAAAAAAAGGCAATTGATTCATTTCTTTTCCAATCGCTATGATAAAAATTTGGATCACACACTGACCAAATATGTTCCATCTCTTTGTTTAGATACTCCGTGGCACTACAACTTGTTTGCAATAACAACAAGAAGTTCATCTCCCTCCATGCTGGCCTTCCAGGTTCTTGTCATGATTCATATGTTTTCAATTGGATGCGGATTGCCCAACAACCAGAGATCTACTTTGACCAAGATCAATACCTTATGGCCGATTCGGCTTATGCTAGTGGGAAATATGTAGTTCCAGCATACCGGAATGTTTCATCTAATGATCAAGGAAAAACCAATTTTAACTATCATCTTGCCCAATCACAAGTTTGGATTGAGCATGCCATAGGAATTGTGAAAGGAAGATGGGCCAGCTTACAGGAGATGCAAAACCAGCTCCAATGTTCCAAAGATATGAGGTTCCTCATTAACTGGATTATCACTTGTGTAATCCTTCACAACCTTTTGGCCAACATCAAAGATGAATGGGACAAAATATTCCAAGATGATATTCCTGATCTGCCTCAAGTCATCCCTGTCTCATCTGGTCCCTCATCTTCTTCTATGAGAGAGCGGATTCTTCCTCTCACCCTTGCTCGCTTTGATGAGTAATTTTTGATTTTGAAATTGGTAAAAATTCCCTTCACCGTATTTTTTTGGTTTTGGTTGTTCACCCAAGATTCATAGGCTGAGTTTTTTTTTTATTTTTTTTTTAGTGGACTTGAATCCAAAAAAACCTCCACCTCAAACCCTGCCACTCACCAAATGCCACCCCCCTCCCCCTCACCACTCAACCCCTTCAACCTCACCCCACTCACTCACCGGTCAAACCCTGCCTCCTCCTCACCAAACCACCTCACTCATCACCACCACCTTACTCACCACCACCACCTCATCTCACCTCACTCACTGAATCCCCTCCTCCTAATCCTGGTAAGCCCCCTCCACGCTCTTCCTCTTCCTTCCCCTCACCAGTTGCTGATCCTTTGATCATTCAACCTGTAGTCCCCCCCTGGATCCACCCCACTCACTCACCCGTCAAACCCTGCATCCTCCTCACCAAACCACCTCACTCATCACCACCACCTCATCTCACCTCACTCACTGAATCCCCTCCTCCTAATCCCGGTAAGCCCCCTCCACGCTCTTCCTCTTCCTTCCCCTCACCAGTTGCTGATCCTTTGATCATTTAACCTGTAGTCCCCCCCTGGATCCCTTGGTCAATCCCTCAAGGTCAATCCCTCAAGGTGAGCCCCTCTCCTCCTCCAATTTCTCCTCTCATCAATCGCTCAATCAATTGCAAATCAATCGAGCAATCGATTTGCCATCAATTGGCCAATTGTTTGGGCCAATTGATGCAAAGTTTTTGTAGGGTACAGGAACTGACTTCCCGATTTTTTTTTTTTTTTTTTTTTTTTTAGGTTTTTGAGCTCGGCCAGAACACATTCTCTCAAGTCTTACGCCAACCAAGCTACGTCCTGGGACAGTCTGGTTTGCCTAGTATGATGCCAGCTGCGGCTCCTCATCATTACCACTCCTCCCCATCTAATTCTTTTCTTTTGATATCTATCAATTCCTTCACTGGCCACCAAACTCAAAATGTTATACATCCATCCAAATTTCACCTTGATCCTCACCTTGGGTGCAGCAAGTGCCTGGGAGGGAGAAAGATGGAAGGAGATGGTATGAAAAACATAAAGAGAGGTGGCAAGCAGAGGAATCGTTGATTTTCATCTCTTTTTGATTTTTTTAATCCCACCGTTTCCATAATGAGAACGTTGCTGACATTTTTTTTTTATTTGTTTGACCGGTCTTTTTGTTTGTCCAACCCCTTTTTTGATATCGATTCCTTCAATGCCTACCGAACTCAAAATGTTATACATCCATTCAAATTTCACCTTGATCCTCACCTTGGGTGCAGCAAGTGCCTGGGAGGGAGAAAGATGGAAGGAGATGTTATGAAAAACATAAAGAGAGGTGGCAAGCACAGGAATCGTAGAAAAAGGAGGGTTCAAATGAGGGATTCGGAAATTTCTTTGGAAGTGACTGACGACTTGATCAAGGAAAAGTTTGCCTGGTCTAGACAAAAGCTATGCCCTTTGGATCTGTACCCTGCTATCATGGCTGAAAAGAAAAACAAACCTTGAAAACCCACCCAGGAAGAATTTAAGCAAGAAAAACAGACAATTGGGGCTTTCCACTTCTTCCGCCATGGAAAAGTTATTGTTCTCGACCAATCTGATCACCATTCTCTTGTTGCCGTCATTGAATTTTTGCCTTTGGATTGACTATCTGAGCAAGATAAGAAATATATCAAATTTTTGAAGACATTCCTTCACAGTTCAAAAACATTTGTCAACCCGGTTGGTCCCTCAAGATCTTGGGGTGGAAAAATGTGGGCAATTGGTTGGCCAAAATTGATGAACCCTTTGGAGTTATTCAGACGTTATGTGAAGAAATCATCCATTAGATCTTCTCCTCATGAGTACGCTGTCCTCAACTTGAAGGCCAACAAAGTATCCCGAATTTAAGGACAAATGTTTCGTAATTTGGCCAAACTTGCCTTTGAATCAAACCGTGATACCATGAAGGACAGCAACATCCCCTCTTTCTCTTTGTTGGAATTTGGTTCCAAGCCTACACCTTTTGATTGCTCCCCACACCTCACTTTCACCTTGGATTCTTTTTACAATTCTCCTCATATTGACAAAGGCAACATCTCTGGCTATTCCTTTTTACTTGTGGTCCCAACCAAAAAATTGAATGGTTGACTTATTGAAGATACGGATGAATATCAAGTTTTGGACGGTCAATTTGTTTTTCCTGACCTTGGCTTTGGAATTGATTTCAAGCAAAAAGATATAGTCAAAATGGTTTGGGCGGCTAGCAAGTACAAGCTTTGTACCTTTCCAGCTGTGGACACAGCAACCAATACCAGAATGGCCATGTCACTCCAAATTAATAAAAAAACTCAGAGAACTTGTAGGGACATGAAAAACGGCCAAATTTACTCTATAGAAAAAAATATCAATAAAAACAAAAAAGATTTGTATATTGGTGGGGTTAAGAATGCTCTCAAACGTTGTTGTAGTAAAAAATAATTTGTTTTTCTTTCATCCATGCAAATATATTTGCAAGCCCAGCATTTGAGTAATCTTCTGTATTTCTTCTACCAATCTACCACTGCCAATGCAAGCCAAAGCTACTGATACCTTATCCTTTTTTTCGTTTGCCCGTTGTTCCCTCTCCTTTTCCAGTTGCACTTGCTGCCAATCCTTCTCCTTTTCCTCTTTTTGAAACTCTAGCTCAGCTTGTTTCAACCTCCACTCAGCATCCAATTTTTGTTGATTAGCCAAAGTCTCTGCTTGCTGCTTTTGACCATCCATGGCCAGTTGGAGATCCCACTTTTGCTTTTCAAACTGAAGTTTATCTGATTCAATTTGTGATTTCACTGTTTTTTGGAGGGGAATGGCAATGAGCATGATTTTGAAAGCAAGGATATTGAATCAATCAACTTACATGAATCTTGCTTCTCCATGATTTCTTCAAAGCCCGAAAAACTGGAAGTGTTTCTCCTCTTTTGATTACTTTTGGGGTTGACATTGATAGAATTGGAGGCCTTTCACTTACCCTTGGCAGAGGAGGGTTGAGTCTGAAAGTCCTCACTAGTATTTGAAGGCGATGTGGGAGGCCCCATTGGCTTGAGTTTTTGGCCAATCAAAAATGGATGAGCCTTTTTTTTTACAATGTAAATCAGTCAGGAGCAACCATTCAGAATCAAAAACAATTTAGTTCCTTACTTGAGCCTATTTTGATGGCAACGGTGATCCAGGAATAAAATCCTCCTCATGGGGCAAGTTCTCCAGTTGTTCTGCCCCAGGAAGAGAGCAATCAAAAGAAGGAAGTGAGGGGTCCAAGGTCGGGATTGACTGATCAATCAATACCAAAGTAGAAGTGATTGGAGCCAATTGTGTTTGAATATCCTCCTTGTCATCAGATGGGGGCCACTCCAAGGCCAAGGTTTGATCAAGTTCCCCGTTGGTAGGCTGAGCATCCCCAGCCAAGTCCTCGGCATCAATGGAATCGGATTGTTGGGCATCGAAAGCAGCTAGGGGGGTGATGTTGGCCTTCTTTCCAAAGATTTCATCCATTTGAATATAAAAAGGACAAATGGAGTCCAACTTATCAACCACCGAGTTGATTCCTTTGGCTTTGTCCAAGTCGGTGATACCAAAGCCAGTGGGGATAGACATGGAGTGGGCCTTTTTGTACTTGGCTTGATAGTTTTTGAACCGCTCCCTCATCTGTTTGGATGACAGATCCAGCCTAACTTTTGTTTTGTTCTTGAGTTCATTGGCCATCAGGAGATAACCATTGAACTTAGAGGATTGAGGTCGGCCAACACGTGTTTTGTTGTCGGATCCAAAGCAGGCATCGTAGTTGGAGGGAATTTTCAGCCAGTTTACCAGGATGATGTGATCAGCTCTCTTGAGCTGACTTGAGCCCTTGGAAGCTGATGGGGGAGGATTGTTTGTTATGGAGTTCCTTGGCAATGTTCTCTTGGGTGTGTTGGACTTGTGGGGGGAGGTTCTCTGAGGGGCCATTTGAAAGAGTTTGGGCTACGCAAGTGATGAGAGCGATAAAGTGATGAGAGTGGTGAAGTTTTGAGAGCGATAAAGTGGATGAGAGTGATCAAGTGATGAGAGCGGTTAAGTGATGAGAGCGATGAAGTTTTGAGAGCGATAAAGTGGATGAGAGTGATCAAGTGATGAGAGCAGTTAAGTGATGAGAGTGATGAAGTTTTAAGAGCAATGAAGTTTTGAGAGCGATGAAGTGGATGAGAGTGATCAAGTGATGAGAGCAATAAAGTGATGAGAGTGGTCAATCAATTTTATGATGAGGGTGGGGGTAAAAAATTTTCCGATGAGGTCGGAGGTAGAAGGAGGTGGGAAGACAGGGGTGTATGACGCGGACAGGTGGTGGATGCATTTAAATACTTTATTTGAAAAAACCCACTTATTTCAGGTTAACTTTGACACGTCTGATCTGAAATAAGTGGGTTTTTTTGAATTTTAATGGCGGGTTTGAAATGGCGGATTTGGGTTGAAACCCGCCATTAAAAAATGGCGGGTTTGGTTAACTTTGATACCCCCTAATTTTTCCTTTGTTTCAGTAATTTTTACAGGAGGTTTATTGAGCATTACACCAAGAAAACCGTGAATCTTACTAAGCTTCTTTAAAAAGACACTCAGTTTTTTTTTTTACAAAACAAGCTGCTTTGAATTTTGAAGCTCTGAAGAAATCCTTCACCACTGCTCCAATACTTGCTCACTTTAACAAGCTAGCTTGAACTATTGTGGAAACAGAAGCAAGCAACTATGAAATTTCAGGAGTAATCTTGCAGTTTTCTTCTTCCTCTTCTATCTTTCATCCTGTAGTCTTCAAGTTTTGCAAATTGCTTGCTGCAGAGCTTAATTACAAAATTTATGAGAAGGAACTTCTTGCATTCTTTTATTTCATGAAGAAATGGTTTTCATAACTTTTGAGTCTTATGGAACCCTTTGAGGTCTTAACTGATCACAACTCTCTTAAGTATTTCATGAGCTCAAAATTCCTCACATGCAGACAGGCACTATGGGCCAAATACCTCTCCAAATTCAACTTTAAAATCACATAAATCCCTGGGAAACAAGTGGTAGTCCCTGATGCTTTATCACTTTGGGAAGATGTTTACCCAGGGGGGGGGGTGCACCTTTGCCAAAAACAACCCTGAAAACATTAGGACACTCTTCTCAACCCAGTCTACCCAACTCAGTTCAATAATCACTCACCATTGAGACACGGCTTCCAAACTTCAACCAGCTCAACTTGACAACCCCAAGTGTAAAAAAATTTGCAAGAGTGCAAAATTATTAGATAGGAACTACAGTATTGACAAAAATTATTACTTGGTTCATAACGACTGTATAGTAGTACCTAATAAACCATGCATTAAGCTGGATATCTTTGAGTCTTGGCATGATTCTCTGCTTTCTTGTCATCATGGGCGGGATAAAACCTATCAATTGATTGCATGAGACTTTGATTGGCCTGGTATTACCTAGGAAGTAAAAGACTATGTTAGTGCATGCTATGATTGCAATTTTAACAATTCCTCAAAAAACCAGAAGTATGGGCTTCTCCATCCACTTCCAATCCGTCCTATTCCTTGGAGTATGTTTTCAATGGATTTCATTTCTAAATTACCTATTTCTAGTGTTTATGACGTTTTTTTAGTAGTAGTAGATTGCTTCTCAAAGATGGCTCCATTTCTTTGCAGTAATTTGACTGTCTCTTTGGAAGACTTAGCTAATTTATTCATAGAATATGTATTTTCAAAAAATGTCCTTCCTGATAATATAGTTGGTGATTTTGGATCTTTGATTGTCTCTAGCTTCTGGACCTTGCTATTCCAAAATTTGAAAATTACTCTCAGCTTATTGATGACTTAGAACCTGGAAATGGATGGGCAAACCAAGAAATTCAATCAGATTCTCAAAAAGTATCTTTGAATGTACCTCTCATATCAACAGGACGCCTGGTTGCAATGGCTTCCATTAGCCAAGTTTGCCTACAACAACTTCCCTCATTCCTCCACAAAACAGTTGCCCTTCCAGACTCTTTATGGGAGAAAACCAACTTTCTCTTCCATTTACGTAGCACCTTCTCAACCTGCTGCCAATTATCTCAACCAAATTCAATCCCTTCAATTTCAACTTTGAACCAACCTCAAAGCAGCAAACCAGCACTACAAAGAGCAAGCAGACCAACTTTGAACTATGGCTCCAACCTTTGCAGTAGGTGATCAGGTATGGCTCAATGCTTGCAATATTTGCAGTACTTGTCCAACCAAAAAACGCTCTGAAAGAAAGCTTGGCACCTTCAAGACAAATCATTCAGCTCTCCCAACACTTTTGAACTTACCTTACCCATGAAGTGGAAAGGTATCCACCCGCTCTTTCATGTGCCTCTCCTAGAGCCAGCTTGATTCCTATACCTGGGCAAGACTCATCCCCCTCTGGAACCAGTCAATGTCCAAGATCACCTGGAGTGGGAAGTAGGCCGTATTCTGGATTCCAGGTTACGCAAAGGAAAACTTCAATACCTTGTTGAATGGACTGGCTTCAAGTCCAACAAAGATTGCACCTTGTGGGAACCAGCCCATCACCTTTGCAACTATGCCAATTTGGTTTGAGACTTTCATGCAAATTACCCTTGAAAACCTTGCCAACCTTAATTACATGCCTTCCAATCCCATTCCACACTTCCATCCCATTCCATCTCATCTGTCCCATCACATTTTCCATTCCATCTTATCCTATCCCCCTTTTAAGTTTCTTGAAAATTTGTTTCTTTTCATAACCTTTGATTTTCTACATTTATTTCAAGAAAGAATTCTGTCTCTTTAATATATATATATATATATATAATAAAAGGGAAATGTTATATTCGCGGCTCATTGAGCCATTTAAACAACTCTGTACATGGCTCTTTGAGTTGTGTACACGGCTCAATAGGCCGTGTGCCACCCCGAACAACTCAAATGAGCGGTGTGGCATGCTACACAGCTCAAATGGGCCGTGTGGCATGCTACACGACTCAAATAGGCTGTGTGGAATGCTACTTGTCACATTTGCGTTGTACAGCATGCTAAACAACTAAAATCAAGTTGTTTAGCCTCCACCAAATAATAAATGATGAATAATAAATAATAAATAATAAATAATAAATAATAAATAATAAATAATAAATAATAAATAATAAATAATAAATAATAAATAATAAATAATAAATAATAAATAATAAATAATAAATAATAAATAATAAATAATAAATAATAAATAATAAATAATAAATAATAAATAATAAATAATAAATAATAAATAATAAATAATAAATAATAAATAATAAATAATAAATAATAAATAATAAATAATAAATAATAAATAATAAATAATAAATAATAAATAATAAATAATAAATAATAAATAATAAATAATAAATAATAAATAATAAATAATAAATAATAAATAATAAATAATAAATAATAAATAATAAATAATAAATAATAAATAATAAATAATAAATAATAAATAATAAATAATAAATAATAAATAATAAATAATAAATAATAAATAATAAATAATAAATAATAAATAATAAATAATAAATAATAAATAATAAATAATAAATAATAAATAATAAATAATAAATAATAAATAATAAATAATAAATAATAAATAATAAATAATAAATAATAAATAATAAATAATAAATAATAAATAATAAATAATAAATAATAAATAATAAATAATAAATAATAAATAATAAATAATAAATAATAAATAATAAATAATAAATAATAAATAATAAATAATAAATAATAAATAATAAATAATAAATAATAAATAATAAATAATAAATAATAAATAATAAATAATAAATAATAAATAATAAATAATAAATAATAAATAATAAATAATAAATAATAAATAATAAATAATAAATAATAAATAATAAATAATAAATAATAAATAATAAATAATAAATAATAAATAATAAATAATAAATAATAAATAATAAATAATAAATAATAAATAATAAATAATAAATAATAAATAATAAATAATAAATAATAAATAATAAATAATAAATAATAAATAATAAATAATAAATAATAAATAATAAATAATAAATAATAAATAATAAATAATAAATAATAAATAATAAATAATAAATAATAAATAATAAATAATAAATAATAAATAATAAATAATAAATAATAAATAATAAATAATAAATAATAAATAATAAATAATAAATAATAAATAATAAATAATAAATAATAAATAATAAATAATAAATAATAAATAATAAATAATAAATAATAAATAATAAATAATAAATAATAAATAATAAATAATAAATAATAAATAATAAATAATAAATAATAAATAATAAATAATAAATATAAAATAATTAATAATAAATAATAAATAATAAATATAAAATAATTAATAATAAATAATAAATAATGAATAATAAATAATGAATAATAAATAATAAATAATACATAATACATAATACATAATACATAATAAATAATGAATAATAAATAACAAATAACAAATAAGAAATAACAAATAACAAATAACAAATAACAAATAACAATTAACAATTAACAAATAATAAATTATAAATTATAAATTATATGTAATAAATAATAAATGATAAATGATAAATTAAATAATAAATTATAAATCATAAATCATATGGAGTATTCTATGGGCCCTACACAACTCCCACAGGTTGTATGGGGCTCTACACAACTCCCACAGGCTGTGTGGGGCCCTACACAGCTCCCACATGACTGGAGCTGTGTACACAGCTCCCACACCACTGGAGCCATGAATTTAACATCACGCATGATAAAAAAAAATAAAATAATAAAATAAAAATAAAAATAATAAAATAAAAATAAAAATAAAAATAAAAATAAAATAAAAATAAAAATAAAAATAAAAATAAAAATAAAAATAAAAATAAAAATAAAAATAAAAATAAAAATAAAAATAAAAATAAAAATAAAAATAAAAATAAAAATAAAAATAAAAATAAAAATAAAAAAAAATAAAAATAAAAATAAAAATAAAAATAAAAATAAAAATAAAAATAAAAATAAAAATAAAAATAAAAATAAAAATAAAAATAAAAATAAAAATAAAAATAAAAATAAAAATAAAAATAAAAATAAAAATAAAAATAAAAATAAAAATAAAAATAAAAATAAAAATAAAAATAAAAATAAAAATAAAAATAAAAATAAAAAGAAAAAGAAAAAGAAAAATAAAAATAAAAATAAAAATAAAAATAAAAATAAAAATCAAAATAAAAATAAAAATAAAAATAAAAATAAAAATAAAAATAAAAATAAAAATAAAAATAAAAATAAAAATAAAAATAAAAATAAAAATAAAAATAAAAATAAAAATAAAAATAAAATACAGATAAAATTGCATAAAAAATTACCAATCTTCCTTTATTTCCTGTCCCGCCTCTTCCAAATTTTTGGTCAACTCTGCAACCATTGACCTTAATTCATCCAATTCTTCATCATTTATCAATCCCAACATTTGGTGCACCACCAGAAATTGTGCAAAAAAATTTTTTGGGAATCTCCTTGCACTTTTCAGTCCAAGCCCTCTTTGGCTAGGCATCCCATCCACCCTCATCCAAGAGTTCTTTGTAAGCCCTCTTCCTCAAACCTTGCAACAAACCCTCTCCAACATTTCCAGTCAATTGCCTTGCATCAGTTTTGCTTGGAACCATAACTTGCACTTTGTTCCCCTTGCCTCAGCTTTCCCTCCCTTCTCCCTCCACTCCAATCCATTCCTCCTGTCCTGTTTCATTCCTTTCTTCCTTTCCAATTCCTCCATTCCCTTCATTTCCTCCATCTTTTCCTGTTCCATTTTCTTCTTTCATTTCTACCTGTTCTTCCCTTGCCTCCATGTTAGTCACTACAAGCCACTCCTCATCTTGCAGCTTGCTTTGCGCCTTGGAGTTCATTTACTTTGCTTTAAGCTCAGTCAATGGCCCAAATTACAGTGTTGGTTGTGGAGGAGTAATAGTTTTTTCCCTCCAAAATATTGGCAATACTATTAAGAACAATAGTTACATTATATTAGTTTCATTGCCCATTCAGTCAGTCTCTAGCCTTACTTACCTGGGTTCCAGATTCCCAAGAATTCAATCTCCAACACTGGCGGTATATGGTAATTTACGTCATGAGCAGACCTTTGAATTTGTACTTTGCTTGTGGTTGCCACTGATGTATTGACCACCGGCTTTCTATTTAACAGAAATGTACAGACCACTTTTTGAAGAAGGCACTGCTTGCACTTGCCTCAGGGACCCCATGCGGCGGTACTAGGGACACATTGTTCATCTCAACAAATGCAGTTTTTTTTGACAACAAGATGATGATGACAAAAAATTTGAATTATATATTTTTTATAGCAATTAATGATAGTAACAATTAGGGGTATACAGTAGGTAAACCAAATTTGGAATTTATGGGAAAATCATCTGAAAGCTTGCAGGAGCTTGTGGCTTTGTACCCAGGCAAATTTCATGCTTCAAGGTTAACGGTAATTGTCTTCATCACTTTGAAATATCCTCTTCTCATTACCATCTACCTCAGTCCATAAGCCTCACACAAAGAAAGCACCTTATCAATGGTGCCTTCCACTTACAACCTCTGGCTTGTGTAAAAACCTTCCAATATTGGTGACTGAATCAGTATATACTTGCAAATCTTGCAGTGAACTCTATACCTGTCCACCATTCATTCAAGCTTTGCTATTCTACCCTGGGTATAATCAGACCCTGCACTTCCATTCTTGGTCATGCACTCACACTAGTTTGCATCCATGCCTAGATAGCCACATCAACTGTATAGTTTGAAAATAGACTAGTCCCTTACCCTACATAAACTACACCTTTGCATTTGCATTTGCCTTCACATTTCATTCCTTCCTGTCTCATCCATTACACCCATTGTACTCTCATATTCTATTGTCTTGCAAATATGCTACAACCTTTAAAACAACAGTACTGTTATTTCATTTCCAATTCTGTTCATTTCATTCATTGCCTCATTTCCTCTTAACTTTAGCTGGCCATCCATCATGTTGTATCTAGTAACCTTTGGATTACCTTATAAAGGCTGCTTCACTTCCTGAAGATTGTCTCCTCAGTTAGTTAATTTCATACATTCTTGCATTTGCTAAATCCAGTCATCACATTGGGCTTGGATTTAGTTTTCTTCAATTGGAACACCTCCCTCTCCTTGCTGTTGGTTTATTCATCAAACCAGAAGTTCACACTTTTCAGTTAGCCTTTCTATCTTGAATTTTCCCTTGCACTCAGTCTCTTCCTTTGCGCTCACAATCATCTAAGATTGCCCCATAGTATGTGGGGTGGTTGTGTGACACTGGTTTGGAAATCAATTTTACCCATAGAGTCAATGAAATGAATAATTCCTCAAGTATTTCAAAAGATAAGAAATTAAACCAAATCATATAAATTATGGAAATCTCAGAATTTCATTTCAGTGATGGATGGCATTCAATACCTTATGATAAAAAAATGTTTTCAGTTTCAAATCAAATCTTTTTTCCAGGTTTCAACCATGTCCTTTGTAAACTTTCCTGATATTCACCTTGAAAATTCAAACTATAGCTACCCATGGGAGGACACTGGATCTTGAATATAAAGACCAAAATTTGAAATTTTATAACCTTTTTATTTTTCATTTTTCAATGAGAATTAAAAATTGAATGGACACTGTTTGAAAATCCTCCTGAAAAGTAGAAAAAATTCATCTGTCTCAGAAATCAAGGTTACCCATAGAATTGCCATCACTGTTCCAAAGGAATCCATCACCTGTAGCTATCTTGGAAAATATAACCTCTTTTCACAATCTGACCACAATCAATCAATTCCAATTTTAAAGACCAACTTTGGTATTTTTGAAACATAGAATAACACAACAAATTAGGCAACTGGTACCAAGGGAGTGTTTTTGTAATTTTTGAAATAAAATATTGATTAATCTTTCTCAAGAATGATATTCCTTATTTTCATGGATAATATTGTGCTGAGGGGGAATTATTCTATTTGAAACTTTTATAAAATTGGGACAATCCCCAATGGAAATTGGAGAATTTTTAAAATAAGGATGATCTGCCACACAAAAATTTGAAGCAAGGTTCAAAATTTGCAAATATCACCAGCATGCAGAATGTTCCAAATTTACATCAACTACTTGAGGGTGTGTTACCTTTTGAAAAACAGAAAACAATTCCCTAAATTAATCACCAAGAACCATTAACTTTCCCCTAAAAGGTATAATAGAATCCCTTACATATTGAATTGATGTGTCAGGAAAATAAAGAGAACATGCATATAAGTCATTGTTGCTTCATCACCAAATATAAAAGAATCTTTTTTGAGATATTAATCCTTTTTGGAATTCTTTGATATTTTTGAAGCATAGTTTTGATCTCCAAGGGAATTCAAAAGTTGAGATGATTTTTTCTTCCATTTGGTAGATTCAAGGTGTGGAAACAAGAGCGGTGTTATCCCTTGAAGTTGTCCTCAAGTTCTGGAAGTTATTGATCTAAGCGTCTGTAAGTAGATTGGATGCAATGATTTTAAGGATAGAGAGAGTGATGAAAAGATTAATTCCTCCCTTCCAATTCTTCCCCTACCATTCCCTGGTGGTCTGGTGATGATATATGATATGATGATCCAACCCAGAGTTGAAAGTGAGGTATTTTTGAGTCCTCTCTCTCAACCCTAATCTAGGTACAACCACAAGCACCAAGATAGATGAAATATGACCCCAAGTACAGATCCCTAGCTCCACCCTAACCGTACCCTGTACCACCCACCCTGTCCAAAACCCTCCCCCTCAATATCACATACGTCTGGTTTGTCCTTCTCATGGCGCAGCCCTCTGCCGCGCCCTACTTGGATCCCCCCGGGTTTTATTGGTCTGCGCGCGTCCAAGGATTGTGTGATCCATAAGTCAGCCCGTGCTTATGCCCGCACAACCCTTGGATCCTGCAATCTGTGAGTTGGCCCCAGCTTATGCCCGCACAAACCTCCCCGGCGTGTATAACCCCTGATTGCCCCGCCCTTGTATTCCGGACTAGCCACCTGCGAGCTTGGTCGAGCCGGCTCCATCACTTGGTCTTTGTTCCCTGGGCAGGTTGCAGCCCGGCTCCCCTGAGAGTAGGCCCAACCCGCACCTGGTGCCAAGCCCTGCAATCCCTGCCACTGAGCCCGCAGCAGGCACTGCCAAGACCGCGCGCACCCCAGATGCTAAGCCCAACCTACCCAACTGCTGAGCGCGCAGCCGGCAACGCAGCTCCCAATCAGAGGTAATAAATACAACACCACATCCCCCCCCCAAGTTGAGTTCTTTCCCCAGAGGTCCTTCCATCACTACCTTGACCCTACCCCGCTACCGGACCACCCCCCCCTGCTCCCAGTCCACCCCAGCTACTAGCCCCTCCCTTCCTTCCAACTTCTGCCAAAACTATGATCCCCTGCAATTTCTGCGCCTGGAACAGGCACCCGTGTGTGATTGTTCCTGGTAAATGGGCCTGCAGTGCTTGCCGTTGCGGCCACTGCTGCTGCTTGCTTAGCAAGGGAATGCCCCAGCCTCCCCCTCAATCCGGCTCCCATTCCCGCCCGGGCAAGAGGGCCCGTCCGGACCCGTTTGTGGTATTGGATGATGAAAACATCTTTGAGGACTCATGGACTCCGCCCAGATCACCCCTTTGCCACCCCCAAGCTCAATCCGGTACTCCTCTTCACTGCTCTGCCGCGCAGAACCTCCCCCGAAGGAGGACTTCCCCAACTTTGCGGCTTACCGGGCAGCTACGCAATTCTGGGCAGACTGCGTCTGGGTTACGCAAGGCACAAGGGACCTGCGTATTGATGAAAATCAGAACCCCGTCCGGAATGTTGTCCCGCAGAATCCACATCATCTGGGCCTGATAACCGCCACCAAGTTTGTGGCGCCCTGCGGCAACCGTGTTAGCTGCATCCTCCATAATCCTGTCTCTAACGTGGTCAACGGCTGCGAGTTGGGATGGAGCTTGCGCTGATCATACCCCCCCATTACATTGACCAATATGTAACACGCGCGCCCTGCCATTGATTCCAGGAACTCGTCCACACCCTGCGGCAATCCCGCGTCTTGGATGGTGAATGAGTTAAGCCACTGCAGGTCATGAACAATCCTAAGCAACTTTCTGTCCTGTTTAACAACCGCAAAGATCAGGCTAGAGTAGCTTGATGTGGAATGCTTGTACAACCCCGTCCTCACGTGCTCCTGGACCAGTTCCAAAAAGGGTTCCCGCACAGTTCAAGGGATTTGAATTGGCTTGATCTGCCAGGGCTTGTGCAGCACCATGGGGATCACATAGGGATTTCCAACCTTGTTCCTCAGAAATCCGCGCTTGTCAGGCCCAAATGCAAGGGCTTTTTTGCAGAGCACCAACACCAATGCCAGAAAATCCTTCTCCTCCGCAATCAACCACTCCTTTGTCTCAAAATTAAGCGCCTAAATCCGCGCCAACCTTGTTACCCATCTGGAATTCTTCAAAAAACTTACCCAGGGGTCCCAAGACCAGGAGATTGGCCTTAGAGGCCCGTTTAGTCCCTGCAGAATTGACTTGTTCTGGGGCCAAACCTTTTTTTCATGGGCTTGTACCCTCCCGCATTGCACCTGACCATCCTTATGTGTCCACTGTTGTCCTTGTGATTCCTGGCAATAATTAACCCGCGGCTCTTGCCTTTTCTCACAAGCGTGGCACTACGGTAGGGTTTTTGAAACACAGTGCCTTCTGATGGCCCATGCTGAGGAAGAGGACTTACTTCTGTTGCCCGCGCTCTCCGTGCGCTTCCTTCTCCCTCCTTCTCCTTCCTAGTCAACCGCCTGCACAAAACGGGAGCCTGTCCCGCGCGGTACCCGTGTTTGACTAGGAAAAATCCTCTGCAGGTAACCCTCACAATTGTACCCCCGTTGGATTCTGCCTCTTTGCAGGCTGCTGCTGGCCGCACCCATTTCCCCTTCCTGTGGTTGCATATTTTCATCTCAAACCTTGCCCCGGACGCGTCTTCCACTGTCAGGGCCTCTGTCCATTCCTCTGTTTTAAACACCATCCAGGCCCGCAACCCAAACATAAATGGTTGACCCAAAATTATGTTGCTGCACTTGACCAAGAGAACCAACAGCAACTTCCGGACCTTTGCAACCTCCACCTCCTCTTCCCCCACCACCCCATCCACCCAACATTCCCCTCCATTGAGTGCCCGTAATCCCATAGCGCACTTCCTTCAAACCAGCCCCAACTAATCCACCAATTTTGACAGGAGCAGATTGACCATTGACCCACTGTCCACCATTGCCCACACCTTCCTGCCTGCAATCTTCATTGAGACATAGGCAAGCAGCACCAAAACGGCTTTGGATTGGCACAACTCGCGTTCCCCTTCCTCCCCCGCCGTCTTCAGGCACTGCACCATTGCCAGAACCCTGCCGCCCCCGTGCTTTCTCAGCGCCTGAACCATTTCCTTGACCACCACTGGGGAGACCACGGCCAGCTCCCATAGCGTGAGGGGTATTGGTGCCTTGCTCCCCATCACCCGTTGCACGATTTCTGCGGCCTTCCTCCTTCCTCTGGAACTGGTTGACAGCGCGTCGCCTACCAGCCCTTGTGTACCAGTTTTTGGGGCCTGGGTTGATGGCCGCTCTCTGAAATCGACATCCACCTTCTCCAACACAATCCGCTTTTTTGCCGCCAATGCCTTAACCTTTGCCTCCACACGCGGAGCCTGCCACATATTGGGCCCGGTGACAATCCCAAGTGACACCCAAGCGGCCCCTGCGGGCCGGGCTCTCGCCCTAACCTGCTCCACTGGGGGTGGCTGACCGGCCCCCAGATCCACCAGCTTGCCCGTTGGGAATATGTAAGTTGTCCCGGACATGCGGACCAACCCCTCATCCATGTCCTTGGTCAGTTCCGCGCAACAAGACTTCCAGTGGCCTTTATCACTGCAATAGGTGCACATGCAAACCAAAAACCCGCTTGACGGCCTGCTACTGGTCTGGAAGCCCCCCCCATGTGAGGCGGCACTCCGCGCGGAGGAGGAGGAGGCGGAGCCATTGGCGGGGCTGTTATCCAATTCAGAAGTATCCGTAGGTCCCGCAACATATCTGTTACCTTGTTCACTGGTACTTCCATTGACTGAAAAGGGGCTGCTGTCCTCTCCTTTGCTGATGGGCCCGCGGGCAGTACCTGCATCGGAGCCAGAGTGGAAGAGGCTGTTGGTTGCCTTGAAACAGTTGGGAACAACCTGGCCGTATCCTTGATCAGTTCTTCCAAATCAATCTTTCTCTCTACTGCCTGGTTGATCACGCTTAGGTTTGGAAGAAGCGTGAAACTCCAATCCACTGACCGCAATACCAACCCGTGTTTGAATAGATACCACTGGACCCGCGCACAAAGTTGCGGCACAAGCCCACCTAGAAACACCCGCTTCATTGCCCCTGTTTGACCCGCTACCACCTGTTTCTTCTCTAGGTAGCTGTAGATGCGGTCAAAGGTAGATTTGTATTTGGACAAATCACTCCGTGTCCGCACCCCACCTTGTGAAATTGCCTCTGCAGCCGCCTGCTCAAAGTCCGTCTTGGGGAAGTGGGGCTCACGCTTCCCCCACCTTGCCATCATCTCATCCCAGAGACTTTCCTAGTCTTTAGCCTTGTAGCCAGACATATCCTCCACATCCCGGAGTTTATTGTTGTCCGTGATAAAGAGAACAACCTTACGGACCTTATCCTTTCCCGTTGCGTGTTTGGAGTCTGTAATATCCTCAAACCTTGCCAGAAAGCGTCTGATATCCGCAGTTTTGAACCGGAGATGAGGGAAGTTCTGTGGCCTAAGCCCTCCCTGTTGCAGAACCTCAGCCGCCTCCAAAGGCTCCAACTGAGGAGGAGCAAAACTGCTGGACCAAGTAGTTGGCAGTGGTGGAGGTGTCAGCCCGCCAGCTCCCAACTGGAGAGGGAACAAAGGTGGGAAGTTCAATCCTGGAGTAATTGTTGGAAACATTGCACCCGCTAGCTTCAAGAGACCTAGACAAAAGATTGTTCCTGGCCAGACCCCCAGATGTGAAAACAAGAGCAGTGTTACCCCTTGAAGTTGTCCTAAAGTTCTGGAAGTTATTGATCTAAGCGTCTGTAAGGAGATTGGATGCAATGAGTTTAAGAATAGAGAGAGTTATGACAAGATAAATTCCTCCCTTCTAATCCTTCCCCTACCATTCCCTGGTGGTCTGGTGATGATATATGATATGATGATCCAACCCAGAGTTGAGAGTGAGGTATTTTTGAGTCTTCCCTCTCAACCCTAACCTAGGTACAACCACAAGCAACAAGATAGATGAAATATGACCCCAAGTAAAGAACCCTAGCTCCACCCTAACCCTACCCTGTACCACCCACCCCGTCCGAAACCCTCCCCCTCAATATCATGTGTGTCCGGTTTGTCCTTCTCATGGCACAGCCCTCTGCCGCGCCCTACTTGGAGCCCCCAGGGTTTTATCCATCTGCGCGCATCCGCAGATCCCGCAATCCGTGAGTCAGCCCATGCTTATGCCCGCACAAACCTCGGATCCTGCAATCTGTGAGTTGGCCCGGGCTTATGCCCCCACAAACCTCCCCGGCGCGTATAAACCCTGATTGCCCTGCCCTTGCCTTCCAGACTAGCCACCCGCAAGCTTGTTTGGGCCGGCTCCATCACTTGGTTGGCATTCCCTGGGCAGGTCGCATCCTGGCGCCCCCCCCAGAGTAGGCCCAACCCGCACCTGGTGCCAAGCCCTGCAATGCCTGCCACTGAGCCCTCATCTGCTGCTGCTGAGCCCGCAGAAGGCACTGCCAAGACCGCGCGCACCCCAGATGCTGAGCCCGATCTACACAACTGCTGAGCACGCAGCCCGCGACGCAGCTCCTGATCCAAGGTTATAAATACAACACCACAACGGCTGCTATTCCATTTCCAACATGTACAAAAAGGTTTTTACTGACCCACCCGGCCATGAATAAATAATGAAGAGGGTTGAGAGTAATTTTATGCATGAATTAATATGCTTCTTTTGACAATAAAAAACATATATTTTTTGTGGATCTGATTGATTTATAGCAGGATTTTTTCTTCAGAAAAGATCCAGTCCCTTTGGAACATTTTGAATCCTCTTTTTTGATCCAATGTTGGAAAATCTGAAAAATCTGATTCAATAGTTCTTCCACATCTTTGAGATATAATTGTGGTGATTGATGTTAATATTTCATTTGTGAGAAATCTTGGATCTGTAATCCCATAGTGAATTAAATATTACAGGCTGAAATTGAAGCAAGAATTTAATAGTAAAATTCAGTTTTCTGGCTGAAAAAGTGCCAATTGCATTCTCAAAAACTTGCTCAGTTTAAAAGGGTGAATATTGTCATTTTCTTCTTGCATTTGTTTTTTGAAATGATGATCAACCTCAAGTAAGCCCATGGCTAAATCTGCCTCTCTGAAAGTTGGATAAGCAATTCTATTGACCTGATCTAGGTTTTCAAATGGATTATCACCAACATAATTATTCAACAACAGCCTAAGAAAACACCTTTCTAAATCTGAAGGATGAAAATTGTAAATTATCACAACTGAACAACCACCCTGACAGTTCCTTTATTCTGATCTGAGTGAATGGGATGTGAAGTATTTTGAAAATTCAGAATATTTGATTCTCATTTCAAAACCATTAATTGAAATATTTTGAACTATTATGTGAGCATAGTTGCTCCTTGGGTTAATCTTTGAATAAATTCATCCAGGGCTTCACCTGACTCAAGAAAATTTGTTGATGGTCAGGAAGATGAACATCAAACCTATAGCTGCACATATCTTGAAATTGATGCAGGGCATTGGTACTTTTTTAAAAGCTAAGGATTGTAAGGAACAACCAAGGAATTACCAATGAGGAAGTTTTTATTATTCCTCCTTGCTGAAAAGGTAGTGCCATTCTGTTTTGTTCTATACATGAGATGACTTCTTTAACCCCCAATTTTAAACAACATGTAGCATATTTGGAACCACAAAGTAAGGGGAGGAGAGCATTCTTCTATGAAATGAATTTTGGAAGTTACAATGTCTTATGAAATTTATAAGTGAAAAAAATGAAGTGTGTTAATTTCTGGGTTGGGGGGGAAGTACATCAAATCAAGGTGGGATGGAAGGGGGTTTATATAAATCTTCAATTTTTCAAAAAAAAAGGTTGGACTACATTAGCAATTAGTGTTTATTAAATGTTTTTTCAATGTCCTCTGTTAAAGTCCTCATGTCCTTGCTACATTGTATGGCGCTGCATGTGTTTGATAGTAAAAAAGAAAACTAACAAAAAAAGCTTGAACTAAATGAGGAATTGGTGTTTATTACATGAGTTTTCAATGTCCTCTGTTACATGTCCTCTGTTACAGTCCTTGTGTCCTTGTTACATTTGTTGGCCCTGTATGTGTGTGATAGTACAAAAGAAAGCTAATATATACATAAAACAAATATATACATAAAACTAATATATACATAAAACTAATATATGCATAAATACAATATATACATAAAACTAATAAATACATAAAACTAATATATACATAAAACTAATATATACATAAAACTAATATATACATAAAACTAATATATACATAAAACTAATATATACAGAAAACTAATATATACAGAAAACTAATATTTACAGAAAACTAATTTATACATAAAACTAATATATACATAAAACTAATATATACATAAAACTAATATATACATAAAACTAATATATACATAAGAATGATATATTCATACAAAGAGGGGGTTGAAAATTATAAAAAATAAAAAACAAAAACCTTACATATGTACATACATCACACAAAAGCAAAGACAGCAGTTGAAAAGTATCAAACCTTACAACCTATGTACACACATTAGTTGAAAAAAGCGGCCTGGAAAAAAAAGCAGACAGAGAAAAAGAAAGTGGACAGAGAAAAAAAAGCAGACAAAGGAAAAAAAGTGGACAGAGAAAAAAAAAGCAGCTGAAAAAAAGTAGACCAAAAAAATGAAAAAAGCAGACTGAGCTGGATGCAAGAGGTGCACCCTAAGATTGCAGAGAACAACACCAGCTAGTCAATGGATTTTTGAGGGAGTTATCCCAAGGAGGCCAATTTTGGTATTTTCCAACCCTTGAAAAACCAATCTTTTTATATTTATAGATTCATTTATTTATTTATTTTATTTAGAGCATTATTTTTCTCACACATTCAACCTTTTATTTCACAAATTTTGATGTTGCCGCGCAGTTGCACCCCTTTTGTACTTCACGCAAAAATACTTTATTTCAAGCAAATTTCAAGAATTCATTTTTTTTAATTCTGACTGCGCAGCCCTGTAGCAGGTTTTCTTCAACCACTTAAAAAAATCTATGGTAATTTGGGAGCTATTAGAACCCCTTCAAAAATGCAATCAAAAAATGAAAAAATTCTGTAAAAACAAATTTTTGCATGGGGTTTGGATCATCATTTTGGCTATTTTTAATGCTTCTTTTTTGGTTATTTCAGCAGCCATAAATTTTGAAAAACATGCAAAGAGCCTTCTAATATTTTTTTTCATATTTTTTGGATGTATCCTTTCACCTTAAAAAATTCCTTCAAAAAAGCAAAAAATTCAAAAAATTAAATTTTCTCATTTGACTTTTGGATCCTTGTGTTTGCCATTTTGACTTATTTTTTTTTTGGTTTTTCAAGCTTTGAGAATTGTAAAACAACAATTTTGGAGTTTTTTTAAAAAAATTCAGGATTTTTTGATGTCATTTTTGACCTTTAAAAATTCCATCAAAAACCAAAAAATTTGAAAAATTCACTTTTCTCACTGTATTTTTGTCAACTTACTGATACCAGGAACTTTTCAGTCCTTTAGATAAAGCAAGAGATATTGGTGTTAGAATAATAATAATTCCAAGAAAATTATGTAAAATGCTCATATAGTTGATTTAGAAGCAAGTGCAAAGTTTGAGTGGTTTGGTTGGATTAAATTGATTTAAACATATTTTTCAAGAGGGGCCACAGTTCATGAAAACAGGGGATATTTATTGGATAATGTTGCAATATACAAACATAGCCTCCTAAATACATAAAAGACTGAACTCTATATACATACCCATTTCACATTTCATATCACCTATCCGTGACAGTGGTATATACCATATCTAGCCGCGCGGGCACTTTGCAATAAACCTTATGGATTCTAACTTCCAACTTATTACAGGCTAAAAGCCGGCTCATTTGACGACTCTTGTATGCTACCACAACGGGGACCTGTATGACCAGGACAACCCACTACACCGTATCCTCAACCAAAGACACCTTTGACCAAGCCTCCCACCAACCGTACGAACCTCACAATGGATACCAAACAACCATCTGAAAGCACAAACTCCTCCAAGAATAGCGGGCAAGAAAAATTTACCTCAAACCCAGGGGATTACGTAAAATCAGTTGAACCACTACAACGTGATGGCAGCAACATTGACAAATGGATTGATGGTATTGACACAATTGGCCTCCTTGTCTTTGGAACTACCAAGTTCACTGCCAAGCTGTCCAACCTCCAAAACCTATCCCACTAAAAAAGCATAGCGCTGAAGATTTTTTTGTTGTTGACACTGGATTGCAACCTCCAACAATTCATAGCAAAGAAATCAATCGCTGCAGATGCTTTTGAAACAATACGAAAGAAATTCCAATTCTCCACCTAAACAAAGAAAGTCAAACTTTGAGACAAAATCCTTTACAAACTGACATCAATGGAAGGCACAATCTCATCCCACCTCAGCCAAATTAAAAACATATGTGCCAAGCTTGGTCCCTTGGGTCAGCCTATCCCCAAAGACATGGTCTTGATGCTCATGCAGGCCCTAACAGCACCGCCACCACAAACAACCCGGTTGAAAATGCTTCAAACCATTGGCCCCCAACTCTACCGTATAGAGAGCCCAAGTGGCGCAGATACCCAGACCATCATCTCCTCCTACTACAGCAAATGCATGCAAGGCAAAACCTCCAACAACCCCTTCTCTGTAATGTGGTTAAACCCTGGACATGGCCTGATCAAACTCAACAGCCAGTTCCCCGGGACTGCAGCCATGGACGCAGCCACGGACACAGCCCCCCTCCCAATGGTTGTTGGCTATTGAAAAGAAACATCTATGCCCCCCAGTCCAATATCAACAACAGGAAGGTTCCCCTACCAAATGAAGTCCAATTGCAAAGAGGCGGTCACTGCACTTACTGCAACTTGCCGGACCACTGGCGCAGCTGGGGCCCAACTCTGCGTGTCAAAGCAAACCTCCCACCCCCTGGCGTCACCCCCCATGCCAAAACCCCTCATTGGCAGGAAAAACTTCCTGGCCCACCACATTCAACAACAACCAAAGCCAAGTGCATGCCATCACCCAGGGGCGCCCTGAGAACAACACCGTGCAATCCGTTGGCAGGCCCGGTGCATTAGTAATTGACTGCAGGGAAAACTCCTGGGTAAGCAGAAATCTGGAATCCTTCATTTCTTATGCCCCTTGCTCTTCCCCCATCCATCTAAGCCTAGCAGACCCTAACAGCCACATGCATTCTGTTGGTAGTCAAACAATCCCCCTGACAACAGCCACCTCTGGGGTCCCTGGGGCCCCAGTTCTGACTAACATCCTTTACTGCCCGGCCGTACGTGGGACCCTACTCTCCTTGGGTCGCCTCATCAATTCTGGTTATTGACCTCACTTCCACAGTCACTCAATCATATTAGTTTCCAATTCCTTCCGTTTATATACTTCTTACTTTAATTGTACTTGGGCTGTTTCCAATATCATCCCCACTCATTCTGCCTGCTTCCCGACCCCTCCCCTAGCCCATTCCCTATCCCTTTCCCTCCATCCCCTTCCATTCATCTCCACTTCCTATTATTATCACTGTGCCCTGGGACACATCTCAGAAAACGTTGTCAAAGCTTATCTCCAATCAAACGTACCTTCCTTTGACCTCAAATTGTGGTCCCCATTTGTTTTTGAAGCATGCAAGACGGCAAAATCAATCTGTAAACGCAATGACCTCCCCAAAACTATCCCCGAAGAAAAGCCACTACATCTGCTTGTCTCTGACATGCTAGGCCCCCTAACTTCCAATGTATCCAGCAATCGCTTTCTCCTAACAGTCTGTGACCACTTCTCCATGTTTATCTTCACCTGCGCAATGAAAAAAAGATCTGAAGTCCCAAAGTTCCTTTTCCAAACCGCGTCCTACCTCAAAAACCGCCTCCAGCAAGCCCCCGCCCATCTCCAATGAGACAATGCAAAGGAGTACCACTCAAAAACCCTGGCGACCCAACTCAGAAAGCTTGGCACTGCCATCACCTTCACTTCCCCCTACACTCCAGAACAAAAAGGCAAGGCCAAGCGTGTCAATTGGACACTCATTGACATGGCCTGTATCATGCTTACATATGCGCAACTCCCCCACAATTTTTGGGCACTGGCCAACAGGCACGCTTGCTACCTTCAAAATAGATTACCTAATTCCTGCACTGGCCAGAAGACCCCCTCCAAGATCCTCTACAGCCAAACAGAAAAACCATCCCCCTTCACCCCTTTGGCTTGATTGCCTTTGCACACATCCCAAAAGAGAAGCAAAAGAATCTAGACAAGCAAGCTGAAAAAATGGTTTTTCTGGGCTACCAAGACAACTCAAGGGGATATATCTTCTGGAAAAACTATTCCCACTCCCTATTCTACACTGACGTTGAAGAGTTTACCAATACAAGCCTGCACGCCTTCATCCCCAGCCCAATCAACTCCAAACAAATAGACCCCATTCTCCAATTGATCACTTACCACTTGGGCAAATTCCCATCCAATGACATCTGCACAGCTCAAGACTTGCACATCAACTCTATCCCGGCGTTGGAAAAAATTGACCTTCCCCAATCTATCAAACAAGCCTTATCCAACACAATGCGCCCCGTATGAGAACCACCCCTGCAGAAGGAAATTTACCAGATGTTTGACATGGGCATGTGGGAAGCCATTGACTGTACCCCCAACATGAAGGTCATTGGCGCCAATTATTTATTTACAACAAAACAGAAAGCTGACAGATTGATTGACATGCCAAAAGCCCAATACTTTGCAAAAGGTTTTTGACTGAGACTTGGTGTAGACTGCTGCAAAAAATTTTCCCCAACAGCTTCACCATCCTCACTCTGCCTACTGCTGGCCATGGCCATTTCCAACAACTGGTTCATCCACAGCTTTGATATTTCCATGGCATACCTCCACTTGCCCATTTGAAAGACTGTTTATGTCAAGCCACAGGTTCACTTACAACCGGAACTGAAAGGAAAAGCAATGAGACTAATCAAGTCACTTTGCGGCACGCGGCAAGCCGCGCAATGCTGGTGGCAATTCTTCAAAAATGTGCTGGAAGAGGCAGGTTTTCCCAGAAACTAAATTGAACAGACCATAGAAGTGTACCTCAAGGGACCCGTCACCATCACAATATGTCTCCATGTTGATGATGGCCTTGTTGTTGGAAAAGACCTGGGTGAAATTGACCTCCTATGCAAGCGGCTCAAAAAACAAGTCAAAATAAAATGGGAGAAATTGTGCAACCAAATTGTTGGGATCAAACTACATTGCATGGGTAACATCCTCCACTTGGACCAATCCTTGCTTATCAATCAGATTTTCAAGAAGGGGAAATCCACGTCAAACACTGCCCTCCTCATGTCTATGACCACCCTCCCACACCAACCTCTCACTACGCCTACCAAGGGTAACCCTTTCAATGCCAATATCTATCAATCATTCATTGGCTCTCTCAACTATTTTACACTAGGAACACGCCCCAATATCTTGTTTTCCATTAATTACCATTCCAGATACAGTAAATGCCCGCTTGACAAGCACTGGCTTGCCTTACACCATCTCATATGCTACGTCAACACCTCCAAAGCACCCAAATTAATGTTCTGACCAAAGAGCAATGGCTTACAACTCTGGGTGGACGCGGACTGGGGCAGCAAGTTCCACTGGTTGAAATCTGGGTTTCTTGTATTAGATGGTTGATCTGAGGACTGAGGGAACGCAGAGTGAAGGGCAGAAGTAGAAGGTTAGGATTTCATAAGCAAAAGAAATGAAAACAAAAGATGTGAAGAAAAGAAATAAAATGAAGAAAACATAGCTTACCTGAGGGAACGCAGAGTGAAGAGCAGAAGTAGAAGGATGAGAAAAGAAGATCCTTCTGCTCTGCCTCAACTCTGCCCTCAGATATACAGGAGAAGATGAAATGTCACACATGTTGTGACATTGTAAGATATGTATTGAATAATGAATAATGAGAGCAGAATAGGCGCGCGCGCTATTATTGAGAATGAGACAATATTGGTGTTGAGAATGTAGAAACAGAGACACAAGTAGTGAAGAAAACAGAGGCAAAAGAAGAAGAGAATTGAGACAGTAAGAAAGAGATGGAAAGAAAAGGAATAAAGGAAAGAAGAAAGGCACTTTATTCCAACACCCCCCCTTGCTAGCCAAAGCCGGTGAGACCAAACATCTGTTGATGAGCTTTGAGAAGGACCCTGGATAGAGGCTTGGTTAGCATATCTGCTAGCATGACCTTTGTGGTGACGTTTCCCACAGTGAAGACGCCTTTCTCAACACACTTGCGGATGAAATGGTGGCGGGTGTTGATGTGCTTCGTATGAGAGTGATGCTTGGGATTCTTGGCGAGCGCCTCGGCGCCTTCGTTGTCGACGAGTAGCGGTACAGGGGAGGAATCTTGGAGACGGAGTTCGCAGAGTATGTTGCGGAGCCAGATCCCCTCTTTGCACGAGTCGGAGAGGGCTTTGTACTCGGCTTTGGTGCTGGAGAGAGACACGGTGGGTTGTTTTTTTGATTTCCACGAGATGGCGCCAAGCCCAAGACGGAAATTTTATCCCAAGGTGGAGCGGCAATCAGATTTGTTCTTGGCCCAGTCGGAGTCGGAATATCCGGTGAGTTTAAGGGAAGGACCACCAAGGGTGAGACGGAGATGTTGAGTTCTGCAAAGATATTGTAGGATGCGGAGGGCAGCATTCCAGTGTTCAAGGGAGGGATCTTGAAGGAATTGCAACAACCTGTTGACGGCAAAAGCGATATCCGGGCGGGTGCATTGGGATATCCAGAGGAGGCAACCCACGAGTTGGTTGTATAGAGGAGGGGATGGGGGAGAGCCGGCAGCTTGCTGAGCGAGATCTTTGAAATGCAAGTTGGTAGGAGTGCGGGCTGTGGCGGAGTTGTTGGGGAGAAAAGATTGAGTGACGGAAGAGATGTAGTGACTCTGAGAGATTGAGACGGTTCTAGCGCCAGGATCACAGACGACGGAGATGGAGAGGAAAAGGGACAGATTCTCCTCAGAGCCCACCTTGAAGCGCTTGCTGACTGACCCAACAAACAATCTGACAAAAGAGTCCGTCCCAACAATGGCAAGGTTGTCCACGTGGGCGGTCACGGCACCAATAAGTTCACCGTCAGACAGCTTGTAGTGCAGCAAGGGATTGTACAGAGACCGGGAGAGGCCGAGGGACAGAAGAGCTGAATTGAGCTCGATGTTCCATTGGCGCGGGGATTGCTTGAGCCCGTAAATCAATATGGTCACTTTGCAGACCCAATCCGGATGACGGGGGTCCTCAAAACTGGGGGGCTGCGCCATGAAGACTGGTTTGTTGAGATGGCCATTTAGGAAAGCTTTTTTGAAGTCCAGTTGGCGGCCAGTCCAACCCTTGTGGGCCATGAGACTGAGAAGGAGACGTAGTGTCTCAAGACGGAGGGTAGGGGCAAATACTTCGGAAAAATCTAAACCACGGACCTGAGAGAAACCCATGGCGACAAGTCTAGCCTTAAGTTTGATGATTGAACCGTCCGGACGTTTTTTTACCTTGAAGACCCACTTGCTGCGGATGATCTTGCGGCCTTTTGGAGGGGGGACCAGAGTCCATGTGTTCATGCCTTGAAGGGATGACATTTCTTCTTGGGCCAAAACAATCCAACGGAGACGATGGGGGGATTGCATGAGTTGCTTCCAGGTTTTAGGGGCAACAAGATCGTCCTTGACAGACGCGCGGTTGGAACAGTTGCCATAGCGGGTTGGTGGAAAAGAGATACGAGACAAAAGATGGGGAATTGCAGCAGGAGGAGGATAAGTAATGGGAGCAGGAGGAGACAAGGAAACGGGAGGAAGGGGGGGGGGTCAATTTAGGAGCTGAGGAGCGGTGGGTTCAGAGGGCGCAGTGGGTTCAGGAGATGACGGCATGGAAGCTGGAGGGGTCAGGGCAAAAGGACTAAGGAGAATGGAGTCATCAGAGGGTGCGGGGCTGGTGGAACAAAAAATTTGGGAGACAGGAACCGCTGGAGAAGGAGATGCAAGAGAGGAAGGGGGTGGGAAGGGGGCAGATAATTGATCAGTAGGGGGGTTGAAGTGCGGTGGAACAATGGAGGAAGAGGGTGGTTGAGTTTCAGGGTCAGACTGGGAAATAGAAGGGGAGAGAGAGAGAGGAGGAATGTCAGGCCATGGCAGCTCTTCAGCAATGGGGGGTTGAGATGGTTTTTCAATAGAGTATTGGCCATAGGGAAAAGAAGACTCATCAAAGATGCAGTCTCTCGATTTTAAAACCTTTTTGGTGACCAGGTTGAGGAGGCGAAATCCTAATTGATCTGCCAGATAGGAGAGGAGGACCGCTGGACAACCCTTCTGATCCAACTTGCTTCTGTTGGCTTCAGGGACCTTGTACCACACTAGACAGCCAAATGGTCTAAGATTGTCGGGTAGCACATCAGCCGTTTGGAGGATGGAGTTTGGCGAGACAAAACCTTGGGGTGTTTTACACAGGTAAGAATTGAAGGAGTAGAGCAGATGTTGAAGGGCGTCTGCCCAGAAAGACTTAGGAAGATTTGATGAGATGAGGGAACATTGTATTATGTTTGATATCATGCGATTTGACCTTTTGGCAACCCCATTAAGCTGGGGTGAGTGGGGAGGTCTGGGTTTGTGCACAATTCCTTTTTTGGCAAGGTATGCTTTCATGGGTTGGTTAAGATATTCACCGCCATTGTCTGACCGTATTCCCGTGATTTTAAATTTGTATTTATTTTCAAAGAAGGAGATAAAGTATTTGGTGGTTTGGAAAACATTGGATTTGAGGCGGATAGGGTAGGCAAAGAGTGCTTTTGAGCAATCGTCAATGAAGGTTACAAATTATTTGAATCCTTCCCTGGAGGTGGTCTCATAGCTACACACATCCGTGTGAATGAGTTCTCCAGGATTTGACGACCGGTAGCTAAGATGAGAGTGAAATGGTTGTCTTGTCATTTTTGACTGAATACATGTAATGCATTGTTGGACGTTCTTTTCGTTCCTTGGTTGGGGATTGATGCCATGAGATTTGAGGTATTTTTGAAGAGATTTCAGATTTAGGTGAGACAACCTACAATGATAGCCAAAAAGACTGTTGTCAGATGCTGGAGTGATACTCAAGCAGATTGATTCTTTGTTGCTTACACTTGTTTGTGACAAATAATAAAGGTTTCCCTTTCTGTATCCTGATTGAAGTGGTTGCTGATTAATATTCAAGATTGATTTGTGAAAGATTTTGCAGCTATCTTTATGAAAAACTACCATAAGTCCAGAGTCACAGATTGCAGAAACGGAGAGAAGAGGCTTGTGGAGTTCTGGGGCAACCAATTTCTTGAGTCGTCCAAATGGAAAAGAAATAGTACCTTTTTCAAGTGAAGAAATAGTTGATCCATCTGCAAGGCGGATGACAGTGTTGTCCAGAGTTCTATTTTTGATATGATCACTATGTGGATTCATTGAAACCAAGCAGTCGGAGTCAAGGTTGAAGTCTAGTTGAGATCCGTTGGAAAGAGAGGATGATGTGCATACTGCAGAGCCGGCATGTATAATGATCTGCAAGTCCAAGAAATTGTTGGAATCTGAACAAGATTCAGTTGTTTTGGTTCTGGTTAGGTTTGCGTTTGCTGGCCTTGTATTGTTAGTTGATGACTGATTTTTGTTTTTGTTTTTAGATCTCTTCACTTGATCCAGAGCCTTATGTACCTTGGTGCACCAAGAGAATGAATGCCCTTTGACGTTGCAGTGCGTGCAGAAGTAAGTTCTAGGTGGTCTGGATTTGGAGTTTTGGTTGGAGGACGACGGGTGTCTAGGATGATTCAGTTTGGTTGAGTTTGCCATAGCATCCTTGTTTCTGGTTTGACGTCGCAGGTGTTCTTGTTTCAGAGCGGCTATGAGTTTTGCGGATGGGACCAACTCCTCATTCATCATGCTTGACACGCAGTTCAGCCAATCTTTGGGAAGTGAGAGAAGAATAGCTGTTGATTGGAGGTCGTCGGCGGTAAGGGGATTATTGGCTGTGATTAGTGATGATAGCTTCTCTCCATACAAGACTATCTCAGACAGATGGGTTGTCATATCTTTTTTGTTGAGTCTTGTGAGAAGGAGTTTACGGAGCCAATACATTCTTCCTCCAGACGATTTGTCTTGATGAGCATTGCGCAGAGCGTTCCACATTCCGATGGCACTTTCCTCGTGTTTGCGGATGAATTGGAAGTTTGATGATGAGATTGATCTGGAGATGACTGAACATACGGCAATATTGTCCCGTGACCAAGTTTCTTGATTTGGTTTTTGTGCTTTGTTGTTGATCAGATATGCGAAACCAGAGGCTCAAAAGTGAATTCGCAAAATCATGGCCCAATCGAGGTAGTTGGATTCGGAGCCTGGTGCATTGAGAGGGATGATAGATGGTGTTTTTAGTACTTGATGGGAAGGGTTTGATTCTTCCATGGTTGGAGAGTTGACGACACCGATGAGGTGATGGATCCTTCTGGGTGGTAGCAAGAGCGTTCAGTTATCAAGATAGCCCTGGGCTCATAACCTATTAGATGCTTGATCTGAGGACTGAGTGAACGCAGAGTGAAGAGCAGAAGTAGAAGGATAGGATTTCATAAGTAAAAGAAATGAAAACAAAAGATGTGAAGAAAAGAAATAAAATGAAGAAAACATAGCTTACCTGAGGGAACGCAGAGTGAAGAGCAGAAGTAGAAGGATGAGAAAAGAAGATCCTTCTGCTCTGCCTCAACTCTGCCCTCAGATATACAGGAGAAGATGAAATGTCACACATGTTGTGACATTGTAAGATATGTATTGAATAATGAATAATGAGAGCAGAATAGGCGCGCGCGCTAGTATTGAGAATGAGACAATATTGGTGTTGAGAATGTAGAAACAGAGACACAAGTAGTGAAGAAAACAGAGGCAAAAGAAGAAGAGAATTGAGACAGTAAGAAAGAGATGGAAAGAAAAGGAATAAAGGAAAGAAAAAAGGCACTTTATTCCAAATCTTATACCAATAAATCACTTCCCAATCTCCTGGGGCTTGAAACAACAAAAAGCTGTTGCAACGTCAACCTGCAACACAGAGTTTATTGCATTAGGGATGGCTATGGAAATATTTGTATCTCTACATTCTATGTGTCTCAATTTTGATTCCTCCTTTTCTTCTCATATATTCTGTGACAACCGTGCAGCATTACTTGTGGCAACCAAGAACAAATCACAGTCCCATATGAAACATATATTGCGCAACTTCTTCTTCATAAAGGACCTCATAAAAGACTTGAATCTGCAATTAAATTGGATAGCAACCAACAAAAAACTAGCCAATATATTCACCAAACAACTTGGGCCAAATAAACAATTATATTTCTGCAACTCTTTTCTACAAATTATAAAATACTAAGTTTGTGGGGTGTGTTATAATATACAAACATAGCCTCCTAGATACAAGCAAGACTGAACTCTATATACACACACATTTCACATTTCATATCACCTATCCATGACATTTATATATACTATATCTAGCCGTGAGGGCACTTTGCAATAAAACTTATGTATTCTAAATCCCAACTTATTACAGATAACAACCTCTCTTCAAGGGGTTCTTTTGAACCGTGTAAAAACCTTGGGATAATGAGTTCCCAAGTGATTACTCAAAAGGGGTTTACTCATGAGGATTGGGTGGACTGGCTGACTCACAGCACTTAGGCCTGGAGGCAAGGAGGAGATAGCCTACTAATTTAAGCAGAAACTCCAAGAAACTTGCAGAAATTCAAGGTTGAAAGGGTCTCAGGACAATTGTTGGGGATATTGCTGATATTCTTCAATGGAATTAACAATGGGTTTAGAATTAATAATTATAATATCAGACTGAGGCCATAAATATCTTTTTTATCTTGAATAAACACTTGATCACGGATTGCAAAGGGTCTGGATTGATTACTTAAAAATTACTGAGTTTTAAACCATCTAAAAGGAGATGTTTATATACCTTTCTAGGGTAATAAGACCTTCTCAGGGCACATAGAGTGAGTTTTGCTTGTGTTCTGAGGCTGGCAGGCTATCCAGGGCTATTCTGGAACGTAGTCTTGTTCTTTCAGCTGAATACCCTTGACTGTGTCATATTTCCATGTGAAATAATTGTCAGAAGGTATTTAAATGTTAATTTGTTATTTTCATGGTTCAGACACATTTCCTTATTTTATATTACCTTCTTTAGAGTGGAATGGGTAGAAGTGGATATTTGTAGATTCTACGTTATCTTCTGCAAATTTTTGTAATTTTTAATAATTCTTTGTTAGACTTCTTGATGTTTTTTTGGTTCATCAAGATTTGGCAATCCCATGTACGTAAAAACCTTCATTATTGTTTCTCACAATTTATTTGCTTTATGTTTTGATTTCCATATTTTTTATTCAGTCTTTTTAGGTTTCAAACATCTCCCCATCTGTCAGTCAACTTGTTACATATGCATAATGTATGCATGCAAGTTGTAGCATGTTCCTGTGGTACCTGGCTGTTAGAATTATTACAGTTGATGTTGAAGTGCGCAGGCTTGACAGCTGCATGCAGGAATCCATATTGGTGGCCAGAAGTCATTTTGAATGCGGGTTTCTTGAAATGCGCCTACATACTGAGTGTCAGGTGTGTGTACCCTTGCTATATGAATGCAGGGATGCGCGCGGGAATTGTGATACAACACCAATCTGCCTGTAACTCCTAAAATATACGAAACACCTCAATTCCGACTGAAATTTAGGTGTGAAACCTATACATGGCATTTTGTGTGAAATATTATAATTTCCAAAAGGTGCCATAGTGGTGCTGTGGTTTATTGGTCTTCTCTTCTAAAATCATTAGAAAATGTAAGGAGTTTGAATTCAAGGGTGGGGTCAGTGAGTGACCCTACCTATTTTTGGGTGGGGCATCCATTTCTGAAATAATATATATGGATTTCTCACTCTTTCTAATCTTTTTATTTATTTTCTGTTTTTAATCTGCTTTGACTGGTTGCTCTTGTCAACTAGAAAGCTGACATTCCCCCACTCCAAGATAAGCCTAAATCTGAAAAAAAAATTAAAGCTCAGTGTCTTTCATTGTCCCTGTAATTTCTTAAGTGGGTAGGTCCATCAGGGATGTTGTTTTCAGGTGACCATTCATCCTTTTCAGAAGATTCTCCTTTTTATCTGACTAGATAGAGCCTGAAATCTTTCCCATTTATCCTTACTTTTTTTTAAGGATTTTGCCTATTTTTCCTTTGTCTTTCTCAGTTTTATCTGCAACAGGAATTGCTGGTGACAGAATTTTTTCTCCTTCCCTGGGATGGTAGTGTTTTATAAGACTCACTGGAAACACTGGTTGTTTTCTGGAAAGTTCATCACTGAGAATCACTTCTACTGCATTCTTCCCATGGAGTAACTTGATGGTGAATGGTCCAACAAATGCAGGTCTGAGTTTCCTGTTCCCAGATAAGTTGGTAAAATTGGTGGTAGAAACTAAGACTTGGTCACCAATCTTGAAATCAGGTTCTTTGTGGCTTTTATCCCATCTTTTTCAGTTATATTCAACAGCTTCTTGAACACATTTAGCAGCATTTTTGTTGGCTACATCTATCATGTTCTTAAATTCAAGTGATGTGGGGTGAATATTGGTTAGCTGCTGGTTCAGTTTACCCTTGGGTAGTCTAGGATTCCATCCTTTTTCAAGTACATAGGGTTCTTCTTTAGTGGTGGAATGCTTGCAACTGTTGTAGGCCATTTCTAGAGCACTTAAAAGGCTAACCCAATTATGGCAATATCCATCAGTATTCTTGTATTCTAGACCAAAGAAATAGAACCTTCTGAGCATGTCTTCTAATTTCTGAATCATTCTTTCAGCTAATCCATCTGTCTGGGGGTGATAAGCTGTAGATAAGGCTAAGTTAGTGCCTAACATGTTGTGGAGATTCCTCAAAAATTCAGAAGTGAACTTGGGATACATATCACTGATGATGATCTTAGGGACTCCAACATCAGCTATGAGTCTATTCCAAAACAGTAATTCTAATTCCATGGAAGTGTCCTCCTTATGGTTAGGTAGGAACTTTGATTTCTTGGAAAAACTATCTACTATCACTAGGAATGAGTTGTAGGAATAGACTCCTCCTGGGTGTAATCCAGTTACAAAGTCCATGTTGATGATCTCCCATCTTTTCTTAGTTTCAGTAATTTTCTGGAGTAGACCAAACCTTTTTCCAGTGGTCCTATTGGAATTCTGACAAGTTTTGCAACTTTTGACATACTGGACTGTGGAATCTCTCCAATTGATCCACCAAGCAGTTTGTTTGACCTTTTATAGGGTTCTATCAGTAGATAAATGAAAAGATGAGCGGTTATTGTGGCACTCAGCTAGAATATGTTTGATATTGTCTTCCTTTGGCAAGACTATGACACTGGAATGTTGGTGCCTATGGTATACTAGACCATCCCATTTGGTGAACCTTCCAGCTTTGTTAGGTTTTAGGAGAGTTTCAGGTAGATTGTTAACCAGTTCAGATGGTGGAGAGTTACTTTCCATAATGGTGATTATAGTCTTCATATCAGGGTTGTAAGCCTCCTTGATGGAGCTGAACAAGGATTCATCCAGTTCACAGATGTGGACTCCTAAAATAGGAGCCTCAATATTTAGCATTTTAATATTCAATATAGGAAATATTTCATTATCCTCAAGGTCATAAGCAGGGTTACTTGGATCATTGGGCAGAGCATTCCTACTCAAATTATCAGCATTCTGGTGTTTAGCACCAGTTTGCTGGACTATTGTCATCTGACCTCTGTACTGTTGAATGGCTATCTGCCATCTTAACTTATGCCTACTAGGGGTTTTCATGTTCATTAAAGTCCTGAAAGCATTGTAGTCACTAATTACCGTGAACTTGGTACCTTCCAAGTAATAATGGAGTTTCTCCAGAGCCCAAACTAAGGCAAGGCATTCCATTTTGCTTGCACCATACCTTTTCTGAGTATCCTTTACTTGTCTGGATAGGAAGAGTATAGGTTTTTTGACAGGTTTATCATTTTCTATTACTTCTTGGTGTAAAGCAGATCCCAGCCCTTCCATGCTAGCATCTATATAGAGCTTGAAAGGTTTAGAATAGTCAGGTTGAATAAATACTGGAGCTGAGGTCATAGCTAGCTGGAGTTCTTCATAGTTCTTAAAACTTTCATGATTCATCTCAAACAAGGTGTTTTTGTTGCAGATTTCATGCAAACGTTTGGTGAGAAGGGCAAACTTAGGTAGATACTTCCTGTAGTAGCTGCAAAAGCTGACAAAGGATAGGATTTCAGTTTTATTTTGAGGCACAGGCCTATTCATCACAGCTGCTATTTTGCTCTGGTCAGAAGTTAAGGTTATTAGTGAAACAATGTGCCCTAAAGCTTTCAGTTCTCCATAGCCAAAGTTACATTTTTTCATTGATACTTTTAATCCCAAAGCAGAGATGATTTTGAGGAATAGCCTTACTTTGTCCATGTTTGTATTCCAATCATCAGAATAAATGACAACATCATCAATGTATACCATCATCCATCCTTGTCTGATGAATAATCCTAAAACTGTATCCATCATCCTTTGGAAGTGAGAAGGAGCATTTTTGATACTAAAAGGCATCCTAAGTTACTCATAAATGCCCAGATGACATATGATCCTCATAAGGTATTGGGTGAAAACCTTTCAGGATATCCATTGTAGTGATGAACTTAGCCTTGGAGAGGTTATGTAGATCATGGTCAATCCATGGAATAGGGTAATAATCAGCTTGGGTATAATTATTCAGCATTCTAAAGTCTCCAACCATCCTTGACTTATCATTGTGCCAATCTATGATTACTGGAGTAGTAATTTCCACTTGTTCATTGTGTCCTACTTTCCTTAAGACTTGTAAGTCAATCAATTATTGGATATGAGTTTCCAGAGCAGTTCTAGATTTTGGACTAGAAGGGTAAGCAGGTCTCCTGAGGTTGGGAGGGTAAGGTGGTTTAATGGTTAAAGTTAGAATCATGTCATGTCCTTTGATGTTACAAATTGGATGATCCTTGGTACAGAAGGCATTCTGATTTTCAAAGAAAACTTGGAGAATTTCCCATTTTTGGTCTTCACTCAGCAGGGGGTTCAGAGCTGCTTGGGAGAAGTACTCTTGGTTGAACTTCTCCAAGTTTTTTTCATAAGTTTAATCAGAAGTTTGAGCATTGACATGGCATATTTGGAACTTCTTGTTCCAGTCTCCTCCTATGATGAAGTATCTTCCCTTACTTTGGAATAAATCTATACCACATAAGCAAAGAGAATCATTCCCTGAAATAAAATAATCACACACTCCATTCTGGAGCACTAAAAATTCAATTTTCAGTTTGAGTGACCCTTTTGATTGGGGGAGAATTATATCAGAGGACCAAACCCCAATGGAATTAAGTTAAGAGTTACAACTGCTGAACTTAGCTTGAGGTACTGGTAATGAGTTCACTCTCTAATTTGGATCTTGTTTTTCCAAATAAGTTGAACTAAAACAAGAGCAAAAGGCTCCACTGTCTAAGAGTTACTTAACAGGAGAACCTTGGATCAAACCAGTAGCATCTCAGGTTTTACCAGAAGTGTAACTTTTACCGGAAGAAGGTTTGAGAGTCAAAGTTTTGGCTTCAGAAACATGGTGAATTTTCATATTGGGATTCCATTTTTGTGGTAAGTTGTAATCTTCATTAACAGAGTTAATGTCTAAGGAAGATGCTATACTTCCTTCAATGACATTGATAGGGTTATTGATCATTAATTCACACTCAGAGATTGATCCATCAGTGTCATAAAGTTGAGGGTCAGGGTCAGTGTCATCCTCCTCTCCTTCAATGAGATTGATGTTTCTCCTGGGCTGGGGGCAGTCAGGTCTCACATGTCCATTTTGGTTACAATTCCAGCATAACTTTTCCTTTGTCTCAGAAGTCTTCTTAACTTCTAATTGGGGAGTAGCAGAGTCTTTAGTTTTAGGATTTTATTCTTCTTGAGTCTTGGGAGCGGTTTCCCTAGGTCTATTGTTTCTTTTGTCAAGACCATTGATATCAATGGTTTCTTCCAGAATACCAATTAGAGTGGAGAGATCAGCATCCATGGACATTCTACACCTCAAATTGTGATTAAGTTGTCCAGGAAATAGATTTAGGAGCCTTTCATTTATTTATTCTTTGTTGGCTTCAGGATAGAAACAATATAAACTCTTCTTTTGTTCCAAACACCACTTGTAGATTTTGTCTTTGGAAGGGTCAAAAAGTGAGTTCTCAAAGTTTTAAATCATTTTTCTTTTCCAGATTCTAGTACCAAACTGTTCTTTGATGAGAAATTTACAAGAGTTCCAAGTTAGGGATCCTACTTCTCCTCTTTTTTTGATAAAACAATCCAGTGATACTCCTTCAAACAGCCTGGGTAGTCTCACTACTGCTATAGTATCTGGCACTTCATATGAGGCAAGGGTATAGTCAATAAATTTAATGAATCTGATGTGTTTGTATTCTCCTTCACCTGAGACTTCAGGCCATTCAGTTACAGGGGGAAATAGTTTCAGAGCTTGTTCTACTTCAGGGGTAGGACTAGGTCTGTAAGACTCTTTCCTGTTCATTCCAGAATTAAGAGAGATTTTAGGAGTGATAAAGGTCCTGGTAGGTTTTGATTCTTTTACATTGACTAGAGGAGGGGCATTTGATTTAACTTTAAGGTCTCTTAAATCATTCTTGATCATACCTAGTTCTAAATCCATTTTGTTTCTTAATAGATCAATCTTATTAAAAAGTTGAAAAGCAGGTGTATCAGTTTTGTTTCTTATTTCTCCTTTGAGTTGCTCAAGGAGAAGGATTATTTCTTCCTGTCTGGGAGAACAGGTGTTGTTGATATGATTAATTAAAGATGCTTTGTTTAAATCAATTGTATCCCTTAATAATTTTATTTCAGACTCATTACCTTTCACGTGGTCAGCTTGACTTTGGATTATTTTGTTAGAATTTTTGGATTGCTTTATCAAGTTGTTTGTGAATATTGTCTAGATTGCCACTCAAGATGTTAAATTTATAAAAAAAATTATCAGAAAATTTGTTAAACAATGGAGTGATATCATCAGAATCTAGTTGTGATAAACTTTCTTCCACTTCTGAGCCAGAGATATTATTTTTTCCCAATCTTTTGGGTTCCTAAATCTTGGATGATTTGAGGACCTCAACTTTTTGGGAAACTTTCCCTTTAACTTGGCTAGTTGATCCCAAGGGTTCCACTTTTCTATGTTTTTCTCCACTTCTTCCCTGGGGATTAATTTATGAAGGTCTATTTGAGAGGACTTGGCCTGTGAAATGGAATTTCTCATGGCTGCTGAGTCCTCCTGTTCTTGGGCTAGCTCGTATGCTTTCCAATGACTCACATGATTCTTCACCAGATCCTTTATTTTTTACTCTTTGGCTAAGTCCAGACTAAGAGGCGTAGGAGGAGGGGTGGCTTCTGGGGACAACTGTTTGGTCAAAGGACTCATCTCCAACAATTTTTTGGTTGAGCTGGTGGGTGCGGGTGCTGGCGGGTTTTGAGGCACTTTATTTGCGGGTTCAATCCCCCTCATTGTGTTTGCTACGGCTACTTGTACGGGCGTGCGTTCCTCCAGGCAGAGGTCCATAGGATGGGGCTTGTCCAGTTGCGCGGGTTTTGGGCCTTTTTTGCGACATAGTGCAAAAAAAAGGTATAAGTTTTTGTCAAAACTTGGTAAAAATAATGAAAAAAAAGAAAAAAAATTTATTTTATTTTTCATTCAAGCTCACTTAGACTTAAGTTCAATGGTACTAAAGCTTGGTTAGGGTTGAAAGAGTCCTTGGTGGGTAATCCAGGGGGGTCTTTGTGGGTACCAATGAGGTCTGGGCTTAAATACAAAGATCCATGGTGAGAACTGTTTTCCAACAGGTCCTGTTCTATAAAATCCGCAAGGGAAAAGGTCCTTTCCACTGCAATAATATGAAAAATTAAAATTAATAAGTTTTTTTTGGTTTATTATAATTTTATTAATTTTTATTAATTTTTTATTTATGAATTTTTCAAAAAAACTATAAAAAAATATATTGAGCTTACTTTCTTTATTTTTGTTGAAGAAATAAAGTTGTCTCTGATACTTCTTCCAGGCTGCTTGTTGCCTGAGTAAAGAATTAAAATTAATAAGTCTTTCAACTTCCAATTCTTTGTCTTTTAAAACTTTCTGTTTATAATGATTTAATTTTGCTTGTTTTTGCTCAGGAGTTATGATAACAGGCACAAAATTATAAAGTCTCTCTTCTTTTTTCTGTTTAAGAAGATTAAAATGATAATTGATTAATTTTTCTTTGTTCTTAAGATCCACTGGAAAAATAACAATAAAAAAGGATAATAATTATTTTTACTTATGTTTATGTAGATTATCTGGTCCAAAGAAATAAAATAATTAAAAATTGATTATTATGGGATTTTACCGTCCAGACCCCCACTTTTCACCTTACTGATCCCAGGAACTTTGCAGTCCTTTAGCTACAGCAAGAGATATTGGTGTTGGAATAATAATAATTTCAAGAAAATGATGTACAATTCTCAAATATTTGATTTAGAAGCAAGTGCAAAGTTTGAGTGGTTTGGTTGGATTAAATTGATTTAAGCATATTTTTCAAGAGGGGCCAAAGTTCATGCAAACAGGGGATCTTTATTTGATAACAACCTCTGTTCAAGGGGTTCTTTTGAACCATGTAAAGACCTTGGGTAATTGAGGTCCTAAGTGATTACTCAAAAGGGGTTTACTCAAGGGGATTGGGTGGACTGGCTGACTCACAGCACTTATGCCTGGAGGAAAGGAGGAGATAACTTACTAATCTAAGCAGAAACTCCAAGAAACTTGCAGAAATTCAAGGTTGAAATGGTATCAGGACAATTTTTGGGGATATGGTTGATATTCTTCAATGGAATTAACAATGGGTTTAGAATTGATAATTATAATATCAGACTGAGGCCATAAATCACTTGTTTATCTTGAATAAAAACTTGATCACCAATTGCAAGGGATCTGGATTTATTATTTAAAAATTTCTAGTTTGGAACGTATTCTTGTGCTGTCAGCTGGCTAGCCTTGCCTGTGTCATATTTCCATGTGAAATAATTGTCAGAAGGTATTTAAATGTTAATTTTTTATTTTCATGGTTCAGAAAAATTTCCTTATTTTATATTATTTCTTTAGAGTGGCATGGGTAGAAGTGGGTAGTTGTAGATTCTACGCCATCTTCTGCACATGTTGGTAATTTTTAATAATTTTTTGGTAGACTTCTTGATGTGTTTTGTGGTTCATAAAGATTTGGCAAGCCCATGCACCTGAAAACCTTCATTATTGTTTGTCACAATTTATTTTCTTGATGTTTCAATTTCCATATTTTTTATTCAATCTTTTTAGGTTTCAAACATCTCCCCATCAGTCAGTCAACTTGTTACATGTGCATGATGTATGCGTGCAAGTTGTAGCATGTTCCTGTGGTACCTGGCTGTTAGAATTAGTACAGTTGATTTTGAAGCGCGCAGGCTTAACAGCCGCGTGCGGGAATAAATGATCCATGGCCAGCAGTCATTTTTCATGCGGGTTTCTTGGCATGCGCCTAAATACTGAGTGTCAGGCGTGTTTACCCTTGCTATATGAATGCAGGGCTGCGCGCGGGAATTGTGACACAACACCAATCCGCCTTTAACTCCTGAAATATACACAACACCTCAATTCTGAATGAATTTTAGGTTTTAAACCTATACATGACATTCTGTGTGAAATATTAGAATGGACAAAAGGTTCAATAGTGGTGCTGTGGTTTATTGGTCTTCTATTCTAAAATTATTAAAAAATGTAAGGAGTTGGAATTCAAGGTGGGGTCAGTGACTGACCCTACCTATTTTTGGGTGGGGCATCCATTTCTTCAATAATATATATGGATTTCCCACTCCTTCTAATCTTGTTATTTATTTTCTATTTTTAATCTGCTTTGACAGGTTGCTCTTTTCAACTAGCAAGCTGACAATTTTTGAATCCTTTTTTTGGCCTATATAATTGTTTTTTGGGTGATTCAAGCTATTAGAATGTTTAAAGCTAAAAAAACAAAAAAAAAGATTCATTAATACTTTTTTAACATCATCTGAATTCTTGCATACACCTTAAAATCTTCATTCAAAAAATTAAAAATAAAGAACAATTATGGATACAAATATTCAAATTTATTCAACTATGATTGGTTTTATTTTTCTACTTCATTTTTGTGGAGGGAACAAACATCCACATATTTATGGGAGCTGGCCCATAAAGGTGGTTCAGTTGCCTTCTTGCTGCTTGGAATGTTTCACCCCAGATATCACGCAGTAATCTTGTGTCCTTGAAGATTGGGTTTGAATCAAGCTCTTTCACCATTTTGTTCCTGACTTCAATCCAGTCTTCTGATATCCAGTCTTCTGATATCCTCCCCAAGAAAATGGCTTCTGCTCTAAAGCCACAGTTCCCATCCCCTATGACATCTTGAAAATGGGAGATATGTGGAATGGCTGGAAATAAAATCTTTTTATGGGAACCCAAACCAATAATCAGAATCTTTTATAACAGAAAATATGGACTGAAGACTGCTCTAAAGCCACAGTTCCCATCCCCTATGACATCTTGAAAATGGGAGATATGTGGAATGGCTGGAAATAAAATCTTTTTATGGGAACTAAAACCAAAAATCAGAATCTTTTATAACAGAAAATATGGACTGAAGATAATACTCACTTCTTCAATTGATACTTTTTCAAATATTCCAGAAGAAGAACAAGATAAGATGCAGGAAACCTAGAGGAAAAACCCAAAAGAAATCAGACAAAATTAAAAAATGAGAAAATACCAAATTTACTCACTTTCTCAATGATTTGAGGACTGAGAGATCTTCTTGATCTTATTAGCTGCTCCTTTGGGTCTTCCTCTAACTTTGGATCTTTCAGGGGAATTTGGCTCTTCCATCAGGGTAAGTTTATATCTTCCACTGTACAGCTTCATGCTTTCACCCAGATAATAAAGCTGTTCTCCATGTGGAAACTTGCTGAATTCTTCAAGCATTTTAGAGAAATATAGGTTTTCATTACTGTCTTTGGGTGGAACTTCAAGTTTTGCTGAATCTTCAGTTGATTTGGGGTTCACAGTTAACTGGAGAAATGAAAATCAAAATCAATCAGGATCTTGAATAGTTGTTTTAAAATTATCAAAGCTTGAAAAACCAGAAAAAATAATTCAAAATAACAAACATAAGGATTCAAAAGTCAAATGAGGAAATTGAATGTTTTTATTTTTTTTGCTTTTTTGAAGGAATTTTTGAAGGCAAAATAATACATCCAAAAAATCTGAAAAAAATATTTGAATGCTCTTTAAATGTTTTTTCAAATTTTTACAAGCTTCAATTACCCCAAAAAATGAAATAAAAATAAAAATAAAAGGATCCAAATGTCAAAAGAGAAACTTGATTTTTTTGATTTTTCGTGTTTTTTGGAGGAATTTTTAAGTTCACAGGATACATCCAAAAAATATGAAAAAAAATATTTAAAGAAGCTATGAATTTTGTTTAAAACTTATGTTAGCTGAAATAATCAAAAAAAACAATGAAATTAGCCAAAATGATGATCCAAAAACCCATGCAAAAATTTGTTTTCAAGGATTGTTTTGAATTTTTTGATTGCATTTTTGAAGGGTTCTAATGCCTCCAAAATTACCAAAAAAATTTAGTTAGGGGTTCAAGAACCCCTGCTACGGGGCTGAGCAGTAAAAAAAATAAAAATAAAAAAAGGGCCCATAAATAAATAAAAAACAAAAATAAAAAATAATTTTTTTTCATTTATCAACAAAAACACCAAAAAAGGGAATTAATGAAAAAATACCAATAAGTTCAAATTGACTAGCCCTAAAGTAAAAACACCAAAAATTAAATAAACCATCAAAGAGTCTATGGAGCTGCCCTAAAGTAAAATTGCCAAAAAATACAAGCTCAACTTGACTATCCCTAATTTAAAAGTGCCAAAAAATAGCTGATCCCATCACAAGAAGTAAAAATAAGCCTTATGATGGGATCAGCCCAACACAAGTTGAACTGAATTACCAATAAAATCTCATTCAAAACACTCATCATGATGATTCTAATTCAGAACACTCAACAAAAATCTCATTCAAAACACTCATCATGATGATGTTATCTTAAAACAAGATCAGCATCAGAACCCAAACCCAAATAATGAAATTAAAATGATTTTCATAACTTAGAATAAAAATAAATTTGGTCTTTTAGATTTTTAACCCAAAGAGAAGCTTTTTTTTAGAAGTCAAAGAAGCGGGTTTTGAAACAATGAGCGGGATTGGAATCATTTCTCCCTTAAGTACAAGATGAACCCAGTGATTATTGTTGAAAAAACAAATGAATTACCTGATTCTTCTTTTACACCCATTTTCATAGGAGTATAAGTACAACATAAATCAAATCAAATTAAAAATATTGGTCTTCCATAAGTATCAGCTATTATTTGATGCATATCCTACTTTGAAAGCCATTTTGAAGAGGTAATCTTTTCATTCATGTCATCAACAACAAGTCTTTTTTTCTATCCTTTCAACCTCTTTACTGCTGCAAAGAGTCTTAGAATAGCACATCTTATTTTTCCCAGATGAATCAATCAATTCATTTTGTAAATTAAACCATCCATGCTTGTCATGCCCAAGTGATTTTTCAATGACTCTAAATCCCTGATTCCCATCACCAACTGGATCCCAAACTTCCCCAAAGAACTTATATGAGCTCTCAGGCATTTGATTGAAGCACTTCAGTTTTGGATCCTACAATCCAAAATTACTTAGCCAAAATACTAATCTCATTAAAGAAATTGATACTCACCAAAGATGAGCTTCTGTTTGACTCCTCCATTTCTTCCTCTTCCTCCTTCAAAAATGATTGTGATTTTAACTGAAGGGACCCTAATGAAATTTCAGTCTCTTTTAATGAAATATGAAATTCAGATGAAGAGCCTTCCTTTCACTACAGAAATCATTTTCCCATCAGCTCCTTAAGCCATAAAAATTAAAATTTCTCAAAATAAAAGACTTACTATCTTTGGCCTTTTTGGCCCCCTTTTAACCCTTTTTTACCTCTTAATTTCTCTTTCAAAGTGTTCAAATTTTGACTGTTCCTTACCAGTTGATTTCATCTTGGGTCAACCATGGCTGGAACTTAACACCTTTTGCTCAAGTTTTGGCTTGGCAATCAAAGTTGCCATAAAATTGACCATGGACTTTAAAATCTCCAATCTAGAATGTTGAGGTTGTCCCATAAGCATGGAATTCAACTTGTTGAACAATTGTGATTCTTTAAGCACTGGATCTGTCTCAATCTGTCAAAATTCAAGACAATAATCAATAATTAATCTTCCAATCCTATAATTGCTATAATTTTTGCCCTTCCAAAAACCCAAAAAGACAACTAACTTCACTGGAAGGGTCATATTCTGGCCTCCACTGAGGATGAACATCCTCAGGCACAACGGATCCTCTTGATGCTATCATTTCACCTAAAATGTGGGAATAATGCAAGCCCATTGTTTTTGAATAAGACTTTGAGGACACCTTGCAATCATGGTTGCCCTTTAACTGCTTGAATTGTTCCCCAATGAGTTTAATTGCCTCAATTTAAAATTTGTAACCCACAGGTGAAATTAATTTTTGAAGAACAGTTCCTAAATTCATTAGAGAGTTTTTAAGTTACACATTGACTGATTGGTGTTGGCTTTCAATGGTTCCTTCAAGTTGTTTCCACACATCCAAAATGTTCCCCAAAGATACCACCAGTAATTGTTTGAAAGTAGAATGGGCCCCTTCTACCTGAGACATTGTTTTATTTCCAAATTCAGGGTTGACACAACTCCACACTATTACAAATTTCTCTTTGATAGGGAATATTTTCTTTTCCATATACTCAAGCAAATCCTTGTGGTCCATCAAGAAATACTGTATAAAAGTTTCAAAATAAGCATTCCCAGCAGAGATGAACAGAAGAAGAAATATATTGGAATACTCTGAGTTCTGCATCATTGACTTCTGCCTCTCCCTTGGTTTTAGAGGCCCCATACTTTTCCCAAAGAGTCATAAAACTTTTCCATCCTTTATTTTCATTATTGAAGCTTACTTTACAGTTTGCTTGAATATTTTTAGAAAAGTGCCAGCAGAACAACTACCTGGATGACTCAGGGATGTGAGAATTATTGGCCCACAAGCTTAGTCAAAGATGAGTACTTAAATCAAAAGAAATGCTGAGACAATAATGTCTTATGATTGATCCTTAATATGAGGCAGGGGCAATGGCACACTTGTGAATATGAATGAATTGGTGAATGAATGGATGGAAAACAGCAGGGAGAAGAGCTCATTAAATAAAAAAGATGGTGCTCATGTGGAGATCATGTAATGACAAGAAAAAGGCAAAAATTCCGCCCCAAACAGGCTTTACAGGCTCTACAAGCCTTGCTAATTGGTTTGGGCTTACTCAGCCCACTTGGCATTAGTCCCTGAACCCTTATTACCAGTCTTTACCAGTCAATTATTTTGTTTCCACCCTTATGGGGCTGAACCAGCCCTTGTTGCTGTTCATACCCTGGCTGGTTGTCTCTTACAACCAGCCCTGTTACCCCTCTGACCATACTTACCGGCTGGTTACCTCATGCAACCAGCCCCTAGCCCCTCATATGGGCCAGGTGGGACCCAGGACTCACCTGGGTCCTGTCTCAAACTCACATGGGGGGGATGTAACCAGCGGGCATGCCGCCTCCCCCCTCTTTCCTACCTAGGTGACCAGCAGGGGTGGTCAGATCCCCTGCTGGTTGCCTGGGAAGCAATTTGCTCCGGGCAATCCATTGAAAAGAATGGGCTGGAGGGGGATCAGGTCCCCCCAGCCCTTGGCACCTCCCCCTTGGTAATGGGGGGGGGGGGGGGAGCACCCCGCTTTGCTTGGTGGGAGGGTGCTCAGGTCCCCCCCACTGCATTGTCACCTCCACCACCAACAGGTGGGAGGGTGATGAATTCCCCCAACCCTGGTTGGTTGCCACATGCAACCGACCTCATGCTGGTCCTTGATGAGGGGGAGGACCGGCCATTCTCCCTCCCCCTCACAACCAAGCAATGGGAGGGAGGGAGGCAGGGGCCGCAACCCACCCTGGCGGCTGCAACCAGCCGGGTGGTGTGACCAGGGCCGCGGCCCCTCACACAGCGGGTGGGAGGACTTCAAAAGGAGTCCCCTGCCCCATACAACAGCCCTGCGTGGGCGGTTGGGCCCCGCAATGGGCCCCAGAGAGAAAAAAGCGGCCCCAAGCAGGCTGCAACACGGGCAGCGGCCCCAATGGGCTGCAGAGGCCCAAAGACCACAAAATACATACTTTGGCGGGTCAGCCCATCTGGCCAAGTATGTCCAAAATAAAGCTTGGGCCCATTTATGACCAGATAAGCCTGTCTGGCTAAGGTGGCCCATCCACCCAGAGGGGCCCATTAAGTTCCATGTCCCAATAGACCTAGAAAACCTGTTTTGGTGCATAAGTGCCCAAAACCAATAAAATGCACATAGGCCCACATGTCCCACGTGATGTCCAATGGGCCGTGGAGGCCCATTTGTGCATCCCATTTGGATTACACACTAATATGCACATTACCTGAGTGCATCCATATTTTAACAAGGGAAACTATGTTCTATATCACAAATCAGAGCTTTTTCATGGCCCAAAACAAAGAATTTTGGGAGCCTCTTGGGACAATAAGCAAACTCATTTAATGCATTCAAATCCCAAATGTATAACTCATACTTTTCTTTTTTTATAAAAACAAAATCCTTTTTCAAAGTTTTCCTTTTGGCTGTCATTCCTACAACATGCAATAGAGAAATGTTGTAAATATTTGGTTTATAAGTACAATCCAACAAAGCAATATTATGGTATTTTTTGAAAAGTTTTATAGACTCAGGATGAGCCAAGAAAAGGGCCTCTAAGTGACCCTCTCCACCAAATTTTGACCTGGAAACCCAGTGTGATCCCTGGAGAATTTCCAATAAAATATCCATAACACCTTTCCCTTCAAGTGCTGCTGTCTTTACCTTCTGCTTAGTGTTATAGATTTTTCTATCATCAATGTATTCTTCACCATAAATCTTGCTAAATTTCCTTTTGAGTTGCACTGTATTGAGCCCATCTTTCATTCCTTCCTTAATTAGATCCAAGGCTTGCCCAGAGATTCTCCTTGGTGTGGTGTTGTTAAATGGCCTTGGATTTGGAACCATGCCGTGGTTGGCACGCTGTCACACGACCAGCCCACGTACTATAGGGCAATCCTAGATGATTGTGAGCGCAAAAGGAAAGCTGAGTGCAAGGGCTAACTGCAAAGTGCAAACTTATGGTGGAGTAACTTAACACACAGCAATAGGGATGAATGTCCATTGGAGGGAAACCAAATCCAAGCCCAATGTGATGACTGGATTTAGCAAGTGCAAGAAAATATGAAATTAACTAACTGAGGAGAAAATCCCCAGGAAAACAGAGTAGTCTTTAGAATGTAACCCAAAATGACTAGATACAACCTGATGGATGGTCAACTACAGTTTCAAGCAATGAGGCAATGAATGACATGGACAGAGTACAAAATGAAATGAAAGTATGAATTGTTTCAAAGGTCTTAGAGTAAGTGCAAGACAATAGGGGACAAGTTTATTGGGATGTAACATTTGAGACATGAGGGAATGATTTCAGAAGCAATTCAAATATGAAGGTGTAGTTTATGTAGGGTAAGGGACTAGTCCATTTGCAAACTATACAGTTGAGATGGCTTGACTAGCATGAGTGCAAACTATCAATAGCATGTGACCAGAAATGGGAACCCAAGGGTTATTGATACCCAGGGTGAAAAGGGAAGAACCCAAATGGATGGTTTACCAAGGTAGAGTTGACTGCAAGGTTCTCAAGTGGATGCTGAGTCAGTCGCCAAGAATGGAAGGTTTTTATGCAAGCCAGAGTTGATAAGCAGAAGGCACCATTGATGTTGTGCTTCTAGTTGATCACGCTTATGGACTGAGGTAGATGGTACTTGAAGAAAACAGTATTTCAAAGTGGGAGGACAATAACCCTTAAGCTCAAAGCGTAACACACGCTCAGCATTTGGTAGGTTGGGGTCAGCATGCCAGGCACGGGTTGGGCTTAACTGAGTGGGCCTGGTTGCGGCCCGCTTGGACACTATGGACCCAAGTATGAAGCCGGCCCAATTGATTTTTCAGGGTGGTTAGTCAGGGAAGGAAGAGCGGGGCAATTGGGGTTATAGGGGTGGCACGGATGCGCAAGCGCAGTCCAGCCTGCGGAGCAGGAAATCATGCAGCGCACCGGGGGGATACAGACAACACGGGGAAATCCAAGTAGGGTGGGGAAGAGGGCTGTGTCATGAGAAGGAAGAACAGGGTTTGTGTAACGGTAGGCAGGGTTTAGGGTGGTTGCAGCATGGGAAAGGGTTAGGGTTAGGCTAGGGTTCTGGTTTTAAGGGTTTCTTTTCTATTTTTTGTTGGACTGTCATTGCGCTTGTACTTAGGTTAGGGTTGGGAGTGTGGTAATAAATTCTGCGCTCTCAAACCCAGCATAGTCTCTCTCTCTCTCTCTCTCTCTCTCTCTATCTCTCTCTCTCTCTCTCTCTCTCTCTCTCTCTCTCTCTCTCTCTCTCTATAAACAAGTGCATCCTTATCCTTACAGGCGCTAGGACCATTGATTCCGGAACTCAGGGACAACTAGGGAAGTCTCTCAATCTCTTGTTTCCACATGGGGGGGTCTGGCCAGGAATTCTTTTGTCTCCAGTCTCTCAAAGGTACTCAGGATGCTAACAGCAGTAACTTCTCCTTTTTCTTCCTCCTCCTGCACTGTCTGCATTGATCCAAAGGATTAACCTCACATCAAATTCAACACTGCGGATTTGGAGTAATTCATCTCACAATATGAAGTTATTTCAGATTTCAAAGGCACATTGGATTCAGACAAGTGCACCATTTCATCCTGTTCATTATGGACAAGGAGAGGTTTGGAGCATGGAAGAGATGGAAGCCTACCAAAAACTTGATTGGCCAAAACTGAAGGGGAACATGCTGGAAAGGTGGGGGAAGTGCAAGCCTTTTTTCCAGGAAGGCAATTTTTAACAAGCCACGGCAGAGGCAAGTGCACACAGTGGGGTCTGGTTGCAAGCAGAATTGGATTACATGGCAGCATGTTCTCCAGCCCCACCACTGGAAACCATCCCTTGGGCTAGTGAACTCACAGAGTTGACAAGGGACCTCAAGATCTATATGAGCCACATGTTGCAGCACTGGGGTGGTTTGCCACCTTGCGCAGTGGAGGTTTTTCAGCTTCCTAGCACACCCGCGCCCTGGGTTTGCAAATATGGTGGCAATAGTGGCTATTGGCGGTTGGGATGCAAGAACCAGACAACAGACTCAAAGGAGGAATTGGTTTCCCCAGCAGAGACAGGATACGTGTTGAGAAAGCAGGTCTTGGTGGAGTTGAATCAGTCCATTGCTATGAAGCAAGCAAGGACAAGGGGGCGGGAAGCAGATCTAATGGCGGAAGAGGGAAGGGGAGCTGTATGGAATGGGATGGGAGCAGATGTGGAGGAGAAACTGCGGCTGGCTGCTCCAAGGCCCATTGCGCACAATTTGGGAACCAATGGCCGGAAGGCAAGTCTTGCAGAGAAGAAGAAACCAGCAGATATTGTGTGCGTCTTGGAAAACAATGGACAGCAGATGGGTCTTGCATAAAGGAAGGGAGCAGTGGCAGAAGTGACAGACAAGGCTTTGAAGGATTGCAACCAAAGTTTTACCCCTTTGACGGCAGGGAGAATGCATGTGAAATCAAAGGACATGGAGTGCAGGGAGTGCGGAATGGATGGGCCAATTGCGGGCCTGTTGCCATCACAGCTATCAGAGATTTTGGCATTTGCAACGGACACGCGCGGCAGGGCTTCAGGTGTGGAATGAGAAGGGATTGGGAGTCCAGGGTATGGCTGGGAGAAGGAGGTTGGTTTTTCAAGGGCTTTGACAGCAGAAGGCGCGTCTGGAAGGAAGTTTGGGACAACAGCCCGTGGACACAACCAACATGGGATTGGATGAGGTCATGCAAATCTCTCTCCTGTGGACAAGACCAACATGGAATTGGATAAGGTCTTGCAAATCTCTCTCCTGGCGGGGTGGAGGGTTTCAAACCACTGGGGACAGCTGCTAGGTGTGGGGGGGACAAATGGAAGGGATAGTATTGGCAGAATGCGGGAGCAGCGCAATTCTGGGTCCTTAATTGCAAGGAAAATCTCTGCGGCAAAAGACAAAAGGTGGAGCAGGAGGCAGGACAAGGAGTGCTTCAAAAAAAAAACTCTTTCTTTTCTTTTTCCTTTCTTGTTGTCTGGGTTTTTTTCTCCCAGTTTTTTTTTCTACGGACAGGTGTAATGGGTGCAGAAGTATGGTTGGGGAACAGGCAGGAAAGCTTGATTTGGTGAGGGGGTGTCCTAGCTGGTTCCCAGCTGGAATGACTAGGCACCCCAGATTTTTTGTTTGCCTTATTGTTTTTCTCTCTCTGGTGGTTATGCACGCGTGCTGGCCGCTTTTTTTCCATTTTATTTTTTATGAAAGGTACAAGGGAACTGTGTGTCAGTTTGTCTGGGGGATTCAAGATACGTCATGGAACTCATGGTTACTCATGGAGGCACGGGCTCAAAGTGTGTTGGCAGGACTCACGGTTGCGCAATCACACGTGGGGCTAATTGGGAATCAGGTTTTCTCACTCACTCATTCAGGGCACGGGGTTGTTCTCACAGGACTACTAGCTTAAGAAGGAACACGCTCGCAGGAAATGTGTATTTATCTAAGAGCTAAGAAAGGTGCGGGTACAAGGAGAAGAGAGTAGAGAGAAGAGGAAAGGGGGGGAAAGGCTTCTAAGCCGTTTTCATCATTTCCTCCATTTCCTCCTGTGATGAAGCTAACAAGACCTGGAATGACACCAGGAGTTTGTGTCAAGACTCCAAGGATTAAGCGCCGGGAGCCCCAAGAAAGGTCTGCAACATCAAGGTCAACCGCTCAGCAAAGTTCTCAAAGTTGGCCACAGAGAGGGCCATCACAGTGGTGATCTCCAGAATCTTGGGCTGGCTTGGCAGAGGGGAGGCCGGCGGCAAGGACAGGCTTTCTGGAAGACCGCTTGGGGGGCTTGTTACAGGAGGAGGCAACAAGGCTATAACAATTGGAGACGGTGGCAATGGAGGAGTGGCCGTGGGGTTGCGAGCCTCTCATCTAAGTGCAACAAATACCTTGAGTTGGGATCCGGTGCTGGAGAAGGAGTGGGCCGCAGGCTTGAGGGATGCGCTGGAGGAGGAGCCGGAGGGGGAGCCCTGTGCCCTCTGGGAATCTCCTTAATGCGTGGGTCCCTTGCCCCTTGAGTAACTTGGATGCAATTGGCCCAGTATTTCAGGGTGTTTGGGTAGGCTTCTAAGGTTGGGAAGTCCTCCTTTGGGGGGGGCCCGTGCAGCGGAGTCACAAGCCTCACTCAGAGGAGGGAAACAAAGGGGCAATCCTGGCGGAGTCCACAAGTCCTCCAAGATTGTGTTGTTTTCTGAAACCATGAGCGGTTCTGGACAAGCCCTTGTGTGCAGCCTGGGGCAAGAGTAAGATTGGGGAGGAGCCCGTGGAATTCCCTTGCTGAGCAAGCAGCGGCGGTGGACACAACAGCAGGAAGTGCACGTGCGACGGCAAGGGATGATCAAACACATGTGCCCATTCCAAGCACAGAAGTTGCAGGGTATCATGGTGGCGGACAAGAAGATCTGTTGGTGGTGTGTGAGAAGGAGCGCAAGGAAGGGGTTGGTTGGTACAGGGAAGGCGCAAAGTTAGTCAAGGTAGCAATGGGAAGACCTCTGGGGACAGAACTGAAGTTGGGGGGGGATCTGGTGTTGTTAAATAGCCTTGGATTGAGAACCATGCTGCAGTTTGCATGCTCAGCATTTGGGAGGTTGGGCTCAGCATACCAGGCGCAGGTTTGGCTTAACTGGGTGTTCCAGGTTGCGGCCCACTTGAACACTACAGACCCAAGGATGAAGCTGGCCCAATCAGGTTTGCGGGGCCCTTATTCCAGGAAGGAAGAGCGGGGCAATTGGGGTTATAGGAGTGGCGCGTGCATGCGCAAGCGCAGGCTGGTGCACCGGGCCAATACAGAAAAGGCAGGGGGCTCAGATTAGGGCGCAGCAGAGGGCCTTGTCATTAGAGGGACAAACTGGGTGTGTGTAATGGTAGGCAGGGTTTAGGGTGGTTGTGGCATGGGAGAGGGTTAGGGTTTGGCTTGGGTTCTGGTTTTTAAGGTTTATTTTCTATTTTTTGTTGGGCTGTTGTTTCCCTTGTACTTAGGTTAGGGTTGAGAGTGTGTGCATAAATTCTGCGCTCTCAACCCCAGCGTACATCTTATCACACAAAATATGGATATATGATATATCATGGATCACAGCTTACGGTATGGAAAGAAACAGAAAGGAATGAAATTCATCTCTCTCTCTCTCTCTCTCTCTCTCTCTCTCTCTCTCTCTCTCTCTCTCTCTCTCTCTCTCTCTCTCTCTCTCTCTCTCTCTCTCTCTCTCTCTCTCTCTCTCTCTAAAAGGGGGCATCCTTATCCTTACAGACTCCAGGACCAACAATTCCGGAACTTAGGGACAACTAGGGAAGTCTCTCACTCTCTTGTTTCCACATTGGTTGAGGATGCACTGAAGGGCTTACAGATGGTTGCTTATTGTGTAGCCCATTTTCAATGGAGGGATTCCACTTGTGATCTGCTACTTTCTAACTTGCACGGTGTGGTGGTTATTTATAGACATGGAGGCAAGTGGGCTCAGCAGTTGACATTTGACCAAAAGCGGCTTGGCAGTGGGTGGAAGTCCGCAGCACAATAGGCTTGGAAAGCATGTTGGCGGACTTTCTGATCTGGAGAAGAAAATTCATTCCTCAGAATTGGTGCAGTGCTTGTTTTCCGCAACACAATAGCAATTATGGGCCGGATTTTTGCCGTTTGCAGACAACAGATGTTGTCAGACATAACTTCCCCTCTGCAAATATGGATTTTCAAGTGCAGAAGCAAGTAATCAAAGCCATGTAGTAGAAGTCCAAGGCTTTACTATGGGGTATTCACTGAGGTTGCGGGATTGTGGGACATTCAACACTAAAGCTGAGGAGGCGGAATGCGGAATCCTGGGGATTCATTAGTTATTTCCCATGGGGTATTGGGAGTGATCTGCAAAGGAAGATTGATGGGAATCTGTTGTTAGTAATGCATTGGGGCAACTCAAATTTTAGGAAGATTGGAGATTGTAATCACCCAATCTATTGTATTAAAATGGATCAGCTAGGGGATTGGATATATAGTGAGAAGGATCATTGCGTAATGCACGGAGGCGGTTAGGAGTAAAAGTTTTTCTTTCTGTTGTTTCTCTCTTTTTGGAGTAGTGTTTTGTAGTTTAGATAAAAGGGTAACATTTCCTTGACTGGAAAGGGGAATAATCAAACAATCTAGGAATATTTATGAATAGTATAACCAGATTAAGAGGCGTATAGTGTCATTTTGCTTTTCAGAGTATTAGTTTACTTAAGTAACTCAGAGACTTTAATAGGAAAATTAAAGTGCGGAGCTTGTTGGGGAGTCCTTCTTGTTTATTACTGTTACTTCATTGTGTGTTAGCTTATGGAGTGCCTGGTATAGTGCGGAGTAGTTCTGCAGATAGCCAAGAAGGGATTTGGGTGTGATTCCCAAAGGCTGCGGGCTGTAGAAGCTTCTCTTGTGGAGCCAATTTTATTCTTGTTGCAGAGGTATAGGATTGTAACTCAAGAGTGAGTTGGCTTTCTGGAACCTGGAGTGGGATTTTTGCACGTAATTTTACGGAAAACACAATCTCTTTCTGCAAAAGATCATTAATTGACACCCAAACTTCCTTGTGTTAGTTTGCCTTTGCAGTTTGGTGAGGCATTGCCCTTCATATATCCCAAATCTGTCACATGCTAGATCTACGTATTTATCCTTCTTTGAATTGAATTTTGTCAGTGTGTAGCCATGCATGGCTGCCCATTATTGAAAATAAATATTTTCTTCTTTCCTACAAGCAAAGGCTCTCACAGGAGGAGGGTCAAGTGGGCCTGGAACCCTTAGTTACATTAGTATTTTTCAAGCCAAATCCTTCTCAGTCAAATTACCATGAAATGTGACCCACCACCTTTAGTTGATTCCAGTTGTGAAGAAACATCTTGTAATTCCAGTTGTGAAGAAACATCTTGTAATTCCAGTTGTGAATAAACATCTTTTAATTCCAGTTGTGAAGAAACATTTTTTTCCTCAATTTTAACCCTAGACAAGGATGCAATTGGGCCTTCCAATTTTTTGTTTTCCAACTCCCTATCCAATTTTTTCTTTTGCAACTCCCTACCAAAATACCTAGATTCCACTAAAGCATTGTTAAGCACACTTTCAATTAGTCCCTGAACATAACCATGTTTAAACTGGGAGGGCCTGGGCTTGCCACCGTTCCCATAAACCAAAAAATTTCAACATCAATTGAGTATTTAATTCAATTTTCAATCAAACAACTCCAAAAGTTTCTCACTTTTGGGTTGAGAAAAATCAATTTATCCAACAGGTGTGTTGTTTTTTTATGCAGTGCCAATAGGCAGATTGTTTGATTCCAAAGTTCAATTTTTATTTTTGTGGTGCAATAATAGTCTCACATAGTATTCCAGATCCCCAAATTTGGGTTGAAATCACTCAAATGTGGTCCAGGTGTGCCTAGGTACCCTAAAACCCCCTCAAATGGCCCATTTGGGACTATTTTGCGCCAAATGGACCAGGAAAGCACGCCTGACCACCTCTCACAACTTGCGCATCCCCTGGGGGGTTGCAAACCCCCAATTTTGACCGTTTCTAAATTTCAATTCCCCAATTGCAACTTAAAATGGGTCTCAATTTTGGGGCAACTTTGCTCACTCCTTGTTTGGCCATGAATTGTGGGTTGAAACCCATATGGTTTGTGAACAGAAATTCATGCCTTTTTGCAACCCTGAGGTTGCAAATTTAACATTGGCCATTCAATAACTTTGAAATTTATAACTTTTCTGATGGATTATTGGCCTGTTTTATTTTTTGAGTTTTAAAAGTGTGAATTTATCCATTAGGTAAGTTCTAATATATCTTGGTTCTAAATTTTAATGAAATCTTTGATATTCAACCAAAAACTTTTTTCCAATTTCACTCCTTTTTTTTTGTATCAAAGAATTAATTCAGCCTGGTTTATATTCAATTGCAATTGCATTTTAATCTTGCAAAATAAGGCTGGAATTTCATACTTTGCATAAAAGCTTCAATTCAAATTAAATTATATCATTTGGAATGCTCTGATAGTTTGCTTCATTTTTCTTGTACTTAAGTTAGGGTTGAGAGTTTGGGAATAAACTCTGAGCTCTCAACCCCAGCATAGATCTTATCACACAATATATGGATGTATGATATATCATGGATCACGGCTTATGGTACAGAAAGGGAAGGAAAGGAAGGAAATTCATCTCTCTCTATCTCTCTCTCTGTCTCTTTCTCTCTCTCTCTCTCTCTCTGTATCTGTCTCTGTCTCTCTCTGTCTCTGTCTCTGTCTCTCTCTCTCTCTATAAATGGGCGCATCCATATCCGTAAAGAGGCTGTGGAAACCAAGAGGGTGGAAATCCCCTAGTTATCCTCAAGTTCCTGTATCAATGGTCCTAGATTCTGTAAGGATAAAGATGCTCCAGTAAAGAGAGAGAGATAGAGAGATAAAGAGATGAATTTCCTTTCCTTTCCATATTCTTTCATCCATCCATCCCTTAATCCATCCTCCTTCCTCTTTTCCTTTCCCTTTCCTTTTCCTTTCCTTGTCCCAAGATCCAATATGATAAGATGATCCCCTCAGAGCTGGGGTTGAGAGTGCAGACTTTATGCCCACACTCTCAACCCTAACCTAAGTACAAGGGCAATGACAGCCCAACAACAAATGTAAAAGAAACCCTAAGCCCAGAGCCCTAGCCTAACCCTAACCCATTCCCTGCCCACTTACCTTTACTTACATCCAGTTTGTCCTTCTTGTGACGCGGCCCTCCGCTGTGCCCTACTTGGAGCCCCCTGCTTGTCCATATCTGCCTTGCACGCTGCGTGCTTTCCTGCACCACAGGTTGGCCCGCACTTGCGCACGCCTGGCCTGCGCCCATAGCCCCAATTGCCCCTCCCTACCTCCCCAGACTAGCTGCCCACAAACCTGGTCAGGCCAGCTCCATTCTTGGGTCTGGAATGTCCAAGCGGGCCGCGGCCCGTCACATCCAATCAAGCCAAACTCATGCCCAGTATGCCAAGCCCCGCAATGCCTACTTCTGAGCCCACAGCAGACACTTCTGAGACTGTGCACATCCAAGTGCTGAGCCTGACCGACCAAATTCTGAGCATGCCAACCGCGGCACAGTTCCCAATCCAAGACTATATAACAGCACCACATCCCCCCCAACTTGAGTTCTGTCCCCAGAGGTCTTCAAATTGCCACATAAACCATTCCTGCAATCCCCTCCCACACCCACCACCCTTTCCTGCGCGCTCCCCTCTCCTACCACCACCCTTCCTCCATCATTGCCATGATACCCTGCAAGTTCTGCACATGAAACAGGAACGTGTGCTCAATTGTCCCTGGTTGCCGCGCATGCACTGCCTGTTGTTGCAGCCACCGCCGCTGTTCCCTTAGCAAAGAAATTCCCCAAGCCCCTCCTCAATCTGGTTCTTTCCCCCAGCCACACAAGAGGGCTTGTCCGGATCCGTTTCTGGTTTTGGATGATGATACAATTTTGGAAGATTTGTGGACTCTGCCTGGCTTGCCTTGCTGCAAGGCTCCTCCAAGCAAGGAAAACAACTCCTCCTTGCCACTCCGCGCAGGGGACCGCGACAGAAGGATGATTCCCCAATGTTTGTGTCATACCAGGCGGCTCTTCAATACTGGGAGGATTGCATCTGGGTTACCCAATGCGCAAGGGATCCAGGCATCAAGGAAATCCTTAGGCAACATGTGGCCCCCCCCTCTGGCCCCCACTCTGGCTCCTGCTCCGCCTCATGCTCCGGCTCCTACTCCAGCTCCTGAACTGGCTCCTACTCCAGCTCCCAAACCTGATTCCCAGAATTTGTCAGAATTGCACAAAAGGCCTGCAACTCCGCCCGTCACTCCTCCACTGCCACCTTCCCCCATAGTCATTGCCTTGTTTCCTCCTCTTAGATCAAGTCCTCCAAGCAGTCCTTCCAAAGCAGCTTCTTTGCTGCCGGCCTCCCCTCCACCAAGCCCTCCCAAGATCCCGGAGATCCCCACCATGATGGCCCTCTTGGCGGCCAACTTTGACAGCTTTGCCAAATGGTTGACCTCAATGCTTCAAGGTTTCCTTGTGGCTCCCAGCGGGCCATCCTCAGCTTCCTAATGCAAGCGCCTGGAAACACTCTGGTTTACTTGCATTGTCACGGGCCAAAATGGAGGAGATGATGAGAATGGCGTAGACGTATTGCCCCCCCTTTTTTTCCTTCTCCATTACATGTATCCGCGCCTTCCTTAGTTCTAGAGAAATACATGCTTCCTGTGCGCGCCTTCACTTCCAAGCTAGTCATCCTGTGAGAACAACCCATGCCCTGGGAGAGTGAGCGAGAGAAAGATCCGCGTCCACGCGCTTTGAATGAGAGTGAGAGAAAAATCTGTGTTGGCGCCTCCTGATTTGCCAATGTTCCCCAGAAGGTACCTGGACCGCCCCAGAAGAACTTCCACACAGTTCCCTGTACCCTTTCTACAAAAGATGAACAGACAAGCTGCCAGCGCGCGCACAACCATCCAAGAGAGAGAGAGAGATAATAAGGAAAGAAAACATTCTGGGGTGCCTAGTTATTCTGGCTGTGAACTGGCTAGGACACCCCCTCACCAAGTCAAGATTTTGCCGCAGGACCCCAACCATAATTCCATCCCATCACGCCCATCTGTAGAGAAAAAAAGAAACAGAGAAACATACCCAGAGAACAAGATGAAAATTAAAAAGAAAAGGAAAGAAATATTTTTTTTGCAGCGCTCCTTGTCCCACTTCCTTGTCCCACTTTCCAGTCCACCTTTCTTTTCCTCTGCGGGGCTTGTGCTTGCATATAGGGACCCGGCATTGCTCCGCGCCTGCGTTCCTGCAACTTTACAAACCAAAGCCAGTACCAACTGAGAACCCAATCAATTCAAATAAATAAGAAAAAAACATTCTGGGGTTTCTAGTTTTTACAGCTGTGAACCGGCTAGAGCGCCCCCTCACCAAATAAAGCTTCCCCTACTTCCCTAGCACCCCCTACTTCCCTAGCACCCCCTACCCCCCCAGCTTGGCAGCTGTCCCCAGAATTTTTCAACCTTGTGCTCTGCTGGGAGACAGAGAGACGCACGGCCTCATCCAATCCCACGCAGGTTGTGTCCACCTGCCATTTTCCCAAACTTCCTTCCAGGCATGCCTTCCTTTTCCAAAGCCCTTGCAACCCCAACTTCCTTCTTACCAGTTATTCCGTTAAATCCCAGTCCCTTCCCATTCCGCACCTGAAGGCCTGCCACGCAAGTCTGTTGCACCAATGCCAAAATCTCCGCTAGCTGTGATGGCAACGGGCCCACCATTGGCCCATCCATTCTGCATTCCCCGCGCTCCATGTCCTTCCATTCAGCATCCATCCTCCCCGCTGTTGAAGGCGTCCAACTTGGGTTGCAATCCTCAAACCCCTGGCCCGTTCCTTCTGCCACCGCTGTAAGACTCCAAATGGTTCCAGGCTGTGGCAGTTCTGTGGAGGGGAAAGGCGCTGTTTAGGCTGCCCTCCTGAGTGTTACAAAAATATTTAAATGTAACCAAGATCAAGGTCCAGAACTTTTTAAGTGAGGAATCAAGTAGTAAAGGATAAATTTTTATAATAGTTGGTAGCAATGGAACAGCACCATCTGAGGCAAGATTATTTGGGAGATATTTGAACAAAAAAAATTAAATTTTGTTTAAAGTTCAAAAGAAAAAAGCTGTTGTATTTAAACAACGCCCACAAGCTAATAAATCTGGTAGTCAGCAGAAGATTGAAGATGATCAAATCAAACCCCAACCATCCTCCAGGTTCTCAATGAACCCGCCCAACTCTCTGCAATCAAGCGCTTGAAGGGTACCAGATAACTGAGGGTGGCTGTACAAGACAAAGCACAATTTTTTGTGAAGCTCTAAAAGCAAACAGTAACTGATTTGAACGGGGATAACCTCAACAATTCTCAAGGAACTCAAGAATAGGCTGGAAGAATGCAAATTTAAAAAAAAAAATATAATAAAAGGAGGTATAACACTCCATGTTTTAATCTTAATAAAACCTCTTCAATCAAACATGATTGGCTCCAGAAAGATAATCAAGGAAGGATCAAGACCAGTATGGTCAGAGAAAGGGATCAAAGAGTGGTGTAACACACTTAAGAATTCCAAAAGGCAGAATTCTCTTCAACCAGCAGTGCTATTGGTTGGTGATAAGGATCAGGCCACAGAGGGGCAAAGACTCAGGATCAATAGATCAAGGGGCACTCATAGATATACCCAGGATAAGGATGAATCAGATTTCAGATAATAACCAGGGGGAATATGCACACACTCCCATGGATGATTTGGAAAAAGGTAGGGGAGAGCCCCTCCTTTTATCAGCCATGGGTCCCTGTAGACTACTTACAAGAGATGACACATATAGAGTAGAAAAACAACAATTGAAAAAAAAAATTTTTTTTTCAGGATGGGAAAACAAAACAACCCACTGATGAGAGCAGGAACAATGGAAAAAAAAATAAAAAAACACTGTGGATTAATGAAAACTAAATGACCAGGGCCAGGAAATCCACCAGTCCGTGCCAATGGTGGGTGAGGCAGGTGAATGATTGCAAGGGAGGCCTGCGCAGACAGATGGCTGATGGGCCCGGCCAACAGATGAGCAACATGCGGGGATGGGCAGATGAGGCAAAGATGGACAGTTGGATGTGGGAGGTTGGAGCTTTTGGAGTTGGATGAACAGTTAGTTGGATGGACTGAAGGAGTTGATGAGTGAGCAAGTCCTGTGAGTGTACCAATTAGGAGATTGGTTGGATGACCAAGGTTACAAGCAAGATTGCAAGCAAGCCAAGCAATGGTTGCTTGGTTTTGCTGGGTTGGATGAGGCAATGGGAGAGATGGATGAGAAAACCAAGGTTGCACATGTGAGATTTTTTGGATGTGGTAGTGTGAGAGGAGGGACAGGTTTATTGATTGCTGAGCAAATGACGGTGGAGATGATGAGCCAATGACCGGGGATGGAAAGATGAGAGCACCAACCAACCAATCAAGCAAGATTAGATGGCGGTGATGATTGTGGGAAAGGGAATTGGTTGGAAAAAACGTCCGGATGAGGATGGAAGTGAGGGTTGTAACCAACCGTCCAACCAGTTGAGCAAGATTGGTTGGCGGTCATGGGAAAAGATTGATGAGGGAAACAAAGGAGGATGAAGGGGAGATTTGTTGTTGAAATAACTGATTGGGTCAGGTGATGTGGGAGGTGGATGATGGGTGGTTGGATGACCGGTGAGGAGAGCAAGGTGGGATATCAAGTACCATAGACGGCACCAATGGGAGTTGGGTGTGATGAATCCTGAGGATGAGATGGTGAGGATGAGATGAGGAGGATTTCCATTTCCATTGATGATGACAACAATGACGGTGCCAGCAAGGTTCAAGCCAAGCCAAGCCGGTCTTGCCTGCATGCTTGGCAAAAATAACCAGAGGATGAGGAGTGGAGCAAGAGGGACTTGAACACTGGGCACAGGGGTCTAAACACCCAAGAGATCCTCTTAGAAAACTAGTAGACGGGAAGGCTGGGAACTGGAAACTAAATAGGGAATCATTCTGGAAAAGATTTTTTTTGATGAAGATGAATTAAGGATGAGGAAAAAGAGTGTAAAAAAATTTTAAAAAACTTTTAGACTTTGCCAGTGCAGTTTCCAGGTCTGGTCACCACACCCCTCCTATCCTCTCCGCAAGAACCATTGGCCATTCATTGGTTCCCAAGCCGCGTGCAATATCTGCTCCCATCCCCTTCTTGGAAAGACTTGCCTGCCGCCCATTGGTTCCCAAGCCACGCGCAATATCCACTTCCTGTTCCCTTGTCCTTGCTTGCTTCATAGCAAATTTCTGATCCAACTCTTCCAAGACCCGCTTTCCCAACACGTATCCTGCCTCCGCTGGGGAAACCAATCCTGTGTTTCAATCCATTTTCTGGTTCTCCGCCCTGACTGCCAATAGCCGCTATCCTCACCATAAATGCACACCCATGGTGCGGGCGCACTAGGGAGCTGAAGGCCCTTCAAGTAGATTCTGAGATCCCTTGCCCACTCTGCAAGTTCACTAACCCAAGGGATGGTTGCCGGTGGCAGAGCCGGAGAACACGCTGCCTTGTCATCCAATTATGTGTAATCTGATCCCACTTGCAACTGGACCCTGCCGCGCGCGCCTGCTTTTTAATCCAATTCTGCTTGGAACCAGATCCTGCTGCGCGCGCCGGCTTTTTAATCCAATCCTTCTTGCAACCGGACCCTGCCGGGCGCACCTGCCTTCCCTGTGGATTATTTAAAATTTACTTCCCAAAAACAAGGATTGTGCTTCCCCGTCTTGCCAACATGTTCCCCTTCAGCTTTGGCCAATCCATTTTCTGGTATCCTTCCATCTCTTCCATGTCCCAAAGCTCCTCCGCATTCATGATGAAAAGGACAACATGGCATGCCTTGTTGGAATCCAATGCGCCTTTGCAGTCCGCAATCACTTCATATTGTGAGATGGATTTCTCCCCATCTGCGGCGTTGATTCAAATGTGTGGTTAATCCTTTGGGTCAATGAGGATATGGCAGGAGGAGGAAGAAGAAGGAGATGCAACTTCTGGTATCATCTTGAGTGCCTTTGAAAGACTTGAGACAAAAGAAATTTCCCAGCCAGACCCCCAGATGTGGAAAGCAACAGGGTGCAAATCCCCTAGTTATCCTCAAGTTCCTGTATCAGTGGTCCTAGCGTCTGTAAGGATAAAGATGCTCCAGTAAAGAGAAAGAGAGAGAGATATATAAAGAGATGAATTTCCTTTCCTTTCCTTATTCTTTCATCCATCCATCCCTTAATCCATACTATTTCCTCTTTTCCTTTCACTTTCCTTTTCCTTTCCTTGTCCCAAGGTCCAATATTATAAGATGATACCCTCAGAGCTGGGGTTGAGAGCACAGACTTTATACCTGCACTCTCAACCCTAACCTAAGTAAAAGCGCAATGACAGCCCAACAACAAATTTAAAAGAAAACCTAAGCCCAGAAAATAGCCTAAACCTAACCCATTCCCTGCCCGCTTACCTTTACTTACATCCAGTTTGTCCTTCTTGTGATGCGGCCCTCCGCGGAGCCCTACTTGGAGCCCCCTGCTAGTCTGTATCTGCCTTGCGCGCCGCATGCTTTCCTGCCCCGGGGGTTGTCCCGCGCTTGCGCAAACCTGGCCTTTGCCCATAGCCCTGATTGCACTGCCCTACCTTGCCAAACTAGCTTCCCGCAAACCTGGTTGGGCCAGCTCCATTCTTGGGTCCGTAATGTCTGAGCAGGCGCCACCACATCCAATGAAGCCTGACCCATGCCCAGTATGCTGAGCCCTGCAGTGACTACTGCTGAGCCTTTTGCAGCTGCTGCTGAGCCCGCAGCAGCCACTTCTGAGACCACGCGCATCCAAGTTCTGAGCCTGACCTACCAAATGCTGAGGGCGCCAACTGTGGCGTGGTTCCCAATCTGAGACTATATAATGAAACCAAAAAGCTAGGATCATTTATTCTGGAACTTAGGGACAACTAGGGAAGTCTCTCACTCTCTTGTTTCCACATCTGGGGGTCTGGTTGGGAATTATTTTGCCTCCAGTCTCTCAAAGGTACTCAGGATGCTACCAGAAGTGACTTCTCCTTTTTCTTTCTCCTCCTGCCCTTTCTGCATTGAGCCAAAGGATTAACCTCACATTCAATTCAACACTGCGGATGTGGAGCAATTCATCTCAAAATATGAAGTGATTGCAGACTCCAAAGGCACATTGGATTCAGACAAGGTGCACCATTTCATCCTGTTCATCATGGACAAGGAAGAGCTTTGGGAAATGGAAGAGATGGAAGGCCACCAAAACTGAAGGGGGACATGCTGGAAAGGTGGGGGAAGTGCAAGCCTTGTTTCTGTGAAGGCAATTTTGAATGAGCCATGGCGGAGGCAAGTGCACACAGCAGGGTCCAGTTGCAAGCAAAATTGGATTACATAGTAGCGTGTTCTCTGGCCCCACCACTGGCAACCATCCCTTGGGCTAGTGAACTCACAGAGTTTGAAAGGGACCTCAAGATCTATATGAGCCACATTTTGCAGCACTGGGGTGGTTTGCCACCTTGCATAGAGGAGGGCTTTCAGCTCCCTAGCGCACTTGTGCCTGGGCTGTGCATGTATGGTGACAATAATGGCTATTGGCAGTTGGGATGCAAGAACCAGATATTGGACTCAAAGGAGGGATTGGTTTCCCCAGTGGAGACAGGATAAGTGTTGGGAAAGCAGGTCTTGGCAGAGTTGTATCAGCCTTTTGCTACAAAGCAAGCAAGGACAAGGGGACAGGAAGTGGATCTAATGGCGGTGGAGGGAAGAGGAGCTGTGGGGGATGGGATGGGAGCAGATTTGGAGGAGCAGCTGTGGCTGGCTGCTCCAAGGCCTGTTGTGTGCAAGTTGGGAACTGATGGGCAGCAGGCAATTCTTGCGGAGAAGAAGAAACCATTGGATATTGCCCGCAAACTGGGAACCAATGGACAGCAGATGGGTATTGCAGAGAGGAGGGGAGCTTTGGTGGAAGGAACAGACCAGGCTTTGAAGGATTGAAACCAAAGTTTTACCCCTTTGATGGCAGGTATAATGCATGCAGAATGGAAGGATGTGGAGTGCCACAATTGCAGAATGTATGGGCCAATTGCGGGCCCTTTTCCATCATGTCTATCAGATATTTTGGCATTGGTGTGACAGACACGCATGGCGGGGCTTCAGGTGCAGAATGGGAAGGGATTGGGCGTCAAGAGTATGGCTGGGGAGAAGGAGGTTGGGGTTTCAAGGGCTTTGACGCCAGAAGGCGCGCCTGGAAGGAAGTTTGGGACAACAGCCTGTGGGCACAACCAACGTGGGATTGGATGAGGTCATGCAAATCTCTCTCCTGTGGAAACAACCAACATGGGATTGGATAAGGTCTTGCAAATCTCTCTCCCGGCGGGGTGGAAGGTTTCAAACCACTGGGTACAGCAGCTAGGTGCAGGGGGACAAATGGAAGGAATAGTATTGGCGGAACGTGGGCTTGGCGCAATGCTGGGTCCTTAAACGCAAGGAAAAGCCCCGGGTTAAAAGACAAAAGGTTAAGCGGAAGGCAGGACAAGGAGCGCTGCAAAAAAAAAAATTCTTTTCTTTTTCCTTTTTTTTGTCTGGGTTTGTACCTCTGTTTCTTTTTTTTCAGGGGATGGGTGTAATGGGTGCAGAAGTATGATTGTGGAACAGGCGGGACAAGCTTGATTTGGTGAGATGGTGTGCTAGACATTTCACAGCCGGAATGACTAGGCACTCCAGAATGTTTGTTTCTCTTATTGTATTTCTCTCTCCAGTGTTTATGCGCGCGCTGGCGGCTTGTTTTCCGTTTTATTTGGTAGGAAAGGTACAGGGGAACTGTTTGTCAGTTTGTCTGGGGTGTTCCAGGTACCTCATGGAACTCACAGTTACTCATGGAGGTGTGGGCTCAAAGTTTGTTGGCAGGACTCACGGTTGCGCAATTGCGCATGGGGCAAATTGGGACTCAGGTTTTCTCACTCACTCACTCAGTGCATGGGGTTTTTCTCACAGGACTACTAGCTTAAGAAGGAACAAGTGCGCAGGAAACGTGTATTTCTCTCAGAGCTAAGAAAGGCGCGGGTACAAGGTGAAGAGAGTAGATAGAAGAGGAAGCGGGGGCAAGGCTTCTAAGCCATTTTCATCATTTCCTCCATTTCTGCCTGTGATGAAGCTAACAAGGCCCAGAATGAAGCCAGGAGCTTGTGTCAAGACTCCAAGGTTTGAGCGCCGGGAGCCGCAAGAAAGGTCCGCAACATCAAGTTTGACTGCTCAGAAAAGTTCTTATAGTTGGCCACAGAGAGGGCCATCACGGTGGGGATCTCCAGAATCTTGGGCGGGCTTGGCAGAGGGGAGGCCAGCAGCAAGGACAGGGCTTCTTGAGGACTGCTTGGGTGGCTTGGTACAGGAGGAGGCAACAAGGCTATCACAATTGGAGACGGTGGTGGCGGAGGAGTGGCATGTGGGGTTGGGGGCCTCTTGTCTGATTCCAACAAATACCTTGGGTTGGGATCCATTTCCGGAGCAGGGGTGGGCCGGGGGCTTGACGGAGGCGCTGGAGGGGGAGCTGGGCAACCTCTGAGAATCTCCTCAATGCTTTGGTCCCTTGCGCCTTGGGTAACTTGGATGCAATCAGCCCAGTAGTGCAGGGTGGTCCCTAAAGCTGCAAAGGTTGAGGAGTCCTCCTTCTGGGGCAGTCCCGTGAAGCAGAGTCACAAGCCTCACTCAGAGGAGTGCCAAAAAGTGGTGGTCCTGGCGGAGTCCACAATTCCTCCAAGATTGTGTTTTTGTCTGAAACCACAACCCGGTCCAGACTAGCCCTCTTGTGTGGCCTAGGGCAAGAGCCAAATTGTGGAGGAGCCCAGGGAATTCCCTTGCTGATCAAGCAGCAGCGGTGTCCACAACAGCAGGCAGTGCATGCGCAATGGCCAGGGATGATGAAACACATGTGCCCGTTTGAAGCACAGAAGTTGCAGGGTATCATGGTGGCAGACCAGAAGAGCTGTTGGTGGTGTGTGAGGAGGAGCGCAAGGAAGGGGTTGGTTGGTATGGGGAAGGAGAAAAGTTAGTCACGGTAGAAATGGGAAGACCCCTGGGGACAGAACTCAAGTTGGGGGGGATCTGTTGTTGTTAAATAGCCTTGGATTGGGAACCGTGCCGCAGTTGGCATGCTCAGCATACCGGGCCCGTTTTGGGCTTAAATGGGTGTGCCAGGTTGTGGCCCGCTTGGAACCTACAGACCCAAGGATGAAGCTGGCCCAATCAGGTTTGCAGGGCGGTTATTCCGGGAAGGAAGAGCCGGGCAATTGGGGTTATATGAGTGGCCCGCGCGCGTCAGGAAGATACGGACAACGCAGGGGGCTCAGAGTAGGGCACAGTGGAGGGCTGTGTCATGAGAAGGACAAATGGGGTGTTTGTAATGGTGGGCAGGGTTTAGGGTGGTTGCGGCATGGGAAAGGGTTAGGGTTAGGCTAGGGTTCTGGTTTTTAGGGTTTCTTTTCTATTTGTTGTTGGGCTGTCATTGCGCTTGTACTTAGGTTAGGGTTGAGAGTGTGGGAATAAAGTCTGCGCTCTCAGCCCCAGAATAGATCTTATCACACAATATATGGATATATGATATATCATGGATAATGGCTTACAGTACGGAAAGGAAAGGAAAGGAAGGAAATTCATCTCTCTCTCTCTCTCTCTCTCTCTCTCTCTCTCTCTCTCTCTCTCTCTCTCTCTCTCTCTCTCTCTAAACAGGCGCATTCTTATCCTTTCAGAAGCTAGGATCATCCATTCCGGAACTTAGGGACAACTAGGGAAGTCTCTCACTCTCTTGTTTCCACATTGGTTGAGGATGCACTGAAGGGCTTTCAGATGGTTGCTTATTGTGTATTCCATTCCCAATGGAGAGATTCCACTTTTGATCTGCTACTTTCCAACTTTCACAGTGTGGTTTTTATTTAGAGACACAGAGGCAAGTGGGCTCAGCAGTTGACTTTTGACCAAAAGCGGCTCAGCAGTGGGTGGAAGTCCCCAGCACAAAAGGCTTGGAAAGCATGTTGGAGGACTGTCTAATCCGGAGAAGAAAATTTAAGGCTCAGCATTGGTGCAGCGCTTGTTTTCTGCAGCACAATAGCAAGTATGGGCCGGATTTTTGCCTTTTGTGGACAACAAATGTGGTCAAACATAAATTCACCTCTGAAACTATAGATTTACAAGTGCAGAAGCAAGTGATCAAAGCTATGTAGCAGAATTCCACGCCTTTACTATGGGGTATGCACTGAGGTTGCGGGATTGTGGGACAATCAACACTAAAGCTGAGGAGGCGGCATGCAGATTTCTGGGGATCCCTTAGTTATGTCTCATGCGGGATTGGGAGTGATCTTGTAAGGAAGATTGATGGGCATCTGTTGTTAGTAATTCATTGGCGTGACTCAACTGTTAGGAAGATTGGAGATCATAATCACCCAATCTATTGTATGAAAATGTGTCAGCTAGGGGATTGGATAAATAGTGAGAAGGATCATTGCGTTATGCATGGAGGAGGTTAGGAGGAAAAGTTGTTCTTTCTTTTGTTTCTCTCTTTTTGGAGTAGTGTTTTGGAGTGTAGATAAAAGGGTAACATTTCCTTGAAGGAAAAGGGGAAGAATCAAACAATCTAGGAATATTGATGAATAGTATAACCAGCTTAAGAGGCATATAGTGTCATTTTGCTTTTCAGAGTATTAGTTTGCTTAAGTAACTCAGAGACTTTAATAGGAAAATTCAAGTGCAGAGCTTTTTGGGGAGTCCTTCTTTTTTATTACTGTTACTTCATTGCGTGTTAGCTTATGGAGTGCCTGGCTTAGTGCGGAGTAGTTCTGCAGATAGCCAAGAAGGGATTTGGCCATGATTCCCAACTGCTGCAGGACATAGAAGCTTCTCTTGCATAGCCAATTTTATTCTTGTTGCAGAGGTATAGGATTGTAACTCAAGTATGAGTGGGCTTTCTGGAACCTGGAGTGGGATTTTTACAGGGAATTTTACAGAAAACACAATCTCTTTCTGCAACAGATCATGAATTGAAACCTAACCTTCCTTGTGTGAGTTTTCCTTTGCCGTTTGGTGAGGCATGGCCCTTCATATATCCCAAATCTTTCACTTGCTAGATCTACGTATTTATCCTTCTTTTAATTGAATTTTGTCAATGTGTAGACATGCATGGCTGCCCATTTTTGAAAATAAATCTTTTCTTCTTTCCTACTAGCAAAGGCTCTCACAGGAGGAGGGTCAAGTGGGCCTGGAACTCTTAGTCAAATTAGTATTTTTCAAGCCAAATCCTTCTCAGTCAAATTACCATGAAGTGTGACCCACCACCTTTGGTCAATTTAAGTTGTGAAGAAACATCTTGTAATTCCAGTTGTGAAGAAACATGTTGTTCCTCAATTTTAACCTTAGACAAGGATGCAATTGGGGCTTCCAATTTTTTTTTTCCAACTCCCTATCCAATTTTTTCTTTTGAAACTCCCTAATGAAATCCCTAGATTCCACCAAAGCATTTTTAAGCACACTTTTAGTTATTCCCTTAATGTAGCCATGTTTAAAATGGAAGTTCCTGGTCTTGCCACTGTTCCCATAAACCAAAAAATTTCAACATCAATTTAATATTCAATTCAATTTTTAATCCAACAACTCCAAAATTTTGCTCACTTTTGGGTTGAGAAAAATAAATTTATCCAACAGGCGTGTGTTGTGTGTGTATGCAGTGCCAATAGGCAGAGTGTTTGATTCCAAATTCCAAATTTTATTTTTGTGGTGGAATAATAGTCCCACATAGTATTCCAGATCCCCAAATTCGGGTTGAAATCACTCAAATGTGGTCCAGGTGTGCCTAGGTACCCTGAAACCCCCTCCAATGGGCCATTTGGGGCTATTTTGCGCCAAATGGACCAGGAAAGCACGCGCAAGCACCTCTCACAACTTGCGCATCCCCTGGGGGTTTTCAAACCCCCAATCTTGATCCTTTCTAAGTTGCAATTCCCCAATTGCAACTTAAAATGGGTTGCAATTGGTGACGCGCAAGTTGGGGGCAACTTTTCTCACTCCTTGTTGGGCTGTGAATTGCGGTTTGAAACCCATATGGGTTGTGAACAGCAATTCACGCCTTTTTGCAACCCTGAGGTTGCAAATTTAACATTGGCCATTCAAAAACTTTGACACTTATAACTTTTCTGATAGATTATTGGCCTTCTGTTTTATTTTTTGAGTCTTAAAAGTGTGAATTTATCCATTGGGTAAGTTCTAATATATCTTGGGTCTAAATTTTAATCAAATCCTTGATATTCAGACCAAACATTTTTCCCAATTTCACTCCTTTTTTGTGTTTTTATCAAAGAATTACTTCAGCTTGGCTTATATTCAATTACAGTTGCATTTTAATCTTGCAAAATAGGGCTGGAATTTCATACTTTGCATAAAAGCTTCAATTCAAATTAAATTATATCATTTAGAGTGCTCGATAATTGGCTTCCCATTTCCTAAAGGACCTTTGGTTTAGATTTTGTTTTTATTGGATTTGGTTTATACCAGGAGATACTTGAGCCATGGATCATTATCATCATTTCATATGTCAATTTAATGTCTGAAAGACCTTTGATTGATTTATCATGTTTTGTTGATGGGGGAACTGAAACCCTTCCTGGATAATACCCAACTTCTTTTAGTCTTAAGGGGACTGGTTATAAAATACTCAATGACTACCAGTAAATTTCACATCTGGCAACATTTTCCTGGTTGAAAAATGCATGAACAATTGAAAAAATACCTATTGAGATTGAGTTCAAAGCATCTTTTCAGAACTGGCATAGAAGGCCCACAACACTGGATAAATGCATCAACCTATCAAGATCAAGTTAAAAGCTTCCTTTCAGAAATGGTCTAGAAGGCCCACAGAACTTGATACGTACATCAGACTAGTTGAGTGAGGAGGTGACGACACAACAAGATCTAAGATGAGAGACAACAGCAAAACCAAATCATTAATTCCAAGAGTAGGCAAACCCCGACACACTTATTGAGATTCATTACAAGCTGTTGTTTTAGAACTGATCTAGAAGGCCCATAACGCTTGATACAAACACCAACCTAGTTGGGTGAGGAGGAGACATTGCCACGAGATCTGAGGTAAGAGGCAGCAGCAAAACCAAATGGTTAGGAAAATGCAGCCGTGTTGCAGCGACACGGATTAAAAGGAAATGATCTTGAACTAGTTAGGTAAAGGTGATTGTCAGTATCATCGGTAGTGTTTCGTATGTGGCAGGCCAAATATACAAACGAGAATTCATAAGAGTATTTGAAATGGAGAGATGAGACGGAAATTGAAATGAAACATGAAACCTGCCTGTCGACTTGTGTGGGTCAATAGGACAAGGCCTGTCAGCTCAATAAGAACAGGCTCTGTTGAGGTTAGAAGATTCGTCAATTTTTTTTTCCGTTGAAAATTGGACCAGATAAAATCATTGAATATTGAAATGATGCTGCTTCTTGTCGGTTGCTCCTAAAGTTCAACATTTCCTAATGCTTAGGACGAAGCCCGATGAGTGTATATAGTTACTGTGCTGAGGGGACTTTTTTCTTTCTCCGCTGGTTGCACTGGTGACTGATTTTTTGAACATCATAAGTTTACAGGAGCGATTTCAAATTAATCATCTTGAATGCAAATCAAAATGCGTCCTTTTTTTGAAATGCAAACGCACCTGCAAAATCAAAGAGGCCCGGGTTATACCCAGAAATGTTAGCATTTCTCTTTCCCTTCCCTACATTTGATTAACCTTAATGTCCAGAGTACTATAGCGATGGCATTTCGAGTGTGTAGCACGAAGATCAAAGTCAGTTTACTCAATTGACCCATCAGCGCTGCATTAATTTTTTAATCAGGCTGGGTGATTCATGAATGTAGATTAACGGATAGCTTCACCGAGAAGTTCGCGGATCTTAATAACCAAGGATTTTCGTGAATACGTAATAATGTCCTAGCGTAAAAATGAATCGGTAGAATAAAAGAAAGAAAGCTACAAACGAGTTGTGTTAGAGTTGACATAGGGTATCGTTAGCTATTATAAAGGATAGACTGAGCAAAAGTAATCTCCAGGATAAGAGAAAAGCCGCATGAAAAACATCTAAGGGAAGCTCGGTTCAACATAAAAGTGAAGAGGAAAAAAATCAAGCGGGTAAATCTGGTAGAAAAGGAAGATGATGAAAAGCCTCATCATTTGTGTGGTATATTAGGTAACATCGATCTCGTCGGAGGGTAACCAGGTCTCAAGTGAGTGATCCGAGCTCAAAGAAATCCAGTCAAACGGGTTGTAGCATGCACGTCAAACTACGAGAGTCATTTTTTGAAACTACGGAATTCGTAGCGCTATTCCTAAGCTTTTCCGTACTGATCGCAACCATCTGTTCCTCCGTCTCGTCAAGGGGTCTTGGGAATTTTCGCCGCCAGGCATCATAAGCTTGCCAGATCAAGTGATTTTGACGCTCGACTATCTGCTTTACCATAGTTGACGATTGGTTTGTTGACCGAGAGTCTTGAACTTGATCGCAATGATTGCCAGAGTGTGGACCATCTAGCGCGTCGGGAGTATTGGGTTGGCTTGTTGACTCTTCTTCTGAGATTTCATCATGAAGATTTTGAGTGAGCAAGCTTGCTTCGAGCCTGGTGACTTGAGAGCAATTACGAGCCAAGCCCTTCGACATGATGCCCGGATCCTGAATCAACTGCGAGCCATGAGAGGGCCGAGGCCATTCGGTATGATTGGAAATGTGAAGTGCTCGATATCAATATCAGCTCTCTAAAGGAAGTTTCAACAAACATCGTAGAACTCGACAATTATTCTAAACTTCAGCATGAGTGGCAAATGTACGCACGAATGGTGGCACCCGCTTATGGTCCCGAGTATTTTGAGATGAGTTTAAAGTGATGTTGCCAAAAGCACCGATAGGATTGTCCTGAACTGTCGATAGCATCCTAATGGTTGTCGTGATTGGCTTTTATGTATTAGTTTCAGCAACGGAATATTCCAAGAGGGTTGAATTAACACCACCTCCGCCTATTCGCCTGGTCATCTCAACTAGTTGCTACGAGCGTGACGCGTCCTTTATCCATAGACTACTTCGCCTGTTTCCTTTTTCCCTTTCGGAACTCGATTTCTCGCGTGTAACAGGTGTGTATGTACATACATACCATAGTTTGGGGGCGCTACGGTCTCTGGAGGCATGTTACATCATGGTCCGCCCATCTGGACACTGTGGCTCGAGCGGTGCAGATGCATTTTAGGTATCTACTTTGAGCTTGTGTGTCTCGGCATGCTGATTAGCCTGCACCACCCTTTGAACGAGATGGATCATGGATGCCTTTCGATCGAAGTTTCCCAGCGAAACCGGCCAAATGAAATCCATGCACGGTCTCAGTGGCTAACGACGAATCCAGGGAGACCACTTCTTCTGGCTCCCGCCCGGGGGGGTCGCTCGTCGCCCGATCAAGAGGAGCAAATGAGTGACGTGGCGATGGCTCGATGCGCGGGCGGGTAATTCGATGAGCCTGTCGGTGAGGTCTGCGACAAACTTGTCGACAAGGGTGTAATCAACTCCCCAAAGAGAACATTCCTCTGCCGAAAGAGACGCTCAATTAGAGCTGACTTTCTGTATGAATACTAAGCGTGTGCACGATTGAATGGGATCTAGTAATGTGTTCCAAACTGCAATACGTTCCAGGAAGTAGCTCATCGGATATACATCAAAGCAATCAAGGCACGATAAGTCAGACCGAAACAGAACAACCGGGGGAAACAAAATGAAATGAATTTTAGGTAATAAGAATGAGGAACAGCAACCTAAGCAGCAATACCAGATTCGGGCCGGAATCAACCGCATTCGGGGAGGTTTCCACAGTATCACACAACCCCACGATTTTTTTTTAAAAAAAAAAAAAAAAATGAACCAAGATTGGGATTCATGAATTATTGGCACATTTTTTTTTCAAATTACATTATCTTGGAATTGGAAAAGAAGGAGAATTATTTTTCTCTTTCAGTGTGTTCCCCTTGGTCTTATTTTCCAATTTATTTAAGCTCAAATAATCCTTCCATATTCAGGATTATATTTCCAGTATTGATATTTTGTACAAAATTCAACTGAACTAGTGTGAGTTCCATTTTTAAATCATTGGATTTATGAGTGAAAGACGAGTAAAATTCTGGTTGGATTTTTATCTATGGAGGCAATGTAATGGTTTTTATGCTGGGTCAAAAGATTCAGAAAATTTTTAAATTTCAAAGGTCCTCTGGCATGGTTTAACTGATCTCATATTAGTCCTGAATGGGTTTCTAATTTGAAGAGGACTAGATAGGCAACAATTTCAATTGGAATTTTGGTTCCAACTTCCATTGTTCTTTGTAATTATATTCCAATTTGAGTTAGAAATTTTTAAATTATTTGTTTGTAAAGTTTGAGATAAATGAATTTGCTGAATACTGAATCTCTGGAAGCAAATTGATAAAAAGAAAATTGGGTTTGGTTCCTAGCCATAAAGAGTGGGCTTTAATGATGATTCAACTGGGGATAATTTCTAAATGGGTGACTGAATTGATTTTATCTATCAGGAGTTGAATTATTTCTGAATTGATTTCTGTATTGAGTGGGAAAAATTATTCTTCTTTTAGAATATTTTATATTATGAATTTTTATTGGAAAGACCTTTCTGGTTTGGACCTCCAGACAGAATGATTATTCTTGTTCAATAATGGTATTGAATCTTGAAGTAATTTGAGGGTTTTTTTGGATTGATCTGCTTCCTCTTTTTTCTGTTGTTTTGAATTCCATGCTTTACATTCAAGACCTCTTTAAAATATGATAAAATATATACTTATTATTAAATAAGCATTCTGAAACAATGAAAAGAATCAAAATAGGCTGTAAAATATGAAGAATTAATCAGCAAGAAAAAAGGAACAAAAATTACAATCAATTATATTTAATATTAATCAGAGGTTGGATTGTTGAATTTCAAAATGGTTATAAAAAGACAGATCATAGAAAAATTTAGTAGAGAAGTGACAAGATGAGCAGGATGTATCACTTTAGGTAAAGGGGAGATAAAAATTCAGAAGAGTTACAAAATATAAATTTAAACTGGGATGAGCAGACTATGATGATGGTAGATGATAAAGTATCTTAACTGATCACAGGCTCAATAGAATACATAAAATCAAAAAAAGATATTAGACTTGAAGTATTTGAGGAGTAGAAGGTCCCAAAATTTAGAATTTGAGAAATAAATTATGGTAGTTCAAAGAAATGCATGAAATTGTTTTAGGTTTGTGATAATTTCAAAACCCTACAAAACCCATAAATTACTTAAAATGGGTTGTGTGGCATGGTTCACAACCCATTCAGGTCATTTATGGCTTCCCACAACCCACAGAGTTGTGAACGGTCATTTGCAACTCAGATGGGTTGTGAGCCATGCCACACAAAAATTTGGAGTTGTGGTGTGTTGTTCACAAATTGTATACAAAGCCAGGGTTTTGAGAAAAAAATAAAAATAAAATTAATATAAAAATAATTAAAAAATTAAAAAATCACCGAAACACCAAAAAAAAAAGAATAAAGAAAAAAGAAAAAAGAAAAAAGAAAAAAGAAAAAAGAAAAAAGAAAAAAGAAAAAAGAAAAAAGAAAAAAGAAAAAAGAAAAAAGAAAAAAGAAAAAAGAAAAAAGAAAAAAGAAAAAAGAAAAAAGAAAAAAGAAAAAAGAAAAAAGAAAAAAGAAAAAAGAAAAAAGAAAAAAGAAAAAAGGAAAAAGGAAAAAGGAAAAAGGAAAAATAAAAAAGAAAAAATAAAAAATAAAAAATAAAAAATAAAAAAGAAAAAATAAAAAATAAAAAAGAAAAAAGAAAAAAGAAAAAAGAAAAAAGAAAAAAGAAAAAAGAAAAAAGAAAAAAGAAAAAAGAAAAAAGAAAAAAGAAAAAAGAAAAAAGAAAAAAGAAAAAAGAAATTAAAAAAAAATTAAAGTTTCAATATTAAAATGCACAACCCCCAGGGGTTCATTTAATACTTTTTCACAACCCAAATGAGTTGTGAAAGAGTAGTACACAACCCCCTGGTGGTTGCCTGGGTTGTGAACCTCTGTTCACAATTCAAATGGGTTGGGAACAGTGTTTCACACCTTTTCACAAGCTGGGGTTGAGAATTTAAGACTTCCAATTGTTTTATAATGAGGGTTCAATAAATCATTTCATACATCAGTTTAGCTGATAAATAGAGAAGAGATATATTAGGGTGTATCAAAGTTAGCAAACCCGCCATTAGAAACCCGCCATTTTTTTTGACGAAACCCGCCATTTTTAATGGAGGGTTTCTGAAATACACATACCCCCTAACTGGTGTATTTCATAATGGTGTGTTTCATGAAAATGGCGGATTTCAATCATCAAACACGCCATTAAACCCGCCATTTATGCATCATCATCCATCCACCATCCATCACATCAAAAACACCCATCCACATCAGCAAATCCATACCGGTCCCATCTCCATTGCATCACACACATCTCTATTGTTTTTCACATACCCATCTTCACACAAATCCCATCATCATCTCATCACCCCACATCACTCACCACCTTTCTCAACATGTCCAATCAAACATCCTGCCAGCAAGTTGAAAACACAAAAAAGCTGACTGAACTTTTGCTACTGTTTGACTCCCATTCAGACTCTGATTCAGACTCCAATTTGGAATCAACTTGGTTAGCTTTGAATTCTCTGTTGGCAAAGCAATACATGGTTCCAAGAATACACACTCTCCATAACCCTATGTATGAAAGGCAAAAGCTTCATCTCATCCCTGACTTAAGCTTCCAGCAACTGTTCAAAACTTTGTTTCCTTCTTTCATGAAACTTTTGGCAATGATTGAAGACCACCACATCTTCCAGAACAATTCTCGCAATCCTCAACACAATCCAGCCATCCAACTCGCCGTTGCTCTTTGTAGATTAATGTCAAATGGAAATGGAGCAGCAATCCATCAATTGGAAAATCTATTCTCAGTCAGTTACGGAAGCATTGACTTATACACCAAAAGAGTCATGATTGCTATCCTATCTTTCCGTCGCTTGGTCCTTTACTGGCCAACCAAAGAAGAACGCAAGGAGATATCTCAAGTAATGGAGACAGAAGGCTTTCCTGGTTGCATTGGTTTTGTTGATGGAACCACCATCCCCTTGAGTCAAAATCCCAAGCTAGATGGAAACCACTATTTTGATTGTAAAAAAAGGCAATTGATTCATTTCTTTTCCAATTGCTATGATAAAACTTTGGATCACACACTGACCAAATATGTTCCATCTCTTTGTTTAGATACTCTGTGGCACTAAAACTTGTTTGCAATAACAACAAGAAGTTCATCTCCCTCCATGCTGGCCTTCCAGGTTCTTGTAATGATTCATATGTTTTCAATTGGATGCGGATTGCCCAACAACCAGAGATCTACTTTGACCAAGATCAATACCTTCTGGCCGATTTGGCTTATGCTAGTGGGAAATATGTAGTTCCAGCATACCGGAATGTTTTGTCCAATGATCAAGGAAAAACCAATTTTAACTATCATCTTGCCCAATCACGAGTTCGGATTGAGCATGCCATAGGAATTCTGAAAGGAAGATGGGCCAGCTTACGGAAGATGCAAAAACAGCTCCAATGTTCCAAAGATATGAGGTTCCTCATCAACTGGATTATCACTTGTGTAATCCTTCACAACCTTTTGGCCGACATCAAAGATGAATGGGACAAAATATTCCAAGATGATATTCCTGATCCGCCTCAAGTCATCCCTGTCTCATCTGGTCCCTCATCTTCTTCTATGAGAGAGCGGATTCTTCCTCTCACCCTTGCTTGCTTTGATGAGTAATTTTTGATTTTGAAATTGGTAAAAATTCCCTTCACCGTATTTTTTTGGTTTTGGTTGTTCACCCAAGATTCATAGGCTGAGTTTTTTTTTTTTTTTTTTTTTTTAGTGGACTTGAATCCAAAAACAGCTCCACCTCAAACCCTGCCACTCACCAAATGCCACCCCCCTCCCCCTCACCACTCAACCCCTTCAACCTCACCCCACTCACTCACCGGTCAAACCCTGCCTCCTCCTCACCAAACCACCTCACTCATCACCACCACCTTCACAACCTCACCAAAACACCACCACCTTCACTCTTTACCAACCTCACCAACATCCAAATCACCAACAACATACCTACCTCCCACCCAACCTCCATCAACTATCAAAGGTGAGTCCCCTCCCCTCATTGAATCACCTTTCTCTTTTTTCACCTGGCTGATCTCCTACCATAACCCTCCATTTGAACCCCCCCAGGTCCAGCCAGCCCAGTCCCCCTCCCCCTCCTCATCCTCTGGTCCATCCTCTGCCCTTGGTGAGTCCCCCCTCCCCTTCATCTTCTTCCTGCAATCAATTGCGAATTGATTGAGCAATTGATTTGCGATTGATTGGCCAATCGTTTGGGCCAATCAATGCAGAGTTTTTGGAGGGTACAGGGAACTGACTTTCCCTTTGTTTTTTCTTTGTTTTTTTTTCTTTTTTTTTTAGGTTTTCTAGCTCTGCCAGGTTTTGATTTTCATCTCTTTTTTATTTTTTTAGTCCCACCGTTTGTTGCCAATAATGAGAACGTTGCTGACATTTTTTTTTATTTGTTTGACTGGTCTTTTTGTTTGTCCAACCCCTTTTTTGATATCAATTCCTTCACTGCCTACCAAACTCAAAATGTTATACAACCATTCAAATTTCACCTTGATCCTCACCTTGGGTGCAGCAAGTTCCTGGGAGGGAGAAAGATGGAAGGAGATGGTATGAAAAACATAAAGAGAGGTGGCAAGCAGAGGAATCGTAGAAAAAGGAGGGCTCAAATGAGGGATTTGGAAATTTCTTTGGAAGTGACTGACGACTGGATCAAGGAAAAGTTTGCCTGGTCTAGACAAAAGCTATGCCCTTTGGATCTGTACCCTGCTATCACGGCTGAAAAGAAAAAGAACCCTTGAAAACCCACCCAGGAAGAATTTAAGCAAGCAAAACAGACAATTGGGGCTTTCCACTTCTTCCACCATGGAAAAGTTATTGTTCTCGACCAATCTGATCACCATGCTCTGGTTGCCGTCATTGAATTTGTGCCTTTGGATTGACTATCTGAGCAAGATAAGAAAGATATCAACTTTGTGACAACATTCCTTCACTGTTTGAAAAAATTTGTCAACCCAGTTGGTCCCTCAAGATCTTGGGGTGGAAAAATGTGGGCAATTGGTTGGCAAAAATTGATGAAACCTTTGGAGTTATTTGGACGTTATGTGAAGAAATCATCCATTAGATCTTCTCCTCAAGAGTACGCTGTCCTCAACCTGAAGGCCGACAAAGTATCCCAAATTTTAGGACAAATTTTTTGTAATTTGGCCAAACTTGCCTTTGAATCAAACCGTGATACCATGAAGGACAGCAACATCACCTCTTTCTCTTTGTTGGAATTTGGTTCCAAGCCTACACCTTTTGATTGCTCCCCACACCTCACTTTCACCTCGGATTCTTTTTACAATTCTCCTCATATTGACAAAGGCGACATCTCTGGCTATTCCTTTTTACTTGTGGTCCCAACCAAAAAATCAAATGGTCGGCTTATTGAAGATACGCATGAATATCAAGTTTTGGACGGTCAATTTTTTTTTCCTGACCTTGGCTTTGGAATTGATTTCAAGCAAAAAGGTATATTCAAAATGGTTTGGGCGGCTAAAGTACAAGCACTGTACCTTTCCAGCTTTGGACACAGCAACCCATACCAGAATGGCCATGTCACTCCAAATTAATAAAAAAACTCAGAGCACTTGTAGGGACATGAAAAACGGCCAAATTTACTCTAGAGAAAAAAATATCAATAAAAACAAAAAAGATCTGTATATTGGTGGGGTTAAGAATGCTCTCAAACATTGTTGTAGTAAAAAATAATTTGTTTTTCTTTCATCCATGCAAATATATTTACAAGCCCAGCATTTGAGTAATCTGCTGTATTTCTTCTACCAATCTACCACTGCCAATGCAAGCCAAAGCTACTGATACCTTATCCTTTTTTTTGTTTTCCCATTGTTCCCTCTCCTTTTCCAGTTGCACTTGCTGCCGATCCTTCTCCTTTTCCTATTTTTGAAACTCTAGCTCAGCTTGTTTCAACCTCCACTCAGCATCCAATTTTTGTTGATTAGCCAAAGTCTTGGCTTGCTGCTTTTGACCATCCATGGCCAGTTGACGATCCCACTTTTGCTTTTCAAACTGAATTTTATCTGATTCAATTTGTGATTTCACTGTTTTTTGGAGGGGAATGGCAATGAGAATGATTTTGAAAGCAAGGATATTGAATCAATCAACTTACATGAATCTTGCTTCTCCATGATTTCTTCAAAGCCCGAAAAACTGGAAGTGTTTCTCCTCTTTTGATGACTTTTGGGGTTGAAATTGATGGAATTGGAGGCCTTTTGCTTACCCTTGGCAGAGGAGGTTTGAGTCTGAAAGTCCTTGCTAGTATTTGAAGGCAATGTGGGAGGCCCCATTGGCTTGAGTTTTTGGCCAATCAAAAATGGATGAGCCTGTTTTTTTACAATGTAAATCAGTCAGGAGAAACCAGACAGAATCAAAAAAAATTTAGTTCCTTACTTGAGCAGATGTTGATGGCAACGGTGATACAAGAATAACATCCTCCTCATTGGGCAAGTTCTCCAGTTGTTCTGCCCCAGGAAGAGAGCAATCAAAAGAAGGAAGTGAGGGGTCCAAGGTTGGGATTGACTGATCAATCAATACCAAAGTAGAAGTGATTGGAGCCAATTGTGTTTGAATATCCTCCTCGTCATCAGATGGGGGCCACTCCAAGGCCAAGGTTTGATCAAGGTCCCCGTTGGTAGGCTGAGCATCCTCAGCCAAGTCCTCGGCATCAACGGAATTGGATTGTTGGGCATCAAAAGCAGCTAGGGGGGTGATGTTGGCCTTCTTTCCAAAGATTTCATTGATTTGAATATAAAAAGGACAAATTGAGTCCAAATTATCAACCACCGAGATGATTCCTTTGGCTTTGTCCAAGTCGGTGATACCAAAGCCAGTGGAGATAGACATGGAGTGGGCCTTTTTGTACTTGGCTCAATAGTTTTTGAACCACTCCCTCATCTGTTTGGATGACAGATCCAGCCTACCTTTTGTTTTGTTCTTGAGTTCATTGGCCATCAGGAGATAACCATTGACCTTAGAGGATGGAGGTCGGCCAACATGTGTTTTGTTGTTGGATCCAAAGCAGGCATTGTAGTTGGAGAGAATTTTTAGCCAGTTTACCAGGATGATGTGATCAGCTCTCTTGAGCTGACTTGAGCCCTTGGAAGCTGATGGGGGAGGATTGTTTGTTGTGGAGTTCCTTGGCAATGTTCTCTTGGGTGTGTTGGACTTGCGGGGGGAGGTTTGCTGAGGGGCCATTTGAAAGAGTAAGGGCTACGCAAGTGATGAGAGCAATAAAGTGATGAGAGTGGTGAAGTTTTGAGAGCAATAAAGTGGATGAGAGTGATCAAGTGATGAGAGTGGTTAAGTGATGAGAGTGATGAAGTTTTGAGAGCAATGAAGTGGATGAAAGTGATCAAGTGATGAGAGCAATAAAGTGATGAGAGTGGTCAATCAATTTTATGATGAGGGTGGGGGTAAAAAATTTTCCAATGAGGTTGGAGGTAGAAGGAGGTGGGAAGACAGGGGTGTATGACGCGGACAGGTGGTGGAAGCATTTAAATACTTTATTTGAAAAAACCCACTTATTTCAGGTTAACTTTGACACGTCTGATCTGAAATAAGTGGGGTTTTTTGATTTTTAATGGCGGGTTTGAAATGGCGGATTTGGGTTGAAACCCGCCATTAAAAAATGGCGGGTTTGGTTAACTTTGATATGCAATATTAATACAAAATAATGCAGAGAGAAGAATGAAACTTGGGGAAGAAACTGTGTTGGGAAACAAAACAGATGAAGTCAGAAATTAGTTTCATCTTAAAAGGATTCATCCAAAAAGTCATGAAATTATTTATTTTATTTATTTTTGGGATTAATTTCCACCTTTGGGTATCTCTTCCTACCAAACAAGGGAATTCAAGCTTTATTTGATAAGAAAAATAATTAAACATTTTATTGAAATTCCTATAAGTTTGGAAACAACTCTTACCTAGAGGGAAATTGTGAACTCCCCTTTAATTTCATTATGGGTGGCCTGTGCCCCAGGTGAGCTATCATGATTCAAGACTATGGATCAAATTTCCATAGCTCTAAGTTAAGAAAACATTATTTTCCTTGGGATCAACTTTGAAAATATAAATTGATTTTTTTTTCAAAAGAATTCTAGGCACTTAGTGCTTTTTTTAAAAAAACCATTATCTTCAAGAACAGTGGAAAATATCATTTCATTCTTATTAATTATCATAACATTGAATTTCAATCTTTTTCTTGAATATTTGAATTGTTGAATGAGGTTATTTTATCTTGTTTAACTGGTATTAAATTTAGGGAATGGATATCTTGAAACCATAAAATTACTAATGGAGCAGTAATTTCTTGGCATGGGGGGTGAAAAAACAACTAAATTTGGTGTGTGGGAATACATGCCAGGAAATACTCCCAGAATGGCCAATATTGGCAATTGTTTTAATGAATTCCAATTATTTTGGTGGGTGAGCCCATACATGCCAATCATTTTGATGTGTATTAAATGGCATACTTTGATTTTTTTCTTTGAGGTGTTGCCAGTGCAAACACCAGTGTTGTCAGCTTGCTACTATTGCAGAGCAAGCTGCAAAAGTAACAGAAACAACATAAAAATAATAATAATAAAATTAACCTAAGAAGGAGAAAAAAAAACCATAAATATTATTGCAGAAATGAATTTTCCACTCAAAATCAGGTAGGGTCACTCACCGACCCCACCCTTGAAATCCAACTCCTTATATTTTTAAATAATTAAGGAAAAGAAAGACCAAAATACCATGGCACCACTATTGAACTTTTTGGCCAATTAAATATTTCACATGTATTGTTGCGTATAGGTTTCACACCTAAGATTCAGTCAGAATTGAGGTGTTGTGTATATTTTAGGAGTTACAGATAGAAATGTGTTCTGTCACAATTCCCGCACGCAGCCGCGGCAGCCAATGCACCCAAGCGTGGCTGAGCTACAGCTCTGTCACTCTGTCAAAGTTGTGTACGCAGTCTTGGGCCTCTGACAAGTACGCAGCCGCAGGACTATGGGTTGACAAAGTGACAGGCGGCCTGAGAAACCTAGGTACTGCATAAACATGCTACAACCTACACGGGAACATTCTACATATGTAATAAATGTTCCCGTGGATAGTAGATAGTCTAAAAATACATAAAACTATATAAAAATACTTAAATAAACTTTATACATATTTTTTATTAAATATAATTCAAAGTACCAAGAATGTTGAAAATAAGACAATGACAACTTTTAAAAATATATTAAAATACTTTAATATGCTATTATGAAAATTTCTACACATTAACATTTTTGTGACATACTAAAAAAACTTATGATGTAAAAATATTACATGAATACCCATGACTTACATTTTTAAGTAATTATTTTAGTAAATCAACTGAATTTCAAAAATAAGGAGTAAAATCAATATCATGACTTTACTCCAAATATCTAATACATAATGAGAACTCACCTGAAATCAGAATATCCAGAGGAATTCCTTTAAAAATAATTATTAACTTACTGGGAACATTTACTCAGGATAATTAATTAAAAATTAATAAAAAGGACAGATTAGTGTTATTCACACGTCCAAACATCAATTATAAAGTAGAATAATTCCCATACCCTGTGAAATTAGATGCTACCCGTGTTACAGCACCAATAAAGCGTGACAGGCTACCACTGGTTACCCTGCTAGCCCCAGTGTCTCTCCCTTTGAGCCCCTTTACCCCTCAGAAGGACAATATTCGGACTCCAAAAGCTATAAATAAAGAGCTCTTTAGAGGATATTGATACCCAGAGACCCACTTATATTTAAATCCAGAAACCGTTCCAAGGTAATCAAATACTTATAAGAGATAAGTAAGTGATTTATGGCTTTATTCTGATTAATAATATCATTCCTCAACCCTCTTTTATCAATTTAAACTGCTGAACAACCTTATAACCGCAGTATACAGGTTTAACCCATCAGTGAAATTCCCAAACAGATACTCAAAGGATTTAATAATATACCAGTGAGTCTTATCATCCTTTCTCTGTTGTTGAAGCTTGGTTACAAATCCCTGCCACTCCACCATGTATTTTATATACATATTATCTTTGGGAAAAATATCCTTTAAACTAAAGGTCCCAAAGTAACCATGCCTATGTGTTTTCATACTGAATTCCTTGAAGAGAGGTGTTAAAGATCCCCAATATAATTGTGGCCCCTCTATAAAAATATTTAATAATCAATTTATCCATATTGATTTACAACAATCAACCATATCAAAACCAATTAACATTGCAATAAGCTTTATCCAAATATTTTATGGATTTTAGCTGCATTTATTAAATAATATATTTCTTATTTATTCTATCACCTCTGTTAGCTAAAGGATAGCATGGTTCTTGGCATCCAGGAGGCTGAAAAGTGTTTTTGGCATGTGCAACCACATGCACCAACATGCCATTATTTTTTGGTCTTTGAGGTTGGGTATGCTAGCTTTCTGCATTCCAAATTTGATTGAGAGCAGTGTGCACACATCAAAAAGGGGGGGTTGGAGAACTAAATTTTGGGGATTTACAGGCCCCCCAGGTCTATTAAAACCACAAAGTTTTTCATGGCTAGAGTTCCATAGTTGTGTGAAAGCTCCTGTCCTGGGAATCTGGGGCAAAGTTGTGGTCAGAATGTCTATTTAACCACTCATTCCAGAAATTATCATCCAAAATTTTGATATAGGAAATAGGGAATTAGAGTATATTTTTATATCTGAATTTGAAGAAATATTGGTTTTTAAAGGGTTTTATAATACAAATGTTGACCTCCTTCAAAAAACATTGAGTATCTGTTGTCATTCTTTGAAATATTAGCCACAAAATGGATGTAGGCTGTGCATCTAATTCACTCAAGCTTTTCAACTAGTAAAAATGCTTCCCTACCCCACTTTGTTGGAAATAAGAAGGGTAATGTTAAATTCACGGCTCAATGGGCCATGTGGCATCCTACACAACTCCAATGAGCTGTGTGGAATAATGCTAAATGGCTCAAATGGGCTGTGTGGCATGCTACACATCCCATTTGAGTTGTACGGCACGCTAAACAACTAAAATCAAGTTGTGTAGCCTCCACTAAATCATGAATAATGGATAATAAATAATAAATGATAAATAATAAATAATAAATTATGAATTGTATATAATAAATTATATAAAATAAATAATAAATAATAAATAATAAATAATAAATAATAAATAATAAACAATAATCAATAAACAATAATCAATAATCAATAAACAATAAACAATAAAAAATAAAAAATAAAAAATAAAAAATAAAAAATAAACAATGAATAATAAATAATAAATAATAATAAATTATAAATTATATATAATAAAGAATAAATCATAAATGATAAATGATAAATGATAAACAATAAATAATAAATAATAATAAATTATAAATTATATGGAATAGTGTACGGGCCCCCACGCCTTGGAGGGCCCTACACGACTTCCACACGGCTGGAGCCTTGAATTTAACATCACCCAAATAAAAAATATTATTTTGCTTATTTTTATTTTTGGCATCCTTCTGGCACATTTTTTTTAAAGAAATATTCATGAAATACTAAAATTTTTGAAATAAATATTTATTTGTTCTTTCCAAGAAGCAGAATAAAGAAAAAAAATATATATATAATGATAAAAAAATAAATAGAAATAAAAATAAGAGATAAGAAAGAAAATGAAAATATTCAAGATAAAATAAAACAAAACAGAAAAAAAGGTTCAAAAATATAAAGAAAAATCAAATTCTTCATTTTTACTTTCATAAAAACATTTTATACAGTATATTATTTATTCACAAAGCCCATCTAGGTCAGATAGCTCTTCAGGGTGGATTTTTGTCTGGGTATAAAGGGTGGAATTTCTCTGACTGCATCAAATTCAATCATATTAATCAAATACCAAAGGTAGGTTTGATTGTGAAGATAGATAGGTTCCATACACACCAGTTTTCAGAGGTGAGAAGGATGAGGGATTAGCCTGCATCATGGATAGAAAAAGAAATACCACAGGGCTATTGTATTTGTTGGAAATGGCTTTCCCATAGCTTTTTGAACTGAGAAATTTTGATAATCAAATTTTTAACTTCTTTTTGGAAAAATTGATGCTTGAAGTAACTTAGAAATAATTATCTTCTAAAAGAAAAATTTTCTTGTAAAGCAATTATTTTTCTTCCAGTCCTTGGAAAATCTCTTTTCTGTCATTTAATCAGCCATATTATTCACCATAACCTAGAAATTTTCAAATGCACCCAAATCCATTGAATCCATCACCCTTTTGGATTATAGATTGAATAAACAAGGGAATTAATGATTCATTTTAAATAAACAGAATTCCAGAAAAATTAAATATTAGAATTTGAATTATCAAGGTACATAAATCAAGATAGGCTTACTTCACTGTCATTTGGAAATTCAACTTTTTCCTGCTCTAGATTATCAATTTCTTGAAGGACTTCTTCTTTTCATTCTCCAATATCTTTTTCCTCTAATGAAAAGCCTCTAATGAAAATATGTCTTCATATGCACTTGCAGATGCTAAAATATCCAAGTAATGGCTTAAATTAGCTTTACTTCTGGCCTTGGTCTTAGAATATTCAAATTTCCCCTTGCATCAGAATTTCCTTTGAAATTTCTTCTTATCTTCCATTCTTTTTCAAAAAATTCCAACAGCTGAAGGCATCCTTTGGTTTTATGAATGGTATTTCTCAAGATTTTGTCTTCCTCTTCTTTCCTTGCTCTCCTCAGTTTCAAATATTTTTGCCACACTATGGATTAATTTCAGATGTTTGTGAGAATTTTTGAAGATTATTGCAATTTTTTGAGTTGTTAAATGGTTCAATTTTCAATTTAACTTCATGGCTTCAAAATAAAGTTCAAATTATTCCTTTTCTTCCTTTAAAATAAAAATTTGATGAAGTCACAAAAATACACCACCAAAAAAAAACAACTTGGATTATCCTCAGTGCTCTCAGGGTTTTACTTCAAATGCAATTAAAGATGAAGGTCTTTTGGTTTAAATTTAACAGTATTTTCAATCATTTCTTGAAGTTTATCAGAGAAGAAGATTCCCAAAAACTATAAAAATTTCCAGAACAGGTTGTCAGAGTCTTTATTCATGCTGGAAAACTGAAGCAGGGCTTTCTTTGATTTAATTAGTGGAAAATTTTGAAAGGAGAAGCAAAGAGGGTCTGGGGAAGTTTTTAAGGGTTTTGATGGTCTGATGAGCAATATTTGGTGGATTTTTGATTGATTGGAGTCTATGAAATTTCCAAGTTTCTGAAAAAAGAAATTGGCAGAAGATTTGAAAAATTTAAACTTTAAATAAGCCTGGCTGGATGGAACACTGGAAGTTTCTAGGTTCTCAAGATGAGGATAGTGAAAATTGAAAGCCAGGATGAAGTTTGATTTTAAGGGAAGTATTTTTCATGCAATTTATTCCTTAACTGAAGGAGATCAATCCTTGAGAGGACTGGCTAATTCTTACCAATTGAGTTAGAAATAATCAGGTTTTTTTTGAATTGAGGAATATATTTCAGATTTTATTGGAAGAGTCCTAGGTATATTGAGTCTTACTTGGAAAATATTTCTTGCAAAAAATTGTTTTATTTTTGGAAATATTCAAGGAGTAGACTTTCATTTGAGAATCTGGGAATGATTCTTCAAGTTATTTTCAAAGCACAGGTTCATGGTCAGTTACAAATAATTTGAGAATTTGATCTTGATGCCAGAGGGTTTAGAGATCTTGGAGGGCCCAGAGGTAAATTTTTTGTTTTTGTGTGACATCAAGCAGAAAAAAATGGTGAATGTCTTATGTTTTTGGATTGATAGAGGCAGAAAAGCATAGGAATTTTTGATTTTTTGGTCCTATAAGTGCAGTCAATGATGTAGACATGGTGATTTATTTTTGCCAATTGAATCAATCCAGGATGAGAAAAAAATACAAGTGAGATTTCCCAAGCCATTTAATTGAGCATGGTGGGTTTCTGGTCTTTAACGTGGAAAATAAAGCCTCTGTTGGATTTATTTCAGAAAAACCTTATTTTGGTATTTTTTGGAGTGCATTTTAAATTTCATTTGTGGCATAAAATTTTCCAGTTTAAAAGTTAAACAGTTGGTGAAAAATCTGGGGTGGGTTAATTTTATTCTTGGCCAGATTTTTGAATTCTTCTGAATTATCTTGAAACAATTTATTGTGAAATGGGTGAACTGAAGATTTGTATGAGGTGTGTTATTTTGGGAAATTTTTATTGCAGATAAAGACTTGAGTCTAGTTTCAGAAATTTCATTTCAAGTTGGAGTGGATCCTTTGATCTTGATGGGGAATCAAACTTTATTTTTTGAGGGTCCCGGAATTTTCCATGGCTAATATTTTCATAATAGAAGGCATGGAGGTCACATCCTAGATAGAAACTCTTAACTTGTTGTGAATTAAATGGTGTGATGGTATTATCATAACTGCCCCTGGCGTGGAAGGGGATGAAGGCATGAGAACTACTGCTCACAAAACTCAGGATAGACAGATGAGATTAATTGCAATGAAGATAGGTAGAGTAACAACAAGGATGAAGGAAGTAAGTGATGAGAGGAATCCAGGAGTAAGTCTCTTGGGCAAGACTGATGACTAATCCTATAAGGTGACACCAAGGGGATAGGTGAGATGAGTAAAGTAGGCTTGATGGCTTTCTTGTGCTGAGATGACACCTATTTGAAGGGCATAACCAATAAGAATTATTATACAAATTGCTTGAGGGGAATTAGTCCAGGGAGGAAGAAGAGGCCGGTATATGTGAGATCTGGAGAGAGGGCTTGAGGAGGGATGACTGGTACTGGGCTGGGATGCCCATGGCATAACATGTTGACCAATTCAACTGGAGGAAGTGGCTTGAAAGATTGGGTAATGGGCCTGTCAAGAAAGGTGTGGAATGTACTGAAATTGAAGTCTGGTTTGTCCATACAGGAGTATGTAATATGGGTTTACAGTATGGGACCTGTAGGTACTTCTCATACCAATTAGGTTGGAGGAGAGATGGAAGATGCAACAAGCCATATAGAGAGAGGAAGAGCCTGTGACATTTCCTAGGACCTGCAGGGTATGCAGGGAGATAATTGAGGAGGTGCAGCTGGTAGATCCAGGGGTAGAAGGTTGATTGTACTGAGGATTGCAGATGGCTGCAACTTGAGAAGGGCTGAGGAGAATTAGTCAAGTTTTGGTTATGACAAGTATATCCATGGGGCTTTTACCAATTCTCAAAAAAAATTATCAAATATTGATAAGATTAAAATCCAAGGGTTTTTTGAGGTTCCAAAGGAGCTAGCATTAGGTCACGGAAATAAATCAGGAAATTATTTTTTATTTTTTTTTTGGTGGGGAAAGAAAAAATGCAAATTAATTTGACCAACAATAAAAATAACAAAACATACTATTTGTATTTTAAATTTAAGAAAATTGATATTTGTGATGGAATGTAAATATCTTTTTAAAAAGCATTAAAACAATTCAAAAACTTCAATTCAGCCTATATAATGAGAGGAATTCAAATATAACCAAAAATTACAAAAGAAACACCATGAATTTCAAGAATGACCAAAGAAATATAAAAATTTGATTTCCTGGAATATAGAGTAACATTGCTGATGGAAATTTAAATAAAATGGTTGAAAAAATGAAAAAATAAAAAATAAAACAAACCTAAATAAAAAAATGTAAAAAAACCAATCCAATTAGCAGATTTCCAAAAATTTGAAATTTTACAACCAAAAATCCATGCTGAGTATTTCAATAGAATTAAACTCCCTTAATTCTTCAAGGAACCCATCATTTTTTCAAAATATTTGAAACTGAAGAGGTTAATGACAGGAGAAGAAAACCAAATCTGAACAAATCTTAGTCTTGAAACCGCAGGTTGTCTTCAGATTTTGAAATTCTCAAAGAAGCTTTGGGACCAGTTACCAGGAATCCCAGACTAAAAAGGATGTCCAAATATTTGAGTGCCATTCCAAGGAATAAAGCCAAGGTATATCTAGAAATTCTTGAATAATTAAAATAATAATATAATCAAGAAATTTATAAGGCAGATGGAAAAGAAATTGAAATACCAACACCAAAGGGTAGTTCAGTAAGCTTATCTTTACATATTTTCATTGATATTTTACTACTCATTCAAGTGATTTAATTATTTGCCAACTCTTTTTATTTGCAAGATATAATTAACTCCATGGCCTATTCTAGATATTATCCAAAGGGTTATGGAAATTGTAAAATTTTGATTTTTTTTCCAAAGCCCTATTTTATGGTGAAGAATATGGCTGGGTCCAGGTTGGACAAGACCTTTTCCAAGAAGATAAAGAAAAAAATAACTTGTAACAGAAAATTATTGGAGGAGAAGAGGAATATTGCAAGGTTCTTTCAAGTTTAAAGGTTTCAAAAAATAAGGTGTTGTACAAGTTTCCTTATTAATCAAGAGAATTTCATAAGGCTTGAACCTATTTTCAAGATTGATTGAAAATTGGAATGAATTCAAATAAAATTTAAATTTGATTAAAGGTACCTCTCAGCTATCCTTATATCAATTTTAGCACAATAAAAAGCAGAATTTAATGAATAATTAAAATTTAATTAAAAATAAAGATTATGAATAAAAATAAAAATAAAAATAAAAATAAAAATAAAAATAAAAATAAAAATAAAAATAAAAATAAAAATAAAAATAAAAATAAAAATAAAAATAAAAATAAAAATAAAAATAAAAATAAAAATAAAAATAAAAATAAAAATAAAAATAAAAATAAAAATAAAAATAAAAATAAAAATAAAAATAAAAATAAAAATAAAAATAAAAATAAAAATAAAAATAAAAATAAAAATAAAAATAAAAATAAAAATAAAAATAAAAATAAAAATAAAAATAAAAATAAAAATAAAAATAAAAATAAAAATAAAAATAAAAATAAAAATAAAAATAAAAATAAAAATAAAAATAAAAATAAAAATAAAAATAAAAATAAAAATAAAAATAAAAATAAAAATAAAAATAAAAATAAAAATAAAAATAAAAATAAAAATAAAAATAAAAATAAAAATAAAAATAAAAATAAAAATAAAAATAAAAATAAAAATAAAAATAAAAATAAAAATAAAAATAAAAATAAAAATAAAAATAAAAATAAAAATAAAAATAAAAATAAAAATAAAAATGAAAATAAAAATAAAACTAAAACTAAAAATAAAAATAAAAATAAAAATAAAAATAAAAATAAAAATAAAAATAAAAATAAAAATAAAAATAAAAATAAAAATAAAAATAAAAATAAAAATAAAAATAAAAATAAAAATAAAAATAAAAATAAAAATAAAAATAAAAATAAAAATAAAAATAAAAATAAAAATAAAAATAAAAATAAAAATAAAAATAAAAATAAAAATAAAAATAAAAATAAAAATAAAAATAAAAATAAAAATAAAAATAAAAATAAAAATAAAAATAAAAATAAAAATAAAAATAAAAATAAAAATAAAAATAAAAATAAAAATAAAAATAAAAATAAAAATAAAAATAAAAATAAAAATAAAAATAAAAATAAAAATAAAAATAAAAATAAAAATAAAAATAAAAATAAAAATAAAAATAAAAATAAAAATAAAAATAAAAATAAAAATAAAAATAAAAATAAAAATAAAAATAAAAATAAAAATAAAAATAAAAATAAAAATAAAAATAAAAATAAAAATAAAAATAAAAATAAAAATAAAAATAAAAATAAAAATAAAAATAAAAATAAAAATAAAAATAAAAATAAAAATAAAAATAAAAATAAAAATAAAAATAAAAATAAAAATAAAAATAAAAATAAAAATAAAAATAAAAATAAAAATGAAAATAAAAATAAAAATAAAAATAAAAATAAAAATAAAAATAAAAATAAAAATAAAAATAAAAATAAAAATAAAAATAAAAATAAAAATTAAAATTAAAATTAAAATTGAAATTTAAATTAAAATGAAGATAAGAATAAAAATAAAAAGGGTGATGTTAAATTCATGGCTCCAACCATGTGGTAGTTGTGTAGGGCCCTACACAGCTCAAATGAGCCGTGGGGGCCCAAATACGAGTACAAAGGGCCGTTTCAAACATGCGCAACCCCGGGGGGTTGTGTAGGAGCTGTGTAAGCACTAAAAACAGCTCATTTTAGCCGTGTACCCTGTACATGGCTCAAATTAGCCGTGTTTGGGGGTGCACAACCCCCCGGAAGTTGTGCCTGAGTTTTGGGAACCCTCTGGACCATACTTGGGTTCTGTAAACCCAAATTTGGGATTAACGCATAATTTTTGGGACTATTTCCACACCTAGCAATCCCAAAGAGAAATTAAAGTGAAACCAAAGTGAAATTACAGTGAAAACTGAAATCATAAATCATATAAAATTCTGCAAACAATTCTTTCTAAACTCAAAAGTGGGCAAACTTTTTTTGTTAAATTGAAAGTTGGATTGAATACTGAAGTATACCATTGCATTTTTTAGCATGGGAACAGTGGCAAGCCCTCCTTTTTCTGACATGGCTGCGTGGAAGGCCTACATTGATAGTGCCATAAACAAAGCTTTTGAAAAAGAAAAAAAGGAGTTGGGTAATGAAACATTGGAAGCCCCAATTGAATCCTCATCAAGGGTGAAAATTTAGGAACAAAATGATTCACAAATGGAAATGACCTCTGGTGGTGAGCAACATTTTATGTTACTTGTATTTGCCGTATTTCATTTGATTGAAACTGATGGAGTGCATGCCATCAATATAACTATGTAACTATGGCAGATCCACTTGACCCACATCCCTTGAGAGCTTTTCCTACTAGGGAAGAGGCACAAAACTATGGTCAAACATGGGAAATGAAGCATGGTTACGCTTTAACAGTTTTCAACTCAAAGTGTGATAAATATGTGGATCTAGCCTGTGATAGACATGGTTTGTAATCTGGGAAATTGCTCACCAAATTTTCAAGGCAAACTCACACAAGGAAGGTTGGGTGCAAGTTTTTAATCCATGCAAGTTGCACAAAGGCAGACCCCTTGTGGCTCCTCTCCTACAAAGAAACCCAAAATAACCATCAACCATCTGAACATCCCTCTGTGTATCCTCAACTGAGGAGAATCTCAGGGGTGTCCTTAGAAAATATATTAGAAGGCATGAATGATGGGCTCAATAAATTAAAACTGAAGAGAAAATTGAGCAAGATTGATGGGGGGGATTATGTTGATGACCAAACAATCTATAACACTAATTGGAAGGTCAAACTTGAAGAAATAAAGGGAAAAAGTGTTATGGAGGTACTCTATGAACAGCTTGAATAAAAAATTTGGATTCACCAGTCAAAGTTCAGTGGAGAGGGTCACTTGGAGAACCTGTACTTTGCACATCCAGAGACAGTAAAGATTTCAAAAAAATTCCATCATATTGCTATGTTGGATTGTACTTATAAGAAAAATAAGTACAAGACCCCACTATTGCATGTTGTAGGAATGACAGCCAATTGCAAAACTTTCACAAAATCTCTAGTTTTTATAACCAAAGAAAAATTTCAGTTCTACAGTTGGTCTTTAAATTCATTAAAGGAGTTGGCTTATGATCCTGAGAGACTTCCAAAAGTCCTTGTGACGCACCATGAAAAAGCTCTGATTTGTGCTATTGAATCTAGTTTCCCTGAGTTGTCAATACAATGTTGCACTTGGCACTTGTCTAAAAACATACAAGTAAACTGTAAAGTGCCCTTTGTTAATGACGTTGAAGGATGGAAAAGCTTTATGACTCTGTGGGCAAAGTATGGGGCCTCAAATACCAAGGAGGAGGCAGAGGTCAATGATGCGGAACTCAGAGTAGATCCAAATCACTTCTTCTTATTATTCCTTGTTTTGGATTCTGAACTTTTGATTTGTATAGTTTTTATTGAAAGACTATGAGGATGTACTCTAGTATATGGAAAATAACATTTTCCCTATCAAAGACACGTTTGTAACAGTGTGGACTTGTATAAACCCAGATTTTGGAAAAAAAAAACAACATCTTGGGTTGAAGGGGCCCACACCACTCTCAAATGATTCCTTGAAAAATCTTTGGGAAACCTTTTGGATGTTTGTAAAAGCCTTGATGGAACAGTTTTGAATCAAATTAAATCAGTTCATGCATCAATTTTTAACTCTTGAATTAATTTAGGGACAGTTCTTCCTCCTGAACTGTTACCATTGGGTTACAAATTTCTTGAGAGGAAATTCATCTTGTTAGGGAACAATTCAAGAATTTCAAAGGTGATCATGATGGCAAAGTGTGCACCAAGTCATATTCCAAGACTATGGGTTTGCCCTGTTCCCACCAAATAAGTGACTGTCTAGCATTCAGAGGATCCATGGTACCCAAAGATGTTCATCCTAAGTGCAGGTTGGACTATGACCCTTGCAGTTCTAGTTCTGTAAGTTGGCTTAAGTTGGATTGTTCAAGTTGGATTGTTCAAATCACTATGTGATTAATGCTTTTTGATTAATGATTCCCAATTCACTAATAGTTGATCCTTTTGAATTTTTCAAGTTCAATGTTGATTAAATGCTAAGAATTCCTCAGTTACGTGAAAAATTGAATGCAATGATCTTGGAATCTCCAGATCATGAGCAAAGTGGCCTATTGAAGTATATCATTCAGAAGATTACAAAATATGAATTGAAGCCAAGACTTGACCCTAAAGTCTTACAATCAAGTAGGGTCAGGACAAAATTGACAGATACGTGGAAAGAACCATCTCAGTTTGAGCTTTTTCAAAAACAACTCAAGGGGGAAAAAAGGACTAGAAGGGCTCCAAACAAGAAAAGAAAAAATATTGTAAGTCTTTTCTTTTGGTATATGTTCATTTTGTTTGGTTTAATGAACTTAGTTACTAACTAATGATGAATTGTTAGTCAAATTTGGCAGAATCTGAATCTGAATTTCATAGTTCAGAGGAAGAGACTGAAAGTGAATCAGGATCACGTAATTTGGAATCAGAATCCTCTTCAGAGGAAGAGAAAGTGCAGCAAAGCTCAACCAGAAGCTCATCTTTGGTTAGTATTCATTTAATTGATCTAATTAAAGAAATGAATACTAAGTTAGTTTTCATGATAGGAACCAAGCATGAAATACCTCAATCAAATACCCAAGACATTCCATAAGTTCTTGGGTGAGGTTTGAAATCCAATTGGAGATGGAAATTGTGGATTTAGATTCATTGCTAAGCCTCTTGGTTATGAATAACATGGTTGGTTTAAAGTTAGGAAGGAAATGATTGAAACATTAAAGCAACATAAAGCATGCTACATTAAGATTCTTGGTGGTGGAAAGGAGGTTGAAAAGATTAAAAAAAGACTTAATTTTGAAGACATCAATTAAAAGATTCCCTCCTAAAAATGGCTGGCAAAATTAGACATGGGTCAGATCATAGAAGACACATATTCCAAACCTATTTGTTTCATTTCATTGGAGTCATGTGATACTTATACTCCAATGAAGAATGGTGTTACTGATCAATCAGATCCAATGTTCATTTTCTTTTTAAACAATAACCACTGGGTTCTATTAGTGCTTGAAGTAGAAATGATTCCAATCCCACCCATTGTAGGAAAACCATGTTCCTTGATTTCTAAAAAAGCCTCTGTTTGGGTTGATCATCTAAAAGATCAACTGCAAATGTATTCTAGATTATAGAGATTTTAGACTTTGAATTCATTTCATTTTTGGGTTGCATATAAACTGTAATTCTAATGAAGCTAACAAGTTCTATTAATATAAAGGGTTATCACATTTTGAACATCATTATGTTGAGTGTTTTGAGTTAAGATCATTATATTGAGTGTTTTGAATGAGAGTTTAATGGTAATTCAGTTCAACTTGTGTTCGGCTGATTCCATCACAAGCTTAACTTATGTTATAACATAAGTTAAGCTTGGGATGGGATCAGCTTAACACAAGTTGAACTTGTTTTTTTTGGTGTTTTTACTTTAGGGCTGGTCAAAAGACTACTTTAATTTTTGGTTCCTTTTACTTTAGGGCTAGTCAAGTTGAACTTACTTTAGGGCTTGTCAAGTTACTTGTATTTTTTTTGGTGTTTTTAATTCAGGGCTTGTCAAGTGACTTGTCTTTTTTTTGGTGTTTTTACTTTAGGGCTTTTCAAGTTACTTGTCTTTTTTTTGGTGTTTTTAGTTTAGGGCTAGTCCAGTTACTTGTTTTTTTTTTGGCCTTTTAACTTTAGGGCTAGTCCATTGGATAGTACCAGTTTTTTTTATTTTGATTTATTTGTTTATTTATTTGTTTTTTTTAACCAAAAAATTAACATTCATTGATTTTTTGGTTGATTTCTGGTTTTGGAAGGTTTATTTAGTTTATAGGTTGTGTTAGTACCCTTTCATTCCTCCCACCCCCCTCAAAATGTTACACAAACAATTGAATCCCGCCTTGTTCCTCACCCCAATCTAAGTATAGGATTGGGAGGGAGAAAGATGGAAGGAGATGGCTTGGAAAACACACAGAGAGGTTGGAAGATTAGGGCTTCTTGCCAAAAAAGGCTTCAATCTTGGGATTCAGAAATGTCTTTGGAAGTTACTGAGGAAGTTATTAATGAAAAAGTGGTCTGGTCTGGTTGGAAACCACGTCCTTTGGATATGTACCCTTCAATTGTTGCCAAAAAGAAAAAGAATATTCAAAAACCCACCCAGGAAGAGTTTGAGCAAGAAAAAGAAACAATCAAACAGTTCCATTTCTTCCACCATGGAAAAGTAATTTTCCTTGATAAATCTGATCACCAAGCCATGGTTGCAATAATTGAATTTGTGCCCTTGGATAAACTCTCAGAACAAGATAAGAAGGACATCAAATTTATCACCACTTTCCTTCATGGTTCAAAAAAATTTGTCAACCCAGTTGGTCCTTCAAGATCTTGGGGTGGAAAAATGTGGGCAGTTAGATGGCAAAAATTGAAGCACCCTTTGGAGTTATTAGGACGTTATTTGAAGAAATCATCTATTAGATCTTCTCCTCAAGAGTATGCTTTCCTCAACCTTAAGGCCAACAAAGTATCCAAAATTCTAGGACAAATGTTTTGAAATTTGGCCAAAATTTCTTTTGAATCAAACCATGATACCATGAAGGACAACAACAGCCCCTCTTTCTCTTTGTTGGAATTTGGTTCCAAGCCTACACCTTTTAATTGCTCCCCACACATCACTTTCACCTTGGATTCTTTTTACAACTCTCCTCATATTGACAAAGGCAACATCTCTGGCTACTCCTTTTTACTTGTGGTTCCAACCAAGAAATCAAATGGTTGACTTATTAAAAATATGGACAAATATCAAGTATTGGATGGCAAATTTGTTTTTCTTGACCTTGGCTTTGGAATTGATTTCAAGAAAAAAGGTATAGTCAAAATGGTTTGGGCAGCTAATAAGTACAAGCACTGTACCTTTCCTGCTGTGGACACAGCAACCCATACCAGAATGGCCATGTCACTTAAAATTAATAAAACAACTAGAAAAACTTGTAGGGACTTGAATAATGTCCAAATTTACTCTAGAAAAAAAAATATAAATCAAAACAAAAAAGATCTGTATGTTGGTGGGGTTAAGAATACTCTCAAACCTTGTAATCAAAAATAATTTTTTTGTTTTTCTTTCACCCATGCAAATATATTTACAAGCCCAGCATTTTAGTTATCTTCTGTATTTCATCTACTGTTCTACTGCTACCAATGCAAGCCAAGGCTACTGATACCTTATCCTTTTTTTTGGTTGCAAGTTGTTCCCTCTCCTTTTCAAGTTGTGCTTGCTGTTGATCCTTCTCCTTTTCCTCTTTTTGAAATTAAAGATCAGCCTTTTTCAACTTCCACTCGGCATCCCATTTTTTTTGATGATACAAAGTCTTGGCTTTCTGCTTTTTAACATCCCTGGCCAGTTGTCATAACCACAGTTTGACTAAGTCTCCTCAGCCTCACTCAGCCCTCAGCCAATCTCAGTCCAGCTCAATCACACTCTACTGCTGAATATCCTGAAGTATCCCCCTGCATATCCTGCAGCCTTTAAGTAATCTCTCAGGCATACCCTCTACCTCTCTATTGCTTGGTGCATCCTCATCTCTCCTTCAACTCTATCTAGCATGAGGAGTACATACAGTAAACCCATAGTACATACTCCTGGCTGGAAAACCCATACTCCAGTTCAGTACATGACCTTCCTGGACAGGCCCATTACTCAACCTGTCAATCTGCAATCTCCAACCCAATTGGTCCACATGTAATGCCATGGGCCTCCCAGCCCAGCACCAGTCATCCAATCCTCAAGGCCTCCTCTTAGCTCTCACATATACTGGCCTATCTTCTCCTCTTGGACTAATTCCCCCAAGGAATTAGTATACTACTTCTTATTGGTTAGTCCCTCATCCAATAGGTGTCATCTCAGCACAAGAAAACCAACCAGCCTACCTTACTCATCTCACCTATCCCTCTGGTGTTACTCTTACAGGATTCGCTCATCACAATCCTTCAGAGCCTTACTCCTGGATTCTTCTCCTCATCATTGTCCTTACTCTACATCTCTTCTTCATATACAATCAATCAATTTCTTTATCTCTATCCTTAGTTCTGTGAGCAGTAGTGCCTGTGCCTTCAGCCCCTTGCACGCCAGGGGCAGTTGTGACACCAGTTGATGATCCAACTTTTGCTTTTCAAACTCAAGTTTTTTGGATTCAATTTGTGATTTGACTGTTTTTTGCAGGGGAAAAGCAATGAGCATGGTTTTGAACGCAAGGATATTCAACTAATTGACTTACATGAATCTTGCTTTTCCATGATTTCTTCAAATCCCAAAAAACCAGAAGTTTTTCTCCTCTTTTGATGAATTTTGGGGTTGATATTGATGGAATTGAAGGCCTTTTGCTTACCCTTGCCAGAGGAGGTTTGAGTCTGAAAGGCGTCACTAGTGTTTGAAGGCAATGTGAAAGGCCCCATTGGCTTGAGTTTTTGGCCATTCAGGAACAGATGAGCCTGTTTTTTTACAATCTAAATCAGTCAGGATTAACAAGACAGAAGATAAAATATCTTGTTCCTTACTTGAACCAATGTTGAGGGTAATGGAGACTGAGGAGTATCTTTTTCCGCATCAGCAAGGTTGATGAGATCTGCTAACCCAGGAACAGAGCAATGCAAAGAAGGAGGGGAGGGTTCCAAGGTATGGTTTGACACATCAATCAATGCAGAAGTAGACGTGATTCAAGCTGATTGAGTTTGAGTATCCTCCTTGGCATTGGATGGGGGCCACTCCAAGCAAAAGGTTTCTTCAGGATCACCATTTCTAGGCTGAGCATCCCCAGCCAAGTCCTCAGCTTCAACTGAATCAGATTTTTGGGAATCAAAAGTGGCAAAAGGGGTGATGTTGGCCTTCTTTCCAAAGATTCCATCCATTTTAATATAAAAAGGACAAATGGAGTCCAACTTATCAACCACCAAGTTAATTCCCTTGGCTTTGTCAGAGTTGGTGATACCAAAGCTGGTGGAGATTGACATGGAGTGGGCCTTTTTGTACTTGGCTCAATAATTCTTAAATTTCTTCCTCATCTGCTTGGATTAAAGATACAGCCTACCTTTTTTTTCGTTCTTGAGTTCATTGGCCATCAGGAGATAACCATTGACCTTAGAGGATGGAGGTTGGACAACATGTGTTTCATTTTCCAATCCAAAGCAGGCATCATAGTTGGAGGGAATTTTCAGCCAGTTTACCAGAATGATGTGATCAGCTCTCTTGAGCTGACTTGAGCCCTTGGAAGCTGATGGGGGGGTTGTTTGTTGTGGAGTTCCTTGGCAATGTTTGCTTTGGTGTGTTGGAATTTTGTCTGGACTTGCGGGGGGAGGTTTGTTGAGGGTCCATTTGGAAAGATTAAGGGCAATAAGGTGACAAGAGGGATAAAGTGACAATTCAGATAAAGTGATGAGAGCAATAAAGTGACAAGAGAAATAAAACAATGATTGGATTCTTTGGATGAGGTTGGAGGTACAAGTTCTTGTTGGAGGTAGAGTGATGAGAGCAATGAAGCAATGGGAGAAATGAAGCAATGAGAGAAATGAAGAGATGAGAGCAATGAAGCAATGAGAGCAATTGAGTGATGAGAGCAATAAAATGGTGAGTGATCAAGTGATGAGGGTGATAAATTGATGAGAGTGATTATGAGAGTGATAAAGTGATGAGAGTGGTGAATCTTTTGATGATGAGGCTGGAGGTAAAAAAATTTGCAATGAGGTTAGAGGTAGAAAGAGGTGGGAAGCCAGGGGTGGATGACATTTACAGGTGGAAGAAGCCTTTAAATACTTTATTTGAAAAACCCCACTTATTTCATGTTAATTTTGACACGTCTGATGTGAAATAAGTGGGTTTTTTGATTTTCAATGGCGGGTTTGAAATGGCGGATTTGGTTTGAAACCTGCAATGAAAAAATGGCGGATTTGGTTTGAAACCCGCAATGAAAAAATGGCGGGTTTGGTTAACTTTGATACACCCTAATAAAAATAAAAATAAAAATAAAAATAAAAATAAAAATAAAAATAAAAATAAAAATAAAAATAAAAATAAAAATAAAAATAAAAATAAAAATAAAAATAAAAATAAAAATAAAAATAAAAATAAAAATAAAAATAAAAATAAAAATAAAAATAAAAATAAAAATAAAAATAAAAATAAAAATAAAAATAAAAATAAAAATAAAAATAAAAATAAAAATAAAAATAAAAATAAAAATAAAAATAAAAATAAAAATAAAAATAAAAATAAAAATAAAAATAAAAATAAAAATAAAAATAAAAATAAAAATAAAAATAAAAATAAAAATAAAAATAAAAATAAAAATAAAAATAAAAATAAAAATAAAAATAAAAATAAAAATAAAAATAAAAATAAAAATAAAAATAAAAATAAAAATAAAAATAAAAATAAAAATAAAAATAAAAATAAAAATAAAAATAAAAATAAAAATAAAAATAAAAATAAAAATAAAAATAAAAATAAAAATAAAAATAAAAATAAAAATAAAAACAACAGAAAGAGTAGCGGAAATCCTCATCTACCTCTATAAGAAGATTGGTGTTTCAAGGTTTAGAAAATACTGATGTTGACCTCCTTCAAAAAACCATTCAGTAGGTGGTGTTGTTCTCTGCAATACTATCTGCAAACTGGCTGTGGGCTGTGCATTTGCTTCACTCAATATTTTGCACTGGGAAAAAGGCTTCCTTCCTCCAATTTGAAGGAAATATAAACCAGTCTATCTCTATGAGAAAATTATTTTTTAAAGGCTTTTTAAATATCAATCTTTACCCCTTTTAAAATTGATTGAGTAGACTGTGTTGGTAAATATGAAACCAGTGTTGTTCTCTGCAATATTAGCCACCCAAGGTTCAGGATGGTCCACTTTCATCCCCCAGGATTTAACCCTGGCCATCCTCAAATTTCAGGGGGAAATCCAGTGAAATTATATTAATCCTCAAGTCAGTTTTCAGAATAAAGTTTATCATTGATTTATTATCCAGTCAGAAACTTTACTGGTTTTTTGGGGGGGGATTAGTTGGGGATGGGGGAGTGAGGGGTAAGGCGGGGAAGAGGGGATAGGGGGGATTTGATTGGAGTGCTTTCATAACCCCTGATGGAAAGTAAAGTAACATTTTGGGGTCTATCAACTTTTTAAAAATTAACTAAAGAGGAAAAATATAATTTACTTCAATTATAGTGGGACTTTGGTTTTTGAAGAAGGATTAGATGTTTTTGGAGGTTTTTTGTTGAGGTGCGAGTCAAGATGGATTTTTTTTGGGTTGGAATTGATCTGTGGAAGATTTGGAATATTTGGGTGGAGTTTTGGTGAGTAGGATGAAACCAACAAAGTGACCTGGAATATTTATTGAATGATGAGGAAGGTTCTCAAAAAAATCAAACTCCAAGTTCCTGCTCCCCAGCCTCTTGCAAAAGAGAAAATAATAATTACCTGCTATATTACTATAAGTAATTTTTTTCTTGGAAAAAAAAATTGATTTTAATTTTTGGTATTTATTTGATGAAGGGCATTATTTTTCTCATGTGCACAATCATTCAAATCACAGGTGTTCTATGTCTGCACAAAATAACTCCCACTTGGATAAATCCTATATTTAACAGGTGTTTCAAGAATTTATTTTTTTTGGGAATTTTATCCCACATCCCTGTATCTGGGTTTTATAACCCTAATAAAGAATCTTTGTTGATTTGTAAGCATTAGAACACCTTCAAAAAATCAAAAAAAATTAAATTTCTCATTGCATCTTTGTATCCTTTTCTTTGCCTTTCTAATTAATTTTTTTGGTGATTTAAGCTCTAAAAAATTTAAACAATCAATCAAGGAGCTTTATAGTATTGCTTTGGGGATTTTTTTATGTATTCTTGGCCTTCCAAAGATTGGATCTAATGTAAAAACACTTCAAAGTAACACATCCATTTCAATGTTTTTTCTTCACATCTGGCATAAAAGTGTTGTTCATATGTTATACCACCATAAAAAAAAAAAGATTATTCTGATGATCAAGAAAAAAAAAAGTTGCATAAAAAGATCAGGGTGTATCAGAGTTAGAAAACTTGCCATTAAAAAACCTCCATTTTTTTTAGCAAAACTTCCATTTTTAATGGCGGTTTTCTGAAATACACATACCCCTTAACTGGTGTATTTCAAAATGGTGGTTTTCATGAAAATAGAAGATTTCAAACATCAAACCCGCAATTAAATTTGCCATTTATGCATCATCATCCATCCATCATCCATCACATCCAAAAAAACCATCCATGTCAGCAAATCCATACCAATCCCATCTCCATCACATCACACACATCTCATCTCCATCACTTCACATCTCTATTGCTTCACATCTCCATCTTTACACAAATCCCATCATCATCTCATCAACCCACATCAAATTACAATCCTTCTCAAAATGTCCCATCAAACTTCCTGGCAGCAAGTTGAAAATGCAAAAAAGCTGACTGAACTTTTGTTAGTATTTGACTGTCATTCAGACTCTGATTCACATTCCAATCTGGAATCAACTTGGTTGACTTTGAATGCTCTATTACAAAATCAATACATGGTTCTGAGAAGAAAAAATCTCCATAACCCTATTTATGAAAGGCATAACCTTCATCTCCTCCCTGACTCAAGCTTCCAGCAACTGTTCCAAACTATTTTGCCTTCATTCATAAAACTTGTGGAGATGATTCAAGACCACCAAATCTTCCAGAACAATTCTTGAAATCCTAAACACAATCCAGCTATCCAACTGTCTGTTGCTCTTTGTAGATTGGGATTAAATGGAAATGCAGCAGGAATTGATCAATTAGAAAATCTATTCTCAGTTGGTTATGGAACCATCAACTCATACACCAAAAGATTCATGATTGCTATCCTATCTTTCCGTTTCTCATTCATTTTTTGGCCAACAAAAGAAGAATGCAATGAAATATCTCAAGCAATGGAGACTGAAGGCTTTCCCGTTTGCATTGGTTTTGTTGAAAGAACCACCATCCCCTTGAGCCCAAAACCCATGCTAGATGGCAACCACTATTTTGATCCAAAAAAAGGCAATTGATTCATTTCCTTTCCAAAGCCTTTTAAAATACACTGACCAAATTTGTTTTATTAATTTGTATGAATACTCTGTAGCACTACAACTTTTTTGTGATAACAACAAGAAGTTCATATCCCTCCATGCTGGCCTCCCGGGTTCTTGTCATGATTCATATTTTCTCAGTTGGATGTGGATTTCCCAACAACCAGAGAACTACTTTGACCAAGATCAATAACTTCTGGCCAATTCAGCTTATGATAGTGGGAAATATGTGTTTCCAGCATACCAGAATGTTTTGTCCAACAATCAAGGAAAAACCAATTTCAACCATCATCTTTCCCAATCACAATTTCTGATTGAGCAGGCCAAAGGAGTCCTGAAAGCAAGATGGGAAAGCTTAAGGGAAATTCAAAACCAGCTTCAAGATCCCAAAGACATGAAGTTCCTCATCAACTGGATTATCACTTGTGTAATCCTTCACAGTCTTTTGGCTGACATCAAAGATGAATGGGACAAAAGATTTGAAGATGATATTCCTGATCTGCCTCAAGTCATCCCTGTCTCATCTTTTCCCTCATCTTCTTCTATGAGAGAAAATATTTTTCCTCTCACCCTTGCTTAATTTGATGAGTAATATTTTATTTTGAATTAGGTAAAAAATCCCTTAACCAAATATGTTTGGTTTTGGTTGTTCACCCAAGATTCCTAGGCTGAGTCAGTTTTTTTTTGCTCATTTGGTGGGGTGGGCTCAGGCAAAACATACTCAAAACTTCCAAACCCCCCACCTCACCCCACCAAACCACTGGGTGGTCCACTCCTTCCTCCTCCTCACCAACCACCTCCACCTCACCCATCACCTCCACCTCACCCAGAACCTCCCCTCCTCCTTTGGTTGGAACCCCTTGTAAGCTTCCCCACCTCCTCCTCATCCTCCTCCTCATCCTCCCCATCATCTAATGCTCATCCTTTGATTCATCCACCTCCATACCAAATTCAGGCCCCCCACCCCCTTGGTTGATTCCCCAGGTAAGCTCCCCCCTCCCTCCTCCTCATTCACCTTTTCCCTCCCTCTCACCCTCTCTCACTCCCTTTCACTTACTCACCAACACACCCCCTCTCCCCCCTCCCTTGGTCTCCCTCCCATCTTGCTTGGCTTGCCTCCTTGCTCTTGCTTGCTTGGCTTGCCGCCCCCCCTTGCTCCTCCTTGCTTGGCTTGCCACCCCCCCCCCCTTGTTCCTCCTTGCTTGGCTTTCCCTTGACTTGCTGGGCCCCCCCTCCTTGCTCCACCTTGCTCTGGTCTTTCTGGCCCTGCCCCCCTTGCTCTGCCCTTGGCTCACCGGCCCCCCCCTTTCTCTGCCCTTGGCTCACCGGCCCCCCTTGCTCTGCCCTTGGCTCACCGGCCCCCCCTTGCTCCGCCCTCAACTTTCCGGGCCCCCCCTCCTTGCTCTGCCTCACTCTGGTCTTGCTGGCCCCGCCCCCCCCTTGCTCCTCCTTGCCAGCCCCACCTTGCTCCTCCTTGCCCCCCTTTCTCTGTGCTTGGCTTGCCAGCCCCCCCCCCTCACTCCTCCTTGCCCCCCCTTGGTCTCCCTAGGCTTGCCAGCCCTGCCCCCACCTTGCTCTCATCCAGGGCCTCCCTTGATCTCCCGCAAGCCACACCCCCCTCCCTCACCTCACCACCAGGCGCCATCCCCCCTGGCCCCCCTAGCCCAACCCAAGGCCCGCCCCAAAGCCCAACCCAAGGCCTTCCCCAAAGCCTGGCCCAATTTGCTTGCACCCCAGTTATTTTTTTTTTTTTTTTGGTGATGACATTAACTTTTTTTTTTTTGGTAATAAGCCTGGCCCAATTAGCTCATGCCCATGCCAGTAATTTTTTGTTTTTTTTTCTTTTGGTGATCACATGACTGACATGTTTTTTTTTTTGTAAGGGCAATCTTAAATTCATGGCTCAAGGCATGTGGGAGCCATGTACACAGCCCCACACAGCCTGTGGGAGTTGTGTAGGGCCCCTCAACGCGTGGGGGCCCGTAAACTACTCCATATAATTTATAATTTATTATTTTTTATTTTTTATTATCTATTATCTATTATTTATTATTTATTGTTTATTACTTATTAGTTATGATTTATTACATATAATTTATTGTTTATTATTATTTATTATTTATTATTATTTATTATTATTTATTATTTGTTATTTATTATTATTTATTATATATTGTTTATTATTTATTTTTTATTATTCATTATTCATTATTAATTGTTTATTGTTTATTATTTATTATTTATTATTTTTTATTTATTATTTATTATTTATTATTTATTATTTATTATTTATTATATATAGTTTATTATATATAATTTATTATTTATTATTCATTATTTATGATTTAGTGAAGGCTACACAACTTGATTTTAGTTGTTTAGCGTGCCTTACAACTCAAATGGGATGTATAGCATGCCACACAGCCCATTTGAGCCATTTAGCATTCCACACGGCCCATTTGAGCCGTGTAGCATGCCACACGGCTCATTTGAGATTTGTAGGGTTCCACACGGCTCAAAGAGAAGTTTACACAGCTCTGTAGCCATAAATTTAACATTACCCTTTTTGTAAACCTTCTTTGACCCCTTTTCCTCAAATGTCATCCCTTCTCCCACCGCACTCACACCACAAGCGGAGAACTTGCCTGGGAGGGAACAAGATGGAAGGAGATTAGGTGAAAAACATAAAGAGAGGTGGCAATCAGAGGGCTCTGAAGAAAAAGAGGGATCAAATGAGGGCATCAGAAATCTCTTTGGAACTTGCAGAGGGGGGCATCCATGAAAAGGTTTTATGTTCAGGAAAGAAACTACAACCTTTAGATCTGTATCCTGCCATCACTGCCAAAAAGAAAAAGAAAAATCAAAAACCCACACCCACTGAGTTTGAACATGCCAAGCAGACAATCAAGCAATTCCATTTCTTCAGTCATGGAAAAGTAATTGTTCTCAATAAATCTGGTCACAACGGTTTTGTTTCAATAATTTAATTTGTCCCATTGGAGAAAATTTCTGACCAAGACAAGAAGAAAATAAACTTTGTGAAGACTTTCCTTCACCAGTCCAAAAAATTTTTCAACACCATTGGTCTCTCAAGATCTTGGGGTGGAAAAATTTGGGCGATTGGATGGCAAAAATCAATGGAACCCTTTGAGCTAGTTGAACACTATATGAAGAAATAATCTATTCAATCTTCCCCTCAAGTGTATGCTTTTCTCAATCTTAAGGCAGAAAAAGTCTCTTAAATTTTAGCACACATGTTTTGCAATTTGGCCAGACTTCCCTTTGAATCAAACTGTGAGATGATGAAGGACAGCTGCATCCCCTCCTTCTCATCACTCAAATTTGGTTCTTGGCCTACTCCCTTTGACTGCTCTCCACATGTCACTTTCACATCTGACTCTTTTTACAACTTACCTCACATTGACAAAGGTGACATCTCTGATTATTCCTTTTTACTTGCAGTTCAAACCAGTAAATCAAATAGAATACTTATTGAAAACACCAATGAATATCAAGTATCTGATGGCCAATTTATTTTTCCTGACCTGGGCTTTGGAATTGACTTCAAGAAAAAATGTGGGGTCAAAATGGTTTGGGAAGCCAATAAGTACAAGCACTGTACTTTTCCTGCTGTCAAGACTGCCACTAATACAAGAATGGAAATGTCAATGCAAATCAACAAAACAACTAGAAACACTTGCAGAGACTTGGGGAGTGGGAAAATATACTCCAGTAAAAAAATATAAATAAAAAGAAAAAAAATTATTGGTGGAGTTAAAAATAGTCTTAAGCATTGTTGTAATCAAAAATGATTTTTTTTTTCTTTTTAAGTTTTTCATCAAAGAAAATATATTTACAATCCCAGCATTTGATTAATCTGCTTTAATTCATCTACTTTTCTACTGCTACTAATGTATGCTGCAGCCATTGACCACTTATCCTTTTTTTCTGTTTCCAGTGGTTCCCTCTCCATTTCCAGTTGTGCTTTCTGTCAATCCTTCTCCTTTTCCTCTTTTTGAAATTCTACTCAACCTGTTTCAGCTTCCACTTGGCATCCCATTTTTGTTGATGAGTCAAACTCTTGGCTTTCTCTTTTGCAAATCAATAGCCAGTTGACTCTCCCACTTCTCCTTTTCAAACTGAAGTTTTTCAGATTCAATATGTGATTTCAATTTTTTTCAGAGGGGAATAGGAATGAGCTTGTTTTGAAAGCAAGGAGAATCCAATGGGCTTACTTGAATCTTTCTTCTCCATGATCTCCTCAAAGCCCAAAGGATTTTAAGTTTTTCTGCCCTTTTGAATGCTATGGGGGTTGATGTTGATGGAATTGGAGGCCTTTTGCTTTTGATGCGCAGAGGAGGTTTGTGTGGGAACATCATTGCTCTCATTTGGCGTGGATGTGGGATGCCCCATTGGCTTGAGTTTTTGGAAATTCAGGAATGGATGAGCCTGTTTATTTTAAATCTAAATCAGTTAGGCTTAACCAGGCAGAATAGAAAAGAACTTGGTTCCTTACTTGAGCAGATGTTGATGGCAATGGTGATACAGGAATGACATCTTCCTCATTGGCCAAGTTCTCCAGTTCTTCTACCCCAGGAAGAGAGCAATCAAAAGAAGTAAGTGAGGGGTCCAAAATTGGGTTTGACTCATCAATCAATGCAGAAGTAGACGGGATTGGAGCTGATTGTGTTTGAATATCCTCCTTGGCATTGGATGGGGGCCACTCAAAGGCAAAGGTTTCATCAAGGTCCTCATTGCTAGGCTGAGCTTCCCCAGCCAAGTCATTGGCAACAACTGAATCAGATTTTTGGGCTTCAAAAGGAGCTAGAGGGGTGGTTTTGGCCTTCTTTCCAAAGATTTCATCCATTTGAATATAAAAAGGACAAATTTAGTCCAACTTATCAACTACCAAGTTGATTCCCTTGGCTTTGTCAGAGTTGGTAATACCAAAGCCAGTGGAGATTGACATGGATTGGGCCTTTTTGTACTTGGCTCAATAATTCTTGAATTGATCCCTCATCTGTTTCAATGACAGATCCATCCTACCTTTTGTTTTATTCTTGAGTTAATTGGCCATCAGGATATAACCATTGACATTAGAGGATGGAGGTTGGCCAATGTGTGTTTCATTGTTGGATCCAAAGCAAGCATTCTAGTTGTATGGAATTTTGAGCCAGTTTACAAGGATGATGTGATCAGCTCTCTTGAGCTGACTTGAGCCTTTGGAAGCTGATGGGGGAGGATTGTTAGATTTTGACTTACTTGGGAATGTTTTCTTTGGTCTATTGCATTGTTTAGTGGACTTGCGGGGGGGATTTCTGAGGGGCCATTATGAGAGTTATGAAGCAAAGAGGATAGCAAGTGATGAGAGTGATGAAGTGACAAGAGGGATAAAGAAATGAGAGCTAGGATGTGATGAAAGCAATAAAGCAATGAGGGTGAGGGAGTGATGAGCATAGTGATGCAATGAGGGTTAGCTGGATGTGATGAAAATGATAAAGGGATGAGAGTTATGAAGTGATGAGGATAGTGATGCAATGAGAGTTAGCTGGATTTGATGAAAGCAATAAAGTGATGAGAGTGATGAAGTGATGAGGATAGTGATTAAGAGATGAAGAGCAATGAATCAAATTTCTTTCCAATGAGGTTGGAGGAAGAATTGTTCCAAGGTCGGTGGTGGAAAACCAGGGGTGTATGAATTGGGCAGATTGTGGAAGCCTTTATAAAATTTAATTGAAAAAAGCCACTTATTTTCAGGTAACTCTGACACGTCTCATGTGAAATAAGTGGTTTTTTTTGATTTTTAATGGCGGGTTTGAAATGGCAGATTTGGTTTGAACCTCACCATTCAAAAATGGCAGGTTTGCTTAACTCTGATATGCCCTATTTTTACTTCCTTAATCTGACTTAGCAAAGAGGTACCAATCATCATCAAAATTCTGTTTAGGATATTGTAAAATCAGGATTTGGTTGGAAACATAAAGGTGTGGTGACATGAACCAGTGATTACAAGATAGGCTGAACAAAATATCTTGTTGTGGTTAATAAATAAAATAAAATTTCAAAATAGTCTTTGTTTTTTCCAAAAAGTTTTGATTTCCAATATCTTCAAACCAAACTACTGGTTTCCATCAAAATTAGTTTTTTGACCCAAGCAGATCATTTTTTTCCCAAAAATAATCCAATCTAAACTTGAAGTAATTCTGTCTCCATTAAATTAGAGATCTCCCTTTGGTTTGAAGTGTTTTTCCAGGAAATTACTGGGCCCCAAAATTCTTGGATGGATATGATCAAACTATTGGTATCTGAGTGGGCTATGCTATATCTGTTTGAGAAAGTATCCTTTTCTCAATTGATGGATTCTCCATTCTGATTCAATACAAATGGACATAACACTCAAAGCTGGATACCTGGATTGTGATGAATATTCCATAATTGATTCTGAAAGATTGGATGGTTCTCAATAATCTTCACAGATATTATCAATGATACCAAATATTTCCAGCAGAATTACTTGAAGCTTAATTGATTGATAATCTTGAGGTTTTTAATTTGATAAATGGGAGCTTTTTGATTTGGTACTCTGGGAAGAAGAATTTCATTTTTAAAATTTATTCTGATCATAATATATTAAATCCCAAATAAGAATCTTAATGGGATTGAAAATTCAAGAAAAGACTTTGATGAGATAAATTTAATTTTCAACTAGAAATTGGGAGCTTAGTCTTGAAATTCTCCAGAGTGATGAGTTTGATGAAGTGGAGTAATAATTTCAAGGTGTGATTGTTGGGATGTGTTTTTTGTATGGTTTGATGGATGGGATGATGATCATGTGATTTGTATATGGTGTTATTGATGATGCAAGGATGATGAGGTGCATGTGGGGAGATAATGTGGAGCTATTGATTCAATGTTTTGTGTTTTGATAAACAATGATGTTTGAATTTAAGATCTGATTTTTTAAACTCACCAGTTTGAACTACATCAGTTGGGGAGTATGTGAATTTCAAAAACCCACCATCAAAAATGGCAGGTTTGGTAGAAATAAAACAATAAATGGGGTTTCTAATGGTGGATATGATGATTCTGACAATCCCTATTATTTTGCCTTTATTAGTACTATTTTGATCATTTTATCATTATTGTTGTGATATGGCAAACCTATTTCATGGGATATCACATATTTGTGACAGTTTTACTCTACCATTTCTATCTCTGGGGCTGTGCAGGCCAAAAGAAATATAAACAAGTGATTTACTCTTTACTATTTACTAAAAATATTATTACTATTAATTATTATTTTCTGAGTCATCTTTCAAAGAGTTTTTTTTTTGGTAATTATTTAAGCAATCATTATTTTTATTATGAATTTGAGCATTCTTTTGATTTTTCTAGCCTCAATATTTTTGATTGGGTTTTCATTATATTTTTCATCTTTATTTTTTTTTTTTACATAAACAATTCAATGATTCCTCATACATATTTAACATATTTTTTGGTACTGAACCTCCAAACTACTTCAAAGCTGCTTTGAGGCCATCAAAAACACCAGGCCTGAGCTGTGGAGGGTCCTGGCTCCCCCCTTAAGTCATGAAAGGGGCAGGGGGGACAACTCTCCTACTCAGGGAAGATTGTGAAAACTTCATTTCTATTGACATAGACTATACAAAATTTTTTTTACATTGAGATAAGGTTTTAACACCTTTTACTGGATGGGAATCAAACACCTAAGGCATCAACTAATCCAAAACAAAACAAAAAAGTGTCTAAACTGATGCCCTTTTATTCTTACCACTATTTTATATACTCATACTTTTCCCACTTCTTTTAATGTTTCTGAATTGAAAATTCTTGAATGGATTAATTTTCAAGGCATGAATTTATCCAGCGTCCGATTCAAAACAGTTTTTGTTTTGAATATGAAGCCATCTCTCCTTGATATCTAATCAATAGCAACCAAGCTGGTTGAGAGTGGCTAACAACAAATTCAACCGGGTATTTCTGGTTCATAGCCCGATTGGCCGTTGATCAGAGCTTTGGAGGTTGAGTTGCAGTCGGGGATCAACAAAGGAGATCCCCCAAATCATTGTAGCATGGTTTTGAGGGCGGGGGGAAGGTGGGAAGGACTGAGTGAGGGTGAAATAATGGGAAGAAGAACAAGGAAGGAGAAGTGGTTCATCCCAGGCTTGTGGTTCTTGTTTGGTGGTTCTTGTTGGTTGGTTTCTTTGTTTTGTGATCAGATTAGATTTGAGTGTGTGTCTACAATGGCTTGGGATTCTCTCGGTTCGAAGTCGGATGATAGTGAGTTGTGGTGGATTGAATCATCTGATTGGATGATTGATCGAGGAATGATTGATTGATGGTGCTGATGGTGGTGAGGTGAGCGAGGATGGTTGGTCTTTGATGATTGAGGGTAGTTTAGCCTGTCAATGGGAGGTATGTATCTTCGTATCTTTGTTTGTGGTTTGGATTGATCATTAAACCTCCCTCCAAGTTTCCCTGACTCTCTCTGATCTTCTTCATCCATGTGACTCATCCAATTACTCAACTCAACCAACCATCGATCCACAGAGTTCTCCATCATCATCTCAGCCTCTCTCTCTCTCTCTCTCTCTCTCTCTCTCTCCATACTCCTACATCCCCTCCATTAACCTACCTTCATGAGATGGCCGACGACCCCGAACCGAAAACTGATCATCAGAATAAGCTCGATGTACTATCCGAGCTCGACGTGGATGAGATCTTGAGTCGTACGAAGGTGGTCCAAGTCACAAATACCACCGATCATCAACCCCATCTAAACGATATCGAACTCGATGACTTGGACCACAAGATCGCTGAAAAGCTAGACCAAATCAAGGCTAGATCCTCACTCATCTCCAACGATCCTGGTGGTGATCACAGTTCAAGGTGGCTACTCAGGCAGGAGACCGGGACTAACAAACCCAGGTGGTTGGTCGCTCGTAGCGTTGAAAATGAGCTCGAGATCTCAGTCGACGTTAGTGGTCGGTCTTGATGATCATTTACTCACTCGTTCGATCGTTGCCTTGCCAGGGCTTTATCGATATATAAAGATCTATTCATTCATGCCTCAAATTTCTATATTATACTTCAGCTCGAGACTGACCAAAGATCCTCTGAAACTTTTTTTTTTTTTACTTTTATCATCAAACCTATCCTTTCTATACTTCATCCTTCGGATCCAACCTTGAAAAATAATCATGATAATAATCACCCTCCCCGCTTTTCCTGACCCCTGGATCTCACTCCCCGGGATCGCTCGATGGTTGTTTCTACAAAGCTGACCGGACTAGATGCCAAACCCGAACAAAGTTGATCAAGGTGTATTTCCCCAGGATCGCTCGTTCGCCCTCTCCATATGTCCTACTGGGTCTTGTCTTGTCCCTCATCCGGCAGGACGCCTCCTTGTAGAAAACGTACCTCTCGAGCCTCAAAAGACCGTCGATGATTGCTCTTCACATAGGTTCGTTCGTCGTCAGGTCGCAAGTTAACTTCATCGTCGGTCGATTCCAGTCTCCAACTTAATTGCCCCGTTCGCTCACTCCGTTTCGATCAATCCTTCCCCTTCCCCTTCTCCTCCTCCTCCTCCTCTTTCTCACACTTAGTCTCATCCAATCCTATCAAGGCACTCCTGGGGGAGAGAGAGAGGGGAAGGGAGGATTGATGTAATGGCCATATATCCGACAGATCACTCGAGAATAAACTCTCATCTCAGTCGAGAAGACTTTCTACCCTCAAATTGACTCATAAGATCTCAAGTCGCACATCCCTTTATCACCACTTCTTCAAAACCGGCGATGGTACTTTCAGTCCATGAACTCATCCAAACCCAAATCCAAATAAAAAATAAAAAATATAGTTGGGATGATCGAATGGATCGGCATTGATGACCATAGAGAAATCGATCATGATGCTCAGATTATTCCTTGAATATATCTCATCATTTCTCAATTACTCTCTCGCTTTTTTTCATGGGAGAGGGGCAGGAAACAAAAAAGTAATGAGAGTCATTAGTATACGCTTGGTTTTTTTTTTTTTTGTGTGTGTGTTCAACTCTGTGTTGTACCTCATACCAGCCAGAATTTTTGTACCTGATCATCATGACTCAAATTCATGATTCGATTATTTTTATTTTTGTTTTGTGTTTTGATTTTTTAATCGATCGATCAAGGTTTCTCGTCATCTCCTGATCATCAACGCGTGTTTGTGTGAATTCCTGATCGGATTCTCACTCGGGAGGTGTACATGCTATGTTTTTTCTTTTCTTTTTTTCAAGTCGAGATGCGGTGATGGGGTTTGATGGACTGAATACCAAACAAAAAATGAAAAAGATAGGAAGGGAGGGGGAGGGAAAGATGATGATAATGATTTGGTCAATCGATACGATGATGATGAGGAATATTACGATTACTATTATTATTTCGGGTGGGTCTACTGATTCTGATGACCACTAGTTGATGATAATAAGATAGAAGGCAGAGTTAGTGAGTGAGATCGAGTCATACAAATTACATATGTAAATACTTGTTGGGATGTGTATCGATAGGGCATGTATGGAATTCACATACATATCTACATACATACCCTAGACGACTGGACAGAAGTTAACCAAAAAAAAAAAAAAAAAACTAAGCCGCCACTGTTGTAATCACGTTAGGTTAGATACACAAACACTAGACTATACAAGTATAACAACCTTAGGTTACATATACATACACATGACCATGCATACTCTACTATAAAAACCTTAGGAAATGCAATACCTGAGTGTATACTCAAGGGGTTTTACCACCACTCAACTCCAACAGGTTATGAGCCTGCGCGTACATCGCTACACAGAAACTATTGCCCTCTAAACCGGGCAAGCTCCATCTGGAAGCGCATCACGCCACAAAGTCAACCAGACCCTGAATCCCACCAGCGTTCACTACATTGTCATCCTACGCACCCGCCCCCCCGGTTTTCACTCCGTGTGTTTGGTGATATTGTTGGATTGGCACGACCTAAACAACCCGCATAGTTCAAGGAGCCAGGACGCCTGGCCAGCATCTGCAAGAGTGTACCTAGGTACCTGGGTACACCGGCTGAACGGACCGAGTTGTCTGTGGGAGTGCTGAGACACAATATCTTGCTGAACATTCACATCCCCACCCCTACCTTCTCACCTACTCCCCCGTTTTCCCGCCTTGTCCTTTTGCTTTTTTCCTCCCCATCCACCCATAATCTCTTCATTCCCTGCACAACCATCCTCCCTGTTTCTTGTTTTCTATTTTTGACCTGCCTGGTCATGTCTCTGCTACCGTGTTCTGCCTCAACTACAAGGGCTTCACAGTCCAAACTACCTGCAGTAGCCACCCCTTCCCTAGAAACTTTGCCAGAGGGCTTGCCAATGGACCTCCCACCCCATGTCATGTTGAAAGAAACCTGTAGCATTGATATGCAGCGCTAAGACCTTGATTTCATCCAATTCAAGGCCAATCTTGAGGAGAAAATGCTCTGCAGCAAAGTCATCAACTCAGCAACTGGCCAAATCAAACCGGACCGCTTACTGTCAGCCAATGGCAAGAATTTTGCTCAATGGATCTGTGACCTACCCAACCTTGGCTGGGATCATTTGAACAATGTGAATTTCTTCTCCCAACCCAAATCCAACTGTATCTACAAACAAATTGGCTGAAAAATCCTTCTCTCCAGCATTGATGGCTCCCTCATCTTTGACGTCTAAAACCAAACCACTGTCTACAGTATGGTCAAGTTCCTGATGAAGCATTTCAAGTCAGTCAGTCGGGCCGCCCAAGTCAACCTATGGAAACACCTCCTGGTTTTCAACTTGGGCAAGAACAAAACCATGGTGGGTGCAGTTATATGACTACAGGACATGATGCTTGAATGGGAAAGTATGGGGATGACTTTCTCTGAGTAAATCTTCCTTGGCTTCATTTTTCAGACCTCAATCACCCTGGGAACCCATCTCCAGGAGGAAGTTGACCAGCCCCTGGAGCAGTATGTCCAGAAAAATGAGTGTGGTGCACCCAATCTTTCTTACATTTTCCAGACTGTCAAGATATGTCACCAACAACTCCTGCACTTGACCAATGGATCAGACATTGAACCCACCCTTTCCCACTGTACAGAAGTTGACCATGTGGGCACCCTGGATCCTCCACTCAAATTCCCCATTGAGGAGTTCATGGCCAACTTTCCTCAACACCAGTGGTCTGAAGCACTCAAGGTCTTTGCAGTGCGGGTGAGCGGCTGTTGGCACTGTGGTAAGAATGGCCACACACAGCGTGTCTGCCCAAAAAAACAAGCCTGCGCATGGCACCCCCTGCAATACACCAATTACAACAACAAGGCATGGCAAACACCACCACCACTAGCCAACAAGATGGCAGACAACTACTTCAACCCAATGGTGGTGGTGGTTTACCCGCCTTTGGGCAGTAACCAGCCAAACGCAATGAAATCACCACCAAATTGCATGGGGGGGCAGACAGCCAACAACTGAGAAAGGCCAACTATTACCAACCCAACCCAAATTGTGCCCCACCAAAAAACAAACGGATAGCCTCTGCTAGGCTAGTCAACCTTGGAAACCTCCTGGAATTCCATGACCTCCAAGTAGGGAGAACACTGTGAGTACAACAGTCATTATTGACTCTGGGGCATACCACAAATTGTGCGGAGATTGATCTCTACTGCATGATTTCCAACAACTTCTGAAACCCATCCCATTGCTTTTAGCCACCTCCAGAAAGCCAGCCTACATGTTGGGAATAGGGAGTTCAAAATTCCAAGGGGCTGAAGGCTCCGTCATCACCATCCAAGGGGTCCTCTATAGCTTTCTTGCAAGATCTACCCTCATATCACTTGCTGCCCTGAGGAAGTCTGGCTGCTCATTCATGTATGACTTGGCAGCAGATGTGTTTTTTATTTACAGAAAAAATCCCCTGCCCATTTTTTTCTGCCCCCTTGATAGCAATAAAAACCAATGGTGCATTCCAAACCGTCTTATTGCGTGCCCTGAGCCCACTGCTGCAACTGACAAGCCGCCATATACTGATTGCATTGCAATGCCTCAGAGCATGCAGGGGCTCTCCCCAACTGTTCATGCGGCTGAGAAATGGAAGCCAGACTATGCTGACATCTTTATTTCCCTGTCAAGCAACCCATTGACTAAAAATGGAATGAGCATGGCCTGAGAAATTCTGAAAAGAAATTACTCTTTTGGGACCACACTTTTGGGCATGTGGCGGTTAGAGAGATTTGGAAGATGATCCGTCTTGGACTGGGGTTTGGGCTACCAACTAGCCTACTGGTGGGTAAAATAGTTTTACCGGTGTGCATGGCAAGAAAAAGCACCTGACTCAACCCACTACACTCATCAGAACAGAATGTGGAGCCCCTGGATGTACTGGTGGTAGATCTGATAGGGCCTTTTGAGGTTCCTACTTTCAACAACAGCAAGTACCTTTTGACTATCTGCAATGTGCAGAGTGGCTATGCTTTTGTGAAAGTTCTGCCTGCCAAATTGAAGGCTACTGAATTCATCACTGAGACCATTGAACTGGTTGAGAGGCTAACTTTGTTAAGATTCAAGTGCCTTAGGAGCAACAACGGCAGTGAGTTTGCCAACAAAGCCCTAACTAACTTTTTATCTAGAAAAGGAATCACAGCAGAAAGATCCCTCCCATACCACCACTACCAAAAAGGGATGATTGAGCAGTGCAACCACACTGTAAGTGATATGGCGCTCTCAGTCCTATCCAACAGAAAGCTCCCACACTTTTCCTGGGGTTTTGCTTTTGTGTGGGTATGCTATGTCCTGAACAGGCTTTCAAACAAACTATGCATACAATCCACCCTGCACAAGATGATTTTCAGGAGAAAGCCAACTGTGGAACACTTTTGTGCTTTTGGCTCTAGGGATTTTGTCCACATCTCAGAGGAACAGAGGAGGCATCTGGACAACCGGGCTTTCAAGGGAATTTTGGTGGCCTATCTGGAACATTCCAAAGGCTGGCTCTTCTGGGTGCTTTCAGAAGGCTGTTTTTTCCAGTCTATAATGGCCAGGTTTGTTGCACTTCCCCTGATGCTTTCAGCCCTGACCAAAGAAGATGGATAAAAGACAGTGGGGAATGCAATTCAATTGGTAAATTTCTCAAAGGAGACCCTTTTCAATAGCCAGGAGCTAATAATTGACAAGATCCTGGCTACTTTTGAATTCTATAACTTGAGTGTTCCAAACAATTTAACCACTGCAATGAAAGCAGATGATTGGGCTAAGTGGAGGTCAGCCATTGGAGAGGAAATGATGAAACTAGAGGAGATGGGTTTCTGGGAAGTTGGAAATCTACTGGAGGGCAGAGTAGCCCTAGAGTTCCAATTGGTATTTTCCATCAAAAAAGAATTTGGCAGTGGTGAGTCAATTTACAAAGCCCGCTGTGTGGCAAAAGGTTACACCCAAGTGGAAGGTATCAATTTTGAGGAAACATTTGCGCCAACAGCAACTTTTGCCTCCCTCCAACTTTTGCTGACCATTGCTCCCAGATTCCAATGGCCAGTACATAGTTTTGATTTTTTTGAAGCTTACCTGAGTTCTCCCATCACTGAAGAGGTGTGGATCAAGCCGCTGCCAGGCATGAAGATTGGGAAAGGGAAATACCTACGCCTGTGGAAGGCCCTATATGGGACAAAACAGGTGGCTCCCTGTTGGTGGCTGCACCTAAAAGGCCTCCTCACCAAGCTAGGCTACCAACCATCACAATAAAATTGTTCCCTTTATGTGCTGGAACATGAGACAAGTAACAGCGTGATCTGGATCCACGTATAAAATGGATTAGTGACCACTTCAGATCAGTTGGCTCTATGTCAAATCCAATCCAATCTTTGGGAAACCCTCAAGATCAAATGGTCCTCCTCACTGGACTCCATTGTTGGAATAGAGATTGATTTCTCTGGCCATGGTTTCAATCTATCACAGCCCCCCCTGATTGAATCAATCCTGGACAAACACTGGGATAAGGTCACCAAGGAAATGTCCCTGCTGCCCAGCAACTTTAACCCAGTAAGCAGCCAACTCTCTGACCCAGTGAAAAAAGACGCATACCTGTCCCTGGTGGGCGCTCTGAGGTACTTAGTGGTAGGAATGCACCCAGACCTAGCTTTTGTGGTGAAAATCCTGTCCAGGTTTGCGGCCAATCTGGACACCTCACACTGGAAAGGTCTATATCATCTCATTGCTTACCTCTCTGGCACAAAGTATCTCAAGCTAACTCTGATACCCTGCAACAATGGCAAGGCCCTGAAGGGGTACTGTGACAAATTGTGGGGGGGTGAATTTTTGAGGGCCACCCATGGCATACCCATTTCTTTGCTCAATTTCCCCATAGTGTGGATCTTGCGTTGGCAGCATTGAATGGCAGCAGCTACGTGCAACGCTGAATACATGGCTCTTGGGGTTGTGACAAGACAAATTCTGTGGGTAAGACACCTTGTCAGAGACATACTGCAATCCACTTGTGTAGGTCACCTTTTCTGTGACGACAAAGCCGCAATCAAAATTGCGGAGAATGAAATGGCAAACAAGTGGTGTTTCCCCATTTCAAAAGGCTTGAAACCTTAATATCAAGTTTTCAAAACCTTCCCTGGTGTGGAGAAGTTATGCCCCCCACCCACCTTCAAAAGGCCAGAGGGAGGTGCAGATGGTCCATTTGGCCACCCATGCAGAAGTTTTGGCTACCTTGTTAAGAATTTAGCTGCTACCATGGCCTTTAAACCATTTTTTCAAGAGGTATGAGGCCTTTGAAAGCTCTCTAGCCAGAATTTTTGATGGTATCATCAGCCACAGCTCTTGTGGCCATTGTAACCATTGTATTTCTTAGTTTATATGAGTCAATATCATGAACTTGTTGGATATCTCAATATCATTAACTTTTAAATGTTTCATCCATAAATTCAATGCCCTGCAATTTTCTGTGTTTCACTATCCTATTTGTTCTTTCTTGATGTCCAACCTTCAACTGGCCCTTTACCTTCAATTTTCTATCTTTCCCACAATTGTCTAATCTGTGGTATTTTCATTCCCTGCTGATGATTGTTATATCTGTTAGTTGAATTTTTTTCTTGTAAGATTGTTCTAATAAATCTGTGCTATCTAATCACTGCCTCATCTATACTTGCATGCTTGTTTCCTAGCATTTTAAATATTGTCTTTGTACTCTCATCTATTTAAGATCATCCCCGTTTTATTTTCATTGTTATTCATTTGAATAAACTTCTCTTTATTTGGATTTTTCCTGAGTGGTTCTACATCATATGGTAATTTTACTAATTAGAAAGTCTTTGTAATATATTCCTTGAGTAAATTATAAATCCATTGTATTATTAACTTTGTATAATGAGAAATTTGATTTTATAACTTAAAGCACTAAAAATTTAAGAAGGAAAAGTATTATATGTAAAGCTTAAGGAATTTAGAAAGGCTTCTTAGTATCTAATCCTACTTTAAGATCTTCAGAAAGGAAATTTCTGAAACTAAAAATTCAACAGAAATCATACTGCCTATATATAGAGCATTGGGTTTTTCATGCCCCAAAACTGGAAATCATGTGGTTTGGATGTCCCCACAACATCCCGCAACATCCCCAATGCATGCGGTAAACCTGGAAAAAATGCAGTTTTTGGTGTTCATCAAAAAAAAATACTATGGGATAGGAGGGAATCTGAAACCCATGTAGAAAAAATCTGAAGAATTTGGCCATTTTTAAGGCCTTCAAAATTTCCCTCAAAAAACTGAAAAAAAAATGCTTTCAGGTCTCAAAGCTTTTCACCTTTTTAATCTTTTTTCTTTAATTATTTTGAGAAATCTGAAGAGAATTTTTTTTTCAAATATGGCAGGCCATTCAATCATAATTTTTCCAGAATTGTTGTGCTTCAATTTCCCACCAGAAAATGGGATTTACATAAAAAATGAGACATTATTTTCAATTCTTTTTTTTTTTGTTATTTTCCCATGAGATTTTCCAAATTCTCAGTTTTCAGTATCTTAGTGTGAATTTTGAAGGGCCTCAAAAAATGATTGGTGGATTTTTAGGATCAATTATTCACCCCAAAAAAATTGATGCATCTACAACAATAATGGGAAGTGTCTGTTTTGGGGTGCGTTGTGAAGCAATTTCTGATACTATTTTGATTCTTTTTATGGACAAAATGAGTTTACAGTCTTGAAATTCACTTCAAATGAAACACAAATATATTTTTTTCATATTTTTTGGACCTTGCTTTGGCCCTCAAATGTCTAAACTCAAAATACCATGTTTAAACCCCTTTTTGGGGTAGGTCCGCATTTTTGGGCTCTTCTATATGAATAATCTGATATTCAATATGATTTTGAATGATTTCCTGCCCCCTCCTCACCTCTTTGGGCGGTTCAATCCTCTCCTCAACCACAACATTACCTATCAAAATCCAGAGTCCACTCCACACCACACCAATCATCACCACCATCACCAATCATCACAACTCAACACCAATCAACCAATCACACATCAATAATCAAAACAACTCAACCAATACAATTCAACACTCAAACCCCACTAAATCAACCCCCCTGAATACAAAAACTCAATCAAAAATAAAAAAATCAAGTCTTTGTAAGAAAAAAATCCATCTCAAAATCAAAATCCCAAACAAAAAATGTCTGAACAACACATCAACCCCCTTTAACTATCTGCCTCTTCTTCTTCTTCTTCTGCTCCACTATCTGCCTCTGCTGCTTCTCCTTCTACCGCTTCAACTGATTTATATCAACCCCATGATTCCACCCTTTTGGCTCCTACACCTGAATTATCATATCATTCAAAGGGGGAACTTGTGGATTCTGTTCAAAAGTGCACTAAATCCCATGGATTTTCCATTTCCACCAAAGTCTCCAATCCTAAGGAGAAAAGATATAATTACCAATGTGAAAAATCTGGGTAATATAAACCCAATTTGGATAACAAAAGACTTTCATCCACTAGAAAAACAAACTGTCACTTCAAATTCTCCAGAAGCTTTTACAAGAGGTCTGGTCTTTGGGAAATAAAAATACAATGCCCTGAGCACAATCATACAAAATCAACTGATCCATCCACCCATCCAGTTCATAGAAGGATTCAGGGTTATCAAGACGATATGGTCAATTCTTTAACCAAAGATGGGGTTCCTCCCCTTAAAATTCTTAATTACTTAATGCAGTCCTCCAATCCTCCTGTTCAAAAAAACCTTTGTAAAATCTATGACAAAAGATCAAAAATTAAAAAGAAAAACTGGAAGGTAAATTACCCATAGAAGCTTTGATAATGGAATTAATAAAATCTTCTTTTACATATGAAATCAATAAGGAAAATGGTCATATTAGTTATTTATTCATTTAATACCCAGATTCTATCAAATTAATCAAACTCTTTCCATCAGTATTAATGATGGACTGTACCTATAAAACCAAAAAATTTTCCATGCCTATTCTTCACATTATTGGGGTCAAAAATTTCTCAAGAACATTTCCTGTTGGTTTCTTTTTCCTCTCCCAAGAAAGAAAGGAAGACTAGAAATGGGTTCTCCATCACCTTCATAAATTATTAGAGCATGAAGAACCCAAAGTCATTGTGACTGAAAAAGAGCAAGCCCTGATTCATTCCATTGAAACTGCATTTCCCAAATCTGATCATTTACTCTGTGTCTGGCATATATTCAAAAAAATTCAAACACATTGTAGAGAAAATTTGAAATCTGAAGAAGAATGGATGATGTTCAGAAAACACTAAAATATGCTGGTCAAATACAAATCTGAAAATTCTTATCAAGACAATTTTACCAAACAAACTTTAGTCTGGGCTCTCCCTACTTCTGACTACCTTCTTGACAACTGGCTTCCTCTAAAAAGAAAATTTGTTTTGTATGCTGCAAACTAGCACCTGCATTTTGGAAATACCAACACATCCAGGATAGAAGGGCTTCACTCTTATGTCAAATGAATTATCACAAATTCTTCTGGTTCCTTTTCTGATGTAGTTCACCAAATATATCATTCAGTTTCAATTCAACTGCATGAAACTGCAATTGAAACTTCTCAGAAAGAATTCAAGAACTTGATTGGTCTCCAATATTGTGTTGAAAATCTCTCATGAAAAATAAGCCACTATGCTCTCAATATTGTGCATTCCTTTCAAATTTCAGCAGAAAAATCAACCACCTGTGCTGATTTTGATTATTCTTCTTTCATGTAAATTCCTTGTGTAAACCAAGTGAAGAAGGCCAATCTCAGAAGAAAAAATTTTTGCTTGATGATTTTCATTCCCAATGGCATGTGAAACCTCCTATTGCAGTATCTTTTCTTTTCTTGGAGAAAATAATAATTATAAAATTTATTTCTGAAGTTTTTTTATTTTATTTAGGAATTATTCATGGCTTGCTGAGAAGGGGTCATTCCAACCTTCTCAATCATCTCATGAATCACCTTCCTAATCAACCAACATAAACCAGTTTCAGAATGAACTCTTTGATGAATTCCTAAATTGCACCCAGGAGAACATCATTTTTACTCGGAGAAATGATGGAAATGTTAAAAGGGAAGTATCAACTGACTCCCATTCAAGAACCCTTACCAAAGAAAGAAAGGAAAATTTGTGGAAGACCCAAAGGAGCCCCCAATAAAAGCAAAGGATTTTCTCAGCATTCATCTAAGAGGGATAAATCTGGGTTTGAATATTTTGAAGTAACCAAGAAAAGAGAAAGAACAAGGAAGCACCAAGTGGTTAATTAAATGGTTAGTTTTTTCTTTTTGTGGTTTTTTTATTGCTTTCTGTTGAATTTTTCTTAACAGCATATGGTTGGAAACTGGTTTTCTCTCATTTCAGACTCTGAGGAAAAGGAAAGGAAATAAATACCATGAAAAGGCCAAAGGAAAAAAGAAACAGGAATCAGAGGAAGAGATGTTTTTTTTTTTTTTTTTTTTTTTTTGTAATTAGGCCAAAATTGCATTGTGAACAGGATGAGTTTATAAAAGAAGAGGAATTTAGTGGAGAAGAAATAAAAGATCTTGAAGAATTGGATATAATAAAGACAGTAAGTAATTTACTTTTTGGTTGGGGGGGATAACGATTGTTTTTATAGTTTCCATTGATTTTCATATTTTCATTTTTCACTCAGAGGTCAGGAACCATAATCAATAAGAGGTTTTTCCCACATACTTTGAGTTCTGGGACTTTGAAGAGGATCAAGAGAAGAAAAAAAAATATGAAGATTACGATTCTTGTGGGCCTCCAGGGAATCCAATCTTTTCTCCCATAGCTATACCCTCTGACACTGAAAAGGTGAATAAATATCTGAAGTAATCTTGCTTAATAGTTCATTTATTAAACCCTTGTTTTTTTTGATGAAGGTCAAAACATTGTCTTTTTCATCTTCTTATAATTTTGAAGTGGTGGCTATTGATAAATTCAGTATGAATTGATTTTTGTTTCATTTCATCTTAAATAATACTCATCTTTTTTTTGTTAGCATCAATACAAAAATTCCATTTTTCCAAAGACATCCATATCACAAATTGCACATTTTCAAGATGTTATGGGTGAGGGGAACTGTGGGTTTATATCAGCACCAGTTAATTTGGGCCATAAATCTGAAGATTGGAGCTCAATACGTCAGTAAATGATCAAAAAAAAAAGAATAAACCCCTATCTTCAAGGATAAAAACTTCATGGATAAAGTCTGGGATGAAAATTTTGACAAAGCAAGAAAAAATCTCAACCACACTTCTGAACATGCAACTCAAAATTACTGGATGAAATTTCATTTCCATGGTTTCCTGCTTGCAGATACATACAATAGGCCAGTGGTACTTTTATCTAAGTTGATGCCATCAACTTATTTGCCCCTCAATTCACCTCCAACTACCAATTCTCAAAAATCTCCCATATGTTTAATTATTTTGAAAGATTTTCAGCACATATTTTCTTTCCACTATAATTCTGAACTTTGTCCAGCTCCCCAATTATATCCCCTTTGGAAGGCTTTTGCTAGCAAGGAATCACAAAAATGGGAGGATTTGATTCATAATAACTTGGAACTTTTTTTACTCATTGATTTAGAGACAAAAACACCACTTTTGTGTTTTCAATTATGAATTATTTGGGAAACAATAAACTCAAAAAAATACCAAGATAATTTTTTTGAGCCTTTTGCAGTTCTCAATAAAATAATGCAAACTGAAAATATGGAAAATATCATGGAAAGATAACAAAAAAAAATAATTGAAAATAATTTCTCATTTTTTATGAAAATCCCATTTTCTGGCAGGCAAGTGAAGTAATAAAATTCTGGAAAAATTATAATTGAATGGCCTTCCATATTTGAAAACTTTATGTCTCTTCATATTTCTCAAAATAATCAAAGAAAAAAGATTCAAAATGTGAAAAGATTTGAGACCTGGAGGGTTTTTTCTTCAGTTTTTTGAGGGAGATTTTGAAGGCCTTAAAAATGGCCAAAATTCTTTAAATTTATTCTACAGGGATTTGAGCTGCCCTCCTATCCCCTAGTATTTCCTTTTTTTTTTGACAACCCCCAAAAACTGGGGTTTTCCAGGTTTACCGCGTGCATTGGGGACGTTGGGGGACGTTGTGGGGACCTCCAAACCCCATGATTTCCAGGTTTGGGGGCGTGAAAAACCCAACAACCTATATATATATACTAATTCTTCATGTATTTTGTGAATCTTTGTTTAATGTTTTGAAAATATTTTTTATTTTATTTTATTTTATTTATTTATGATTTATGTATGATTTATTTATTTCATTTATTTATTTTTTTTATTTCATTTATTTTATATTTATTCATTTTATTTCTTATTTATTTCTTTCATTCCTTCTTTGTTTCAACTTATATTGCAGCTTTAGAAATCAGAAAAATATACTATTATTATTATGATTTTTATTATTCATTTTTTGTTGTTTTAATTTATTTTTTATATCTTAAAATTCAAGCTCCCTTCAAAAGCATAGCTGCCCCTTTTTTGATAAAATCTGTGACCTTAAAATCATATGAAGACATCATCTCAATTGCCACAAATGGTCTCAACAGTGCCTGTGGATGTTAAAGTAATCTGGAAAGCAGTTTATGGGATCAAAGGCCGCTTTTTTTGTGGCTTTTAATTCCAGCCCACATTCAAGTAATTTTCATTTTGATTTGAATAATGAGTCTTCAAATATAAACCATTTTATTTTTTGAATTTTTTGGCTGTAAAATCTGCCATTAACCTAGTTCTTATGGCTAAATATGAAATTGAAATTTCCCCATATGGGGCTTTTTTCTTCCTTCAGAAACCAATTCATAATTCTTAAAGAGAAATTTGATTTATAACTCAATAAAATCAGTATCTAATTTCAAAGAAACATAATGGCACTCAATTCAAAGCTCTCCAACAAAGTATTGCAGTCTTCTTGCTAATTTTAGCACCAAAAGAAAGGGAAAATTTCATTTTGAATATTCATTTCTTACTTGCGCATTATATTTGAATCTTGGTTTACAAGTTTGGAGAATTTGATTATCTTTCAATCAATCTTATAGAAAGTTGGACTTCCTTGGATGATCAGCCATAATCTTTGAACAATGTTAATAAATTAATTACATTCATCTTTTTTTATCTCTGAAAAATTATTTTTCACCTTGATTCCAACATTCAATATCAATTGATTATTGGAAAAATTGATATTTTCCAAGAATCTAACAAAATAAATTCTCTATACTTTCTATCTCTTAACTAGCCTGTATTTTTATGAAAAAAGAAATTATAATCTAAAATTTCCTGTAGAATTCTTTCTCACTATATCTGGAGCCAAAATCCTTCATTTTTCACCTCATCTATAGAATATTCTGCAGATCTCCTTGAAAAACACAAAGCCATTCACTGGAGATTACTTCATGATCTATTTGGTTTCATTCTTTCTTTGAGATTCTACTTAAAAAAGTTTCAATGAGCTGTTCCCAGCATTCCTGTAAAACATTCACCTCAAAATTGAAATCATTCAAAGCATTGGCCTTGAAGTTTTAAATAAGCCATCCTCAATTTAATATTTATCATAGTGTTGGTTTCCTACCTCTGTTTCAAATACACCTAATTGCTTTCCCATTATTAATTATTTGGGGCAAGTTTTTGAAATTAAATTAAATAGCTCAAACTAAAAACCCTCCAGAAAGCTTTCTGTATTTTGCTAGCTATTCCTTATGAATCTCATGAATTTCTCACCTGGGAAGGTTGCCCTTTTCCCTCAAAGCAATAAATTTGAAAGGGTAGGTAGAAATATAATTTCACAGGAATGGAAACCTGTAGAACCAGTTACATTCCTAAATTTGAATTAAGGAGAACTACTTATAGATCCATCAGAAACATGCCTTCACAAAGTAAGTCCTATATGGATCTCTTGAATAAAAATGACAGCTCTCCATAATCTATTTCCCCTACAAGAGGAATATGAAGGGCTTTCAAAAGAATCTCCAAAAAGCCATCAGAGCCAAAAAATCCAATAAATAATTTTCTCAAAGCTCTCAATCAAAATTTTTCAAAATCAGGATTAAAAATTTTGAATTTCCCAACTACTGTGATAAAGCAGCCAGATCAATTCATGGTAGAAGAATCTCATTAATTACAAACTTATTCTAAATCCGGCAAGATTATATTTTCAAAAAACCCATAAAATTCAGAACCAACCCAAATAAATTTATGTATGCATATTAAATTCTGGGTGAAAGGGTGTGGCAGTGGTTTAAATATCAGACATTATTTCCAGGGAAACTGTCTAAAAGTCCCAAAGCTTCAAAAGTAGACAACTTTTCCTCAAAATGTAGATATTGGGAAGGTATAATAATTTTTCTTGATAATGTTTTTTTTCCCTGTAAGAGGGTTTATGTCTTCTTCTTGAGAAATAGAAAGAAGGATGTGGGGTGGTTCTCAGTTCACCCCACTTAATATGAAAAATCCACCTTAGATCCACCACATAAACTTCAGAAACATTTCTTATTAAACCTAACTTTTTAATTCATAATTCCCATTCAAAAATTCATCAATAGATGCTTTTTATTTTTTAAAAAAATAATTTTCTAGTTAGTCAAAAGTATTCCCTGTCCTGTTTCTGTGAAAGCAGACAGAAAACTTGGGAAGAGTAGTCAAAACTGCAGGAGGGGAAAAAAGAATCTCGTCAAAAGTTGCAAGTTAATTCATGAAAAATAGCAATCAAGTGTGGGAAGGTAAAATTTTCAGGAGACCTGTAGACTAAGGCCAGTTTTAAATTTGCAACCTTGCAACCCCTGTTCACTACCAAAAATGGGCTTTGTGGCGCAATTTGCGACCCAAAATGGGTCACAAACAGCCATTTGCAACCCATTTGAGTTGCAAACATCCATTTGCAACTAAGGTGGATTTTCAATGGCCATTTGCAATGCATTTTGGGTAGTGAATGGCAAAAAAATACTTTAATTTGAGTATTTATTTCATTTTAGTTAAATATTATATATATATATATATTTATTTTTAATTTGATTTAAATAATTAATTCATTTTTGATATATATATATATATATATATATATATTTATTTATTAGGGCGCATCAGATTTAAGCAAACCTGCCATTTTTTAATGGGGGGTTTCAAACCAAATCCACCATTAAAAATAAAAAACCCCCACTTATTTCACATCATACGTGTCAGAGTTACCTGGAAATTAGTGGGTTTTTTCAAATAAAGTATTTAAAGGCTTCCACCACCTGTCCACTTTATTTACCCGTGGCTTCCGACCTCCTTCTAACTCCGATCTCATTGGAAAATAATTTGATTCATTGATCTTCATCTCTTCATCACTATCCTCATCACTTCATCACTCTCATCACTTTATTGCTTTCATCACATCCAGCTAACTCTCATCAGATCACCATCCTGATCAGTTCATCACTCTCATCAGTTTATTGCTTTCATCACATCCAGCTAACTCTCATTGGATCACTATCCTTATCACTTCATTGCTCTCATCCAATTATTGATTTCATCACATCCAGCTAACTATCATTGGATCACTTTCCTCATCACTTCATCACTCTCATCACTTTATTGCTTTCATCACATCCTAACTCTCATTGCTTTATCCCTGTTGTCACTTAATCAATCTAATCTCTTCCTATTCTCTTTGCTTCATTGATCTCATCCTCTCATCACATCATCACTCTCACCACTTAAACACTCTCATAGGCCTTCATCCCTTCATTGCTCTTACTATTTTTAAATGACCCCTCAGCAATCCTCCACCTGCAAGCCCACTAAAAAATCCAATGGACCAAAGAAAACATCCCCCAGGAACTCAACATCCAACAATCCTCCCCCATCAGCTTTAAAAGGCTCAAGTCAGCTCAAGAGAGCTGATCACATCATCCTGGTAAAATGGCTCAAAATTCTGTCCAACTACAATGCTTGCATTGGATTGGACAATGAAACACACATTGGCTTACCTCCATCCTCTAAGGTCAATGGTTATCTCCTGATGGCCAATGAACTCAAGAATAAAACAAAAGGTAGGCTGGATCTGTCATCCAAACAGATGAGGGAGCAATTCAAGAGTTATTAAGCCAAGTAAAAAAAGGCCCACTCCATGTCAATCTCCACCAGCTTTGGTATCACCAACTCTGAAAAAGCCAAGGGAATAAACTTGGTGGTTGATAAGTTGGACTACATTTGTCCTTTTTATATTCAAATGGATGAAATATTTGGAAAGAAGGCCAACATCACCCCTCTAGCTTCTTTTGAAGCCCAAAAATTGGATTCAGTCAATGCTGAGGACTTGGCTGGGGATGCTCAGCCTAGCAATGGTGATCCCAAAGAAACCTATGAGTGGCCCCCATCCAATGTCAAGGAGGATATTCAAAATCAATCAGCTCCAATTGCATCTACTTCTGTGTTGATTGAGGAGTCAAACCCAACCTTGGACCCCTCCCCTCCTTCTTTGGATTTCTCTCTTCCTGGGGTGAAAGAACTAGAGAACTAGGCCAATGAGGAGAATTTCACAACCATATTACCATTGCCATCAACATCTGCTCAAGTAAGGAACCAAGTTCTTTTCTCTTCTTTCCATTTAATCTTGACTGATTTAGATTTGAAAGAAACAGGCTCATCCATTCCTGAATGGCCATAAACTCAAGCCAATGGGGCCTCCAACATCCCCTTCAAATGAGAGCAATGATGTTCCCACACAAACCCTTCTCTGCAAAGGGAAAGCAAAAGGCCTCCAATTCCATCAACATCAACCCCAATAGAATTCAAAAGAGGAGAAAAAATTAAAATTTTTTGGGCTTTGAGGAGATCATGGAGAAGCAAAATTCAAGTAAGCTGATTGAATTATCCTTGCTTTCAAAATCAAGCTCATTCCTATTCCCCTCTGAAAAACAGTTAAATTGAAAATTGAATCTGAAAAACTTCAGTTTGAAAAGTAGAAGTGGGATTGTCAACTGGCTATTGATTTTCAAAAGCAGAAAGCCAAGATTTTGGCTCATCAGAAAAAATGGGATGCTGAGTGGAAGTTGAAAAAGGCTGAGATAGAATTTCAAAAAGAGGAAAAGGAGAAGGATTGACAACAAGCCCAACTGAAAATGGAGAGGGAACAACTGGCAACAAAAAAAAAGGATAAGTGGTTGATGGCTGCAGCATACATTAGTAGCAGTAGAACAGTAGATGAATTAAAGCAGATTACTCAAATGCTGGGCTTGTAAATATATTTGCTTTGATGAAAAACTTAAAAAGAAAAAAAAATCATTTTTGATTACAACAATGCTTAAGACTATTTCTAACCCCACCAATAAAAATTTTTTTTTTCTTTTTATTTATATTTTTTTCCAGGAGTATATTTTCCCACTCCCCAAGTCCCTGCAAGTGTTTCCAGTTTTTTTGTTGATTTGCATTGAAATTGCCATTTTTGTATGAGTGGCAGTCTCCACAGCAGGAAAAGTATGTTAGAATTTTTGTCTACTGTTAGTGTTGCCTGAATCTTGAGTGCAACCTGTCTTGTAGTCCTTCACCTTGTGCGGTCTCTGATGGCCCAGTATTGAAAATTTCTTATTCATTTCCAGTTATTTGTTCAACCACTTGTCAGCCTCTTTTGTACCTATTCTACTTAAGCCAGCTGAACCTCAAGTGAATGAACACTCATCTGTTCTGTCTTACTTTGAGCCGGAGTGCCCCTCTCTTGACTCCCCAGATCCATTCCTCTTGATGTTACAAAGACTTCATACTATCTTCTTCAACCATCTCACTGGGGCATCTAAGTCAAACTTCAACACGGTTAAAAGCCAAAACGCTCCCCTGATCATTCTCCTTTTGGAATTATCCTCTCATCCTGGTCACCTCGATTTTCTTGCTCTTTGATGCTACCTTGCCAAGTCCCTATGTCCAAAAATCTTGCCGCCATCATCATTCCCACTTGGCTTAATAGCGGCCAATGCATCATCAACTTTGATTGCTAAACCTATCAAGCATTAATCTTGCCTAATTTGTTGCTCGATCAAACGGTCCATCTTTTTCAACCTTTCAATTGGGCCCTCTCAACATTTTCCATCTTCTTGTCCTCATGAGAACCCTGTCTTGGTATCTTGGTCTCTTTCTCAAACTCATCCTTCCTATTGATCTTGCTGCCCCGCTCCATCCACTCGAATCGTGTTTGGTTGATCGCATCTTCAGCACCATTGCTCCCATCAAAGCCTCAATTCAACCAATCAATTACAAGCTCCTTTACCACCTCTATTTCGCTCGGTCGCCCCATCAAGTCTTGACCATGCGCTTGTTTGATCTGTCGCCTCAATCCTCTCGGTTCTTCAATATGCCATCGCTTGTTTGTTTGGTCACTCCTCAAGTATCATCACTCGGCTTGGTTACTCGATCGATCTGTTGCATCGATTGCCATCTCAGCCCGCTTCTGTGTCAACCGCTTGCCTGTTGCTCAGCAGTCGCCGTCATCTTATCCTTTTGAGCGCTTCAACTCGCTACTTAGATTTCGTGCCCTCACCATCATCATCAATATTTATTCGGTCAATTGATCTCTTCACTTTTTGGCTCAAACTCATCCTCTCTCCATTATCATCCATTCAATCTCATCGATTATCGAACTCGCGCCCGTCCGTCTGTTTGCTACTTAAGTTGTTGCATTCATTCAACAACCTTGGTTCATCATCTCAGCTTCCTCATCGGTCGGTCATCTCTCCTGTCTTGGACCTCGTTCTCTTCGCCTCGGTTTCCCAGCTCAGTCAGTCCTTCTCCATCTCCTAAACGATTGAGCAACAGCTTCACCATCTTCGCTCGATCATCCTTATTGACCTCGCGCTTGCTTGGTCTACCACCAGCTTATTTTGTCGCCTCTTCGCCGCAACTGTCTCAAATCATCTATTTTTGGTCCGGTAGCTGCCTATTAAAGTCTTCCATGATTACTGCTCCCTTGTGAGCTAATCTTATCAATAATTGCTGTTACTATCAGACTGGGGTTCAAAAATTATGATTGGAACATTTGTGTTACTTGTTGATGTAATAGACTCCTTTGTAGTTCAACTGTAGTTCAAAAATAACAAGTTTTCCTTCCTCTCTAATGGAATACACCCTTATTGCAGAGTTCAAACATCTCTCCATTCTATGTTGTAATGTTGGATTTAATAGACATGCAAGAGTCCTGAAGTTCCACCTCATTATTTTTGTTTAACCTCCCTCAAGCTTCAGTCAAGGGGGTGTGTTAGAATTTTTTTCTACTGTTAGTGTTGCCTGAATCTTGAGTGAAACCTATCTTGTAGTCCTTCACCTTTTGCGGTCTCTGATGGACCAGTATTGAATATTTCTTATTCATTTCCAGTTATTTGTTCAACCACTTGTCAGCCTCTTTTGTACTTAGTCTACTTAAGCCAGCTGAACCTCAAGTGAATGAACACTCATCTGTTCTGTCTTCCTTTGAACCGGAGTGCCCCTCTCTTGACTACCCAGATCCATTCCTCTTGACGTTACAAAGACTTCATACTATCTTCTTCAACCATCTCACCGGGGCATCTAACTCAAACTTCAACAAAGTAAAGTGATTGTACTTATTGGCTGCCCAAACCATTTTGACCACACCTTTTTGCTGGAAGTCAATTCCAAGGCCCAGGTCAGGAAAAAAAAAATTGGCCATCAGATACTTGATATTTTTCCATGTTTTCAATAACTTGTCTTTTTGAATTCCTGCTTGGAACTGCAATTAAAAAGTAATACTCAGAGATGTCACCTTTGTCAATGTGAGGTAAGTTGTAAAAAGAGTTGGATGTGAAGGTGAAATGCAGAGAGGAGTCAAAGGGAGTAGGCCAAGAACCAAATTTGAGTGATGAGAAGGAGGGGATGCCATTGTCCTTCATTATTTCACAGTTTGATGCAAAGGGAAGTCTGGCCAAATTGCAAAACATTTGTCCTAAAATTTGAGAGAATTTGTCTGCCTTAATATTGAGAAAAGCATAATCTTGAGGGGAAGATTCAATAGATGATTTCTTCACATAGCGTCCAAATAGCTCAAAGGGGTCCATCAATTTTTGCCATCCAATTTCCCACATTTTCCCACCCCAAGATCTTGAGGGACCAACTGTGTTGACAATTTCTTTTGAATGGTGAAGGAAAATTGTCACAAATTTGATTTCCTTCTTGTCTTGATCAGAAAGTTTATCCAATGGGACAAATCCAATTATTGCAACAAGACTGTTGTGATCAGAATTATTATAAACAATTACTTTTCCATGGTGGAAAAAATGGAATTGCTTGATTGTCTGCTTGGCACGTTCAAACTCAGCTGGTGAGGGTTTTCAATTGTTCTTTTTGTTTCCAGAAGTAACTGCAGGATACAGACACAAAGGTTTTATTGTCCGTTCAGACCATACAACCTTTTCATTGATTCCCCCCTCTGCAAATTCCAAAGAGATTTTGGATGCCCTCATTTGATCCCTCTTTTGCTTCAAAGCCCTCTTCTTGCCACCTCTATTTATGTTTTTCACCTCATCTCCTTCCATCTTGTTCCCTCCCAGGCAAATGCTCAGCTTTGGATGAGGATCAAAAAGGGATTTGATTTGGAGTATAAAATTGTGAGTGTGGTGGAAAAAGCCATGGAATTGAAGGAAAAGCAGTCAAAAAAGGATTACCAAAAAAAAATGTCAGTCACGTGATCACAAAAAAAAACCAAATAAAAATAAGTAAATAAAAAGTTACTGGGTGTGGGGGGGGCAGGGCCAAAGCGGAGGGGGTGGTTGTTTGAGGGGGGGGGGGGGGGTTGCCGGCCATTGACATAGAGGGGGTGGTCAAGGGGGGGGGCCACCGGCTGTTGACGCAGATGGGGCGGCTGTTGAGGGGGGGGGGGGGTTGGCAGCCATTGACGCGGAGGGGGGGGGGCGGGGCCAGAGCGGAGGGGCAGTCAAGGGGAGGGGGGTTGCCCGCCGTCGACGCAGAGGGGGGGGGGGGCAAGCAACAAAGGAGGGGGTTGGGGGCTTGACCAAGGTGAGTAGGGGGGCTGGCATGTGCTGGCAGGTCTGCTGGCAAGAGTGGGGCCGCCAACCAAGCAAAAGGGAGGGGGGGGGGTGGGCGAGTTAGAGGGAGAGAGCAAGAGGGGGGGGAGGGGTAATTGTGAGGGGGGGGGGGGCAAGGGAGGGGGGGCAAGGGAGGGGGGGCAAGCAAGAGGGAGGAGAGGGGGGATGCAAAGGTGAGGTTAGCAAGGATGGGTGGGAGGGATGGAAAAGCAGGGTGAGGAGAATGGGGGGGGGCTTACCTGGGAGATCAACCAAGGAGGTGGGGGGGTCCTGAAGGTGGATGGATCAAAGGATCAGACTATGATGATGGGGAAGATGAGGAGGAGGGGGGGGGGGGAATTTGAAAATACATCAGTTATCAAAAAGAAAACTGGAAAAAATAGCTTCTGATAAAAACATCTTGTTAAAAGAAATTCCCCAAAAAATATTAAACCTTTAAAAGTTCTTATTTAATAAACCAAACTTTTTATTCAATTCATGAAGATCCCTCTTGACCAGCTGAATAATACTTTCCCATTAGGGTGTACCAGAGTTGAAATTTTGGGAATTCTTGTTAGAATCAAAACTTAATTTCAATATCATCTTCAAATTCTTCTTCAAGACTCAGCCAATCTTGTACCTAAAGATTTATTTCTATCTGCTGAAACATTCCAAGCTAAATCACTGTGCGGTGCGTGTGCTTCACAATCCTTCTATTTCTTGTTCATATTTTTCCTTATCTCTCTGACTGTGCTCCCTTATTCATTGTACTTCTGCATGCAACCTCTGAACTGGACTCACCCCCGCAGTTGTGCACTCTTCAAATTAACCTCTGCCCCAGGATCAACGCAAGAAACCTGAACTTCAACCACCAACTCAATCTGGGCTGCTTTTGACCATAAAATCAAACCAATCCAACAACTCTCTATCAAACTCACCTTTTTCAACAAACAAGTCTCTTACAATAATTTGCTTGCATCAAGCAGCCAGATCAAACAAATTAAGATCATTCTTGACAAACTTCTCAATCAGTTGCTTATTGAAAGATCTCTCCTCAGTTCCTTCAAGGCACTTCAGTATCTCAAGCATCAACCTCTGGCTGGCTGTGTCATCTTTCCAATTGAATACTGTCATACTGACACCCAGCTCAACTCAATCTACAGTCTACCCTCAGTCAACTCAACTGTCTCAGGAACTTCAACCTCAGGGCTCTGGAGACTATATAGGTATATCTCCATTCAACCTACATACATATACTTATGACTACATACACATATGACTGCATATACATATGACTACATATAAATATATCAACATATGGTCTGATCTCATGCAGTACATACATAGAATCCTCTGTGCTTGCACATACTTACACATGGTTACTCTCTCAGGTACTGGATATCCTATAAACTTGCTTACCCTGTCTATCCCATACTCTCTCTCTATGGTTTATCCTTTGGGAATCCTTATTTACATCTCTCTGTAGACAGTATTACATACTCTCTCTACTTAGTACACATAGTGTCATGATCATTACATACACTGTGCACCTCTCTACTGTACACTCCCAACTTAGACAGCCTGACCTGTAGCCTAGACCCAATGTGGCAATTAGTCTATCCCAATGTAGTTGCTCACTGTATCAGCCCTCTCTGTTACATTCATTTCTCCCTTGTCATTTCTTGTGTAGTCTGAGCCCCAACCAGTTTTTCACCAGTTTTTCCTCTCTTGAAGTCTTCCACCTCTTGTCTATTTAAGTAGACCTCCTCTCTCTTACTAATTTCCCCCCCAAGAAATCAGTTTACTACTTCTTGTGAGGTATCTATCCAAGCAAGTGTAATTCAGCACCTTGACCCCTTCTAAACCTTACTCTGCTCCATAGCCTCCTCCAGTAACCTTGCTCCCAAGCCTAATGTGAGTAGAGTAGACCTTGTACCAAGCCCTGCTTAGAAGTCAGCAGCCCTTGTGACATTAAACTGATTTCTTTCCAAATAACCCCATCTTCACCAACCAAACACTCCTTACCTTATTTAACCTCACCAAACTTTGCTATTGAATTTGTGGCACTGTTTGTTTACCCTTCCACCTACCACCCTTGACTTGACTATTGAATTTGTGATCATTTCATTGTATCCCATCCTTCCTACCACCCTTGAATTGACTATTGAATTTGTGGTCATTTCATTGTATCACCTTCCTTGAATTGGCTATTGAATTTGTGGCCTTTTCATCAACCCCCATCTTTCCTTCAATCCTTGGACTGGCTATTGAATTTGTGGCCTTTCCAATAAACCTTTTAAATCCATAAACCCTCTTTATAATCCCAAAAACTCACTCATTTTTACCCCTGCTTTGACAGGCTTGGGCTTCAACGGTCTTTGACAGGCTTTGACGGGCTTCAACAGGCTTCGACGGGCTTTGACGCTCTGCTTCTTTTGGGCCATGTTCTTCAATAAATTTGGGTATATTTCTTTTTTATTTTTTCTATGGTGAAGACAACTTTTGGGTAACTTCTTCAAAGCAATACAATGCCTCCTTGACGTTCTCGATTCACTCACATCACCAGCCCAGCTGTTACATGCAGTTCCAGAGGTAGAAGTACCACTGAACCTGCTAACCCTTAAACACCAGGAGCATGTGGAAGAGCAAGAACGTTCTCTAACTTACCAATCCCGGAGGTTGTTACTTCAACCCCCATGGATACTGGGTTATTGGAACCTATTCCACAAGCTTCCCTTGCTTCCATTCCGTCCTCTGACAATGCTAGTCTTCACAGAATTGCAGGTCAATGTCCAGTACCAGGTTACCATGGACTGGACTCCCCTGTGTTTGACCCAAGCTTGGTCCCACTTCCAGAAGAGGATGAATATGGCGGTTACAAAGAAGATGAGGACTCAGGATTTGACTCAAGAATCTTGAGTGGCTTGGATTCACCTTCCCCAGGAGGTAATCCAAGTATTTCCTCTAATGAAACTGCGGTCCCAACCAATTCTCAAGGGTTTACTAATCTTTCTCCTTCTCAGGGTACTTCTACTGACCCTGCCCTGCTGGCCATTCTTCAGCAAATGACCTTAGCAATGACTAAACTTTCTAAACCTGCTGATAATTTTCCTTCTTCCAACTTTAAATAACCATCCATAAATGCTCCAGAAAGATTTGATGGTACTAACCCAACCAAGCTCCAACCTTTTCTTCAAGCTTGTGAACTCATCTTTGCTAATGATGAGAGGGTATTTGCTAATGACAGGAATAAAGTTCTTTTTACAGTCTCTTACCTATCCAGAAATGCTAGTCAATGGATTCAACCATAACTTGCTCACCTTGGTAACCCAGAACCTGAATTTCTGCTTAACTCATGGTTTCATTTTACTCAAAAACTTCATACTTTGTTTGGAGACAGACTTGAGATCCAAAGCACTGAAAAAGACCTAACCCTTCTTAAAATGAAAGATACAGGATATGATTCTAACTATATCACTGAATTCAGGACCTTAATGACTAAGGTTTCTGGCTGGGGTGATAAAGCTTTCACTTTCATTTTTAGACAGGGACTACCTTCCAGATTACTGGATCAGCTAGCGGGATATGACAGACCTCAAGAAACCCTTCAAGAGTTAATGGACATTGTGCTTAAGTATGACACAAGTTACCCTGAAAGGATGAGGGAGAAATCCCATAGTTCTCATTCAGTTCCAAGACCTGTTCCCAGTTCATCCAATTCCTCCAAAGCTCCTCAACCCAGTCACCAAGGTAGGTTTAAGGGAAAGGCTAAGGCTACCCCACCTGAACCAACTTATTGTCCAAATCCCAACATAGGTAAAGATGGAAACCTCAAGGCTGAAGAGAAAGCTAGAAGGGAAAAGGAAGGATTGTGCAGTTACTGTGGAGGGCCTCACAATTTCAAACTTTGCAGAAAACAGCCAGACTACAAACCTTTCCAAAAGGTTGACTTAGCAAGACCTAAACAGGGAAAAGACTAGGTGATGAGCATGTGGTAATCCATGACCATCACCCCTCCAATATCCAAGTACATGCTTTGGGAGAGAACACTTCTGACTCACATAATAAAGACTTCCTTTTCATTTTTTTCCTTAATAACCAAGCTTTCAGCATACTTGTGGACTCAGGAGCAACCAAATCCGTCATTTCCCAATCTATGTTTTTTAAGTTCTCTTTATCTCCTACTCCTCCATCTGTTCCTATCTTCCTCATTCCATTTACTCCTACTAACACGCCAACCCAGGAGATAACTCATAACGTAAACTTCAGGTTTTCCTTACCCTCAATTCCCAACTTAGAATGGGACTTCTTGATTGTCAATACTCCTCCAAAGGAAGATATTATTCTGGGTATTGACTTTCTTCATTTCTGGAACCCTGAGGTAAATTGGCAACTGGGATTGATCACCCCAAGAAACCAACCAACTTTAGGTAATTCCCTTCCTGTTGAACTCTCTTTGGCCATTATTTCCTATCCGCCAGTGAACCTGCAGATCACTTTCCCTGCCCCTACTTCAGAATCTATGTCATCACAACACGCTTCTTCGAGTTCAACAACCACTTCTACAAATCGGATATTTTTTGGAAATTCTCTGAAATCCTTGGAGGATATGGAGAATGATCTATCCATTCAGCTTATGCGTATGATTATTTCTCATCCTGACTCTAAACCCAAGCAGAACCCTGCTGAAGGTTTGGATGAAGATGAAGAAGCTGAAGAAATCAAAACCGTGATGGAAAAAGTTCCTCAAGCTTATCATGCCTTTTTAGATGTTTTTTCCAAGGTCAAAGCTGATAAACTGCCTCCTCGCCGTGCTCACGATCACCATATCAAACTGGAAGGACCTTTGACTCCAGTTGGGCCTATCTGCTCTCTGAGTCACCATGAAAAAACTGCCCTACAAGCCTATATAGCAGAAAATATAGAGAAAGGTTTCATTTGCTCTAGTTCCTCCAGAACTGGTGCACCTGTCCTCTTTGTGAAAAAGAAGGATGGTAGTTTACAATTGTGTGTTGACTATTGCAAACTTAACGCTGTGACTTGCAAGAACCAATACCCTATTCATCCAATGACTCACTTACTAACAGTTTTCTCAGTTTCTACTATCTTCTCTAAAGTCAACCTCAGGGGTGCTTACAATCTTCTTTGTATCAAAGAAGGAGATGAACATCTTACAGCATTCAGAACCCAATTTGGAAGTTTTGAATATTTGGTCTTGCCTTTTGGACTGACTAATGCTCCTTCCTCTTTTCAATTTCTTGTTAATGACATCTTCAGTGACCTTCTGACCATCTATGTGGTGGTTTAACTTGACAATATTCTTTTTTTTTCCAAAGACTTGGAACAACACACCGCTCATGTGTGTGAAGTCTTGAACAGACTTTGGAAGAAAAACTTATATGCAAAAGCTTCTAAATGTGAATTTCATACCTCTTCTGTGGATTATCTAGGTTATGTGATCTCAAGGAAAGGTATTAAAATGGAAAAATCCAAGGTTTTAAAAATCTTGGATTGGCCAACACCAATGAATAAAAAGGCTTTGCAACAGTTTTTGGGTTTTTCTAACTTTTATCGCAGGTTTATAATTAACTACTCCAGAAAGGTTCACCTCCTTACTGCTCTCACTGGTGCCAACCCCATTTTTCCTTTATCACCAGATGCTCTTCAGCAGTTTAACAATCTCAAACAGGCTTTTACCAAAGCACCTGTCCTTAACCATTTCAATCTTTCCTTAAAAACCTTTTTAGAAACTGAAGCTAGTGACTATGCCCTAGGGGCTGTGCTCACCCAAGTTTCTCCTGATGGATCCAAACACCCAGTTGCTTTTGATAGCAGGAAATTGGGTAGTGCTGAACTGAATTACAAAATCCATGATAAAGAACTCCTAGCCATTGTATGGTCTATCAAGATTTGGAGAGCTTATTTCCTTAGCCTCTCTTCTCCTTTTGAAGTTCTCACTGATCATTTATCTTTGAAATATTTTATGATTTCAAAAGTACTGAATTGTTGCCAAGCGCAGTGGGCAGAATTCCTGTCTGAATTTGACTTCACTATTGTTCATAGACCTGGAAATCACTCTATTGTTCCTGATATCTTGTCACGTCAAGAAAACGTTTATCCCAAGGGGGGAGTACCCTATGCAGAAAAGAACCCAGAAAATGTCGAACAACTCTTGAAACAGACTGACTTTGAAACTTCCAGAATCTTCTTCATTTCCACTAAACAGGTTGATGGATACTTGGAAGACTTAATAAACTCCCAGCTTTCCAAAAAATCAACTCAAAAGATTATTCAGAAGCTACACAAAAAAGAAAAAGTCAAGAATTACTTAATAGATCCAGACACTGGTCTTCTAATTTTTAAAGATAGGATAGCAATCCCTAAGGAAGATGAACAGCTCCAATTAGAAATTTTACAACAACAACATGATTCTCCACTTTCTGGTCACCCTGGTCAAGACAAGACTATTGATCTAGTCAAAAGAGATTTTCATTGGGAAAATATGACCTCCTTTATCAAATATTATGTTTCTTCTTGTTACCTTTGCAGCAGAAACAAGTCCAGTCACCACAAGAAGTTTGGACTCCTCCAACCCTTACCAATTCCAGATTCTCCCTGGACTTCACTCTCTATGGATTTTATTTCACAACTACCATTATCAAATGGTTTTGACTCAATCCTAGTGGTTGTCGATTGTTTCTCAAAAATTTCTATCTTTATGAAAACCAGAACTGATATCTCCTCTATGGAATTAGCTAACTTACTAATCTCCAACATCTTCTCCAAACATGGACTACCTGCTGACATTGTCAGTGACAGAGGATCTTTATTTGTTTCTTCCTTTTGGAAAAATGTATGTGAAAAATTACAGATAAAAAGAAATCTCTCCACAGCTTATCACCCTGAAACAGATGGTCAGACGGAACGCGTAAATCAGATTCTAGAACAATTTCTTAGGATGTATGTCAGTTATCACCAAGACGACTGGGATACCTGGATCCCTCTTGCTGAATTTGCCTACAACAACTCAACTCATACTTCAACAAAGCAATCTCCCTTCTTTACCATTTGTGGTTGACATCCCAACTTCAAAAGTCTGCATGTAGTAGATGACCAACCTGCCAGTCACTACATAACTCAGATTCACCAAAATCAGACGCAGCTGACAGATGAATTGGAAAAAGCCATTAAAACCTATAAGAGATATGCTGACCTTAAAAGAAGTGATTTTCCTGACTCATTTGCTGTTGGAAACAAAGTTTTGCTTTCTTCAAAAAATATCAAAACTAATCGTCCAACTCATAAGCTTTCAGAGCAATGGTTAGGTCCTTTTTTGATTACAGAACAGATTGGAAAACTTTGTTCAAGCTTCAACTTCCTCAACAATGGTCCACCATTCACCCTGTGTTCCACTCCTCCTTACTCAAACCTTATCAAGACAACTCATTATCTTCCAGACATCAACCACCTATTGAGCCAGTTCAAATTGATGAAAAGGAAGAATGGGAAGTGTCTCAGATACTCAACTCAAAACTCAAGAGGGGGAAACTATTCTACTTAGTTGAATGGAAAGGCTTTCAAAACAACAAGGAAAGCACCACTTGGGAACCTCAATCCAATCTCACCAACTGCCCTGCCTTACTTCAAGATTTCCATACACTCTCTCCTTTAAAACCAAACGCTCCCTTAAAATAAAGAAAAATAGCTATCTTTTCAAATCAAATATATATATATATATATATATAAACAAAATAATATATATATATATATATATATATAAAATAATAAAAATAAATAATCCATCTCAAAAAAATTCACTCTTAAAATAAAAATAAAATAAAATAAAATAAAAATATCAATCCTTTACAAATAAAATTCAAACATTTTCACACATAAGTTCTTCCAACTATTTTACTCCATTCATCCAAGAATTAACTAATTCTAATTTTCTAGCCTGATAAGAAATAGGTCCTCTAACAGTAGTTCCCATCTCAAACGTATGGCCTGCAAAAGCTAAGATATCTGATAGTTTCTTCTTGATCTCCAAAATTTTCCTTCTTCTGTTTTCAAAATAACCATACTTCTCTTTTCTCATTTCAGTTACCCAGCCTCTCTTTAAACCTTCTGGAAAATTTGAATCTAACATCCTTACGTTTCTATTATAAACTTCAAAAGATTGATTCACCTGATCTTCATCCAAAATTGAATCATCTCTAAATCTTTCACCTACTTTTTCGCCTCCCATCATTTTGACCAATCTTTCTCCATTTTCAATTTCTTCCAACATAGCCACAGAGGCTTCCCTCATTCCAATTCCTTTTTTCTTATTTTTTCTATCTTCTACTGTCCTTGCTCTTACCTCCAATTCCTTCATTCTCTTCCTTAAATCTTCCAACTCCAAGGAATTGTCCAACCTCCTTCCTTCATAAACAATAGATTCTCTAGCTTCTTTCCCCTTCCCTTTATTCACTTCTACATCCATTATTTGTCTTTCTTCTTCCTCCTCTACATCACTTAAATCCATCTCAGAACTCCCTTTGGCCTCTTCATCTTCTTTGACGCTTCAACAGCACCCTTTGACGCTTTGACGGCCCCCTTTGATGCTTCAACGGCCACTTTGAAACTTTGACAGCCTACTTCGACGCTTCAACGGCCTTCTTCAACGGTTTGACGGCTTACTTCGACGCTTTGACGCTTCGACGGCCTACTCCGACGCTTTGACGGCCTCCTTCAACGCTTTGACGGCTTGCTTCAATGCTTTGACGTGCTTCTTTGGAAGTTTTGACAGCCAATTCAGATGTTTTGTTGCGGACTCTTTTTGACGGTGATTCAAGATCTTCTTCATTGGTTTCTGGTTCAGCAACTCCCCATTGTATGAAGGCCTCACCCATCTCATCGTGACATAATCTTGAAGTCCCATCCAACGCCAATCAACCTTCTCTATGCATTTTCTCTCTTTTGGCTTTGACCTTTTTTAATCTTTCCTGCATCAAACAAACTATCCAACTCAACCAATCAGAATTCAATAAACCTCAAAAAAAATAAACAAATACTCAGTTGCACTTACCTGAAGATTCATCCAACCTGGATGAACCACCTAAATTCATTGCCTCATTGTCTGGAGCTTCCTTTATTTCAAAGGGTTGACTCTTATCCTGGACCCATAGGGTTGGCCCCATGGCCTTCCTCTTTCTCCTATCCATATCACAGGGCCTTCCAAATTGACAACAACTTTCACACTTGGTGGAATTAAAGCATATACTGGTGGTACAAATTTGATCCATCTTCAAGCATCTTTTGCAGCTGGGGTAATATTGTTGGACGGGGTAGTGATTGTTGGTCTTCTCCATTGGATATGTAGGTGTAGGTGATCTAGTAAAGGGACTTAGTGATGGTAATGGGGTAAGTGGTGGTGATGGTTGAAGGTAGGGTGAAGGGAATGGTAATGTGGTTGTGGATAATGGTGTTGGTGGTGTGGAGTGGGGTGGAGACAAACTGGAATCAGACATAGCTGAAGGATCAAGACTGGATGGCCTCTTCAACCTCTCTTTTTATGGTCATCAGGGGATGCCCTCCTCTTCACCAGGGGGTACTGTCATACTGACACCCAGCTCAACTCAATCTACAGTCTACCCTCAGTCAACTCAACTGTCTCAGGAACTTCAACCTCAGGGCTCTGGAGACTATATAGGTATATCTCTATTCAACCTACATACATATACTTATGACTACATACACATATGACTACATATACATATGACTACATATACATATGACTACATATACATATATCTACATATGGTCTGATCTCATGCAGTACATACATAGACTCCTCTGTGCTTGCACATACTTACACATGTTTACTCTCTCAGGTACTGGATATCCTATAAACTTGCTTACCCTGTCTATCCCATACTCTCTCTCTTTGGTTTATCCTTTGGGAATCCTTATGTACATCTCTCTGTAGACAGTATTACATACTCTCTCTACTTAGTACACATAGTGTCATGATCATTACATACACTGTTCACCTCTCTACTGTACACTCCCAACTTAGACGGCCTGCCCTGTAGCCTAGAACCAATGTGGCAATTAGTCTATCCCAATGTAGTTGCTCACTGTATCAGCCCTCTCTGGTACATTCATTTCTCCCTTGTCATTTCATGTGTAGTCTGAGCCCCAACCAGTTGTTCACCAGTTGTTCCTCTCTTGTAGTCTTCCACCTCTTGTCTATTTAAGTAGACCTCCTCTTTCTTACTGATTGTCCCCCCAACAAATCAGTTTACTACTTCTTGTGAGGTATCTATCCAAGCAAGTGTCATTCAGCACCTTGACCCCTTCTAAACCTTACTCTGCTCCATAGCCTCCTCCAGTAACCTTGCTCCCAAGCCTACTGTGAGTAGAGTAGCCCTTGTGCCAAGCCCTGCCTAGACATCAGCAGCCCTTGTGACAAATACAAGTGAATATCTTGGTGACCCACTCCTCATCCAGCTTTCAGCCACTGAACTGCACAATTCCTAGATTAAGAGTTCTCTTAAACTCTTCACCTTTTTCACTGTCTGACTCCTAGCTAGTATCCTGTCATCCCTTGTTGGTTTTTTCTCCTTTTCATGTAAATTCTTCTCTCTTCAGTTTTGTGCTCTGTGAATCACTGCTGTTCAATCCTTGAAACCAAACAACAGCTTGGTCCTGGTTTCCAATCAAGACTTTCTCAATTATCAATGGCTGATTTTTGAGAAACCATTTGCATTTAAAATATATTTCTCAGGATGAAGAAAATCAAATAAAAATACTGATATTATTCCAGTGATGCAAAAAGGCACCATTGGTGTCATCATAGTAATTTTTTTCGCTAAAATGAAGCTGTTTGGCTTGCTTTCAAACCCCGGGAAGGCTTGCAGCCCCAAAGGTTTAAAAGGGTTCCTGGGGTGGGGGAGAATTTTATTTGATGGCTTTTGAGCCCCCCAAAGGAAGTTAAACATTGATTGAGTCCCTGGGGGGTTAAATTGAGGCCTCAAGATCCCTTCTGAGGTCTTCCTGGGGTAGAAATATTTGGAGAAATAAAAAATAACCTATTGAGTAAATTTAATATGTATGAATGCAATAAATATTTATTTTTTGCAATAAATTCAAATTGGAACTCAAATTTGAAAATAAATATTATCCAATTTCAAAAAAATGATAAGAATTCATTTGGTTTACAAAAAATGGAATATTTTTTTGGGGAATTTAAAAACCTTTGTACTGAACACAAAGAAATCCTAAATACACCTATTTGATCCTAGGAGTTCAGATATATTGAATTATTTCAACAAAAATATCATCCAGTTCATAAATAATTATACAAATTTTAAAAAACACACTTCTTTGATGAAAATTCATGATTTTTGTGATGGAAGGTAAATAAATTTGTATCAAGGATAAAAAAAAATTGAAAAAAATACATATGTATATTTAAAAAGGATAATTCAAATTTTTTGAGAATTCCAACAAAAGTTTTATCAAGTAAAGTGTTTTATCCAAGGTCCTTGCTACCTTTCAGCTACCATAGGTGATAGAATAAATAATAAATATATTATTATAAAAATGCAGCAATAATCCAGAAAATATTTGGATAAAGCAAATGCAAGGCAATATGGTTTGGATGTTAATGATTATTATTAATCAATATTAATAAATTGATTATTAAATAAATGAAAAAAGGTGCCACAATGATATTGGGGCTCTTTAATACCTCTTCTTCAGGGAATTCACTTTGAAATCTGTAGGCCTGGTTACTTTGGAACCTTTAATTTATATTATTAAAGGAGTTATTTCCCAAAGATAATATATATATAAAATATATGGTGGAGTGGCAGGGCTTGGTGACCAAGCTGCCACGACATAAAAAGGATAATAAACTCACTGGTATAGTATTTAATTCTTTGGGTACCTGTTTGGGACATGTACTGATGGGTTAAACCTTTATCTGGGGTTAAAAGTTTGTTCAGCAGTTCAAATTGATAAAAAAGGGCTTGGGATGGATAATATTAATCAGAATAAATTCATAAATAACTTCATTATCTTTTATAAGTACTCAATCACTTTGGAATTTTGACTGGATGTAAATATAACTGGGTCTGGGGTATCAATAACCTCAAAAGAGCTCTTTATTTATAGATTTTTGGGTCCCATTTCTGTCCTTCTGAGGGCTATAGGGGCTCAAAGGGAAATATTCTAAGGCTGGCAGGGTACCAGTGGTAGACCATCACGTGTTCTTGGTGCTATAGCATGGGTAGAATATAGTTCCACAGGATAATGGAATTATTTTACTCTTTGAGTAATTGGTATGTGAATAACACATTATTTATCCACATGATTTTATTCCATTAATTATAATTAGTAAATATTCCCAGGTTGGTGATATTTATTTTAAATAGAAATTTCTATGGATAATCTGATGCAAGATGATTTCTCATTATGTATTCACTGATGGGAAAAAAATCATAATAATGATTTTGGTCCTTATTTTCAAAATTTTGTTTATTTACTTAAAATAAATAATTGAAAATATATCCTGTGGGAATATATGTAATATTTTTACATATTAAATTTTCTTGGTATATAACGGAAATTTTGGTATTTCCAAGTTTCAATATTTGTAACTTTAAGATATTTTAAAAGATTTCTCAAGCTTTGGTTATCTTATTTTCGACATTTTAGTATTTACTCATTGTATTTTGTAAAAATATGTAAAATGCTTATTTCAAGTGATTATATATAAATTTATGTATTTTTATACTATTTAATATCCACAGTGACATTTTTTACATATTTAGAATGTCCCCCTATTGGTAGTAGCACCTTTACGCAGTACCTCAGCTCTCATGCTGTCTTTCAGCCTGTCAGCCCGTAGTCCCACAGCTGTGTACTTGTCAGGTCCTCAGGACTGCGTACCCGGTTTGTCAGGTTATGTAGACAGGAGGGCGGTGCTGCTGCTTAGCTGCGCACAGATTTATTAGTTGCCGCGGCTGCATGCGGGAATTGTGACAAATCACTTTGCCGCATGTAACTCCTCTAAATCACAGAATTCATGGATTCTGAAACAATTTCAACTGTGAGACCTAAACTTGGGGTTTCATGTGAAATATCAAATGGCAAAAACCTCAAGGCCATGTCTTCTGTTAATTTTTAATTAATGATTTAAAAATACAAGGATTGGGAATTAGCGGTAGGTGTCAGTGAGTGACCCTACCTTAAATTTAGTGGAAAATTTGACTTTGAAATAATATTTTAAGATTATTTCTTGATTCATACTTTTTTTTATTATTTATTTTTGTATTCTATGTTTTTTTTCTGTTACTTTTGCAGATTGTTCTGTAACAGTAGAAAGCTGAAATGGGTAGACAAAATTTTTGGGACTGTTTCTCAAAGCAACCACACCCAGGTACTTCAAAAAATTTTTATGAAGTCTGGTGTGCCTTGTTTCTGATTTTTGAAATTGCATCTTCTTGTGCCCACTCCAGTTGACCAATTGGAACATTGCAACTGTCTCAAATTTTCAATGTCAACATCTCAATACTCCATAGCCTCAAATAGCAAACCAAGTAAGTAAATTATTTGGAATATTATTCTTAATCTTTGATCCTGATTCATGGGATCTCTTTTTAATATATAGTATTCTTTGTGCAATGGGTTCTTTTGGAAGACCAAGATGATCAAACCAACAAAGGATGATGTAATTGCAATGGTTTAAATGAATTTCAGAGAAATTTAAAAATTACCAACCTAAATTAAACCTCAGGCTAAGTTAAACTCAAGCAGTGAAGGAACAATTTTTAGCAGTTTCCATGACTTCCAACTAACTTCTCTCAAAATTATCATCACCATCTTACCAAGTCACTGAGAAATCCACATTTATCAAAATTAGTTTGAATTATTGTTAGAAACCCCCAAAATTAATTTTTATTTCATGAAAATCATTTGGTTTTTTCCTCATTCACACCCTCATCAAGAAGAAAAAAATATTAATGGTACATAATTTTTCAATTTTATTTTTTCCTCCAGCATGTTTTTTGCTTTTTTTGGGATTTTTAGGATTATTTTTTAAATATTATAATTTGATCAACTTTCAAATTTCAATTTTTGTAAAATTAAAATAAATATTATGAAATATTTAAGACTATGAACAAAAGTAAATCAATGCCTTTTTTGAAAAATTGATTTAGCATGAAACACATGCCTGAAAATAAATTTATTTTTTTAGGCCAATCAGTCTAGAAATTTTTGTCCACCCGCTGTACAAAAATAAAAACATCAAATGCAAAAAATTGATTTATGAGAATAAGAATTGAAATTTTCAGTGAGATTTTGACTACCTTAGCACAAACATAAAATAAAATAGAGAAATTTTTTATATAACTAAAATGTGAAGGGGATTCAAATATTTTCAAATATTAAAAGAAATAATTCTTTGAGAAAAAAAATAAGAATAATGAAATCAAAAAATTGATTTCTTTGAATAAAAATTATAATTTGTGATGGAATTTAGATCTCTTTTACAAAACATAAGAAAAAATAAAAAAATTACACATGAAACCACTTCATGGGAGGAATTTTAATATAATTAAAAATTACAAAAGAAACTCCATCAAGTGCATTAATGATAAAAGAAATATCAAAATTTGATTTTTTTTTCATTAGACAATTTTTTACATTTGATGTTTTTATTTTTTTACTTGATGAGAATTTTGTTGAAATATTTCAAAATAATTTTCATTCTCCTTGTGAAAAACATATATAGAGTAATTTAATATTATTTTTCATGCTGGTACAAAGGTTTTACATTCCATCAAAAATTTTGAATTTTCTTGAAAGAAGTATTTTTTAGATTCTTTTTATAATTCTTTATGTAATGGATGATGTTTTTTTAAATGTTTCAAGATTTTTGAATTTAAAGCATGAAACATAAAGATTTTGCATTTTTTATGCTTTTAGATGTTTGGTAAAAGTTTATTTATATTCCACTGAGTATAACTGAATTTTTGAAACAAAAGTGATGTTTTATAGTTTTTCTTAATTTTCCTACATTGAATAAATTTTGTCAAAATATGAGGTCAGATTCCAATTCCTTTCAAACAAATGATCTTCTTAGGATTTTTACATATTAGGGCGTATCAGAGTGAAGCAAACCCACCATTTTTTAATGGCTTGTTTCAAACAAAATTCACCATTTAAAACCCACAATTAAAAAAAAAAAACTTATTTCACATCAGACATGTCAGAGTTACCTGGAAATAAGTGGGATTTTTTCAAGTAAAGTATATAAAGGCTTCCACCACCTTTCCTCTTCATACACCCCTGGTTTTCCACTTCCAACCTTGGAAAAATTCTACCTCCAAACTCATTGGAACAAAATTTGATTTATCCCTCTTCATCTCTTCATCACTATCCTCATCACTTCATCACTCTCATCATATCCGGCTAAATCTCATTGCACCAATATCCTCATCACTTCGTCACTCTCATCCCTTTATCACTTTCATCAAATCCAGCTAACTCTCATGACACCAATATCCTCATCACTCCCTCAACCTCATTGCTTTATTGCTTTCATCACATCCTAACTCTCATGGCTTTATCCCTCTTGTCACTTCATCACTCTCATCTCTTCCTATCCTATTTGCTTCATCACTCTCATAATGGCCCCTCAGCAATTTTCCCACTGAAAGTCCACTAAAAAATCCAATGGACCAAAGCAAACATCCCCCAGGAACTCAACATCCCACAATCCTCCCCCATCAGCTTCAAAAGCCTCAAGTAAGCTCAAGAGAGCTGATCAAATCATCCTGGTAAACTGGATCAAAATTCTGTCCAACTACAATGCTTGTTTTGGATCCAACAATGAAACAGGCGTTGGCCAACCTCCATCCTCTAAGGTCAATGATTATCTCCTGATGGCAAATGAACTAAAGAATAAAAAAAATCTAGGCTGGATCTGTCATCCAAATGAATGAGGGAGCTATTCAAGAATTATCAAGACAAGTACAAAAAAGGACCACTCCATGTCAATCTCAACCAGCTTTGGTATCACTGACTCCAAAAAATCCAAGGGAATCAACTTGGTGGTGGATAAGTTGGACTACATTTGTACTTTTTAGATTCAAATGGATGAAATCATTGGAAAGAAGGACAACATAACCCCTCTAGCTGCTTTTGAAACCCAAAAATCTGATTCAGTTGATTCCAAGCACTTGTCTAGGGATTCTAAGCCTAGCAATGAGTACCTTGAATAAACCTTTGCCTTTGAGTGGCCCCCATCCAATGCCAAGGAGGATATTTAAACACAATCAGCTCCAATCACGTCTACTTTCGCATTGATTGATGAGCCAAACCCAACCTTGGACCCTCACTTACTTCTTTTGATTGCTCCCTTCCTGGGGTGGAAGAACAGGAGAACTTGGCCAATGCCAGGGATGTAATTCTCATATCACAATTGCCATCAAAATCTGCTCAATTAAGGAACCAAGTTCTTTTCTCTTCTGTCTGGTTAATCCTGACTCATTTAGATTCAAAAGAAACAGGATCATCCATTCATGAATTGTCAAAAACTAAAGCCAATGGGGCATGCCACATCCCCTTCAAATGAGAGCAATGATGTTCCCACACAAACCTCATCTGCACATCAAAAGCAAAAGGCCTCCAATTCCATCAACATCAACCCCCATAGCATTCAAAAGGGCAGAAAAACTTGAAATTCTTTATGCTTTGAGGAGATCATGGAGAAGAAAGATTCAAGTAAGCCCATTGGATTCTCCTTGCTTTCAAAACAAGATCATTCCCATTCCCCTCTGAAAAAACGTTAAATCACATATTGAATATGAAAAACTTCAGTTTGAAAAGGAGAAGTGGGAGAGTCAACTGGCTATTGATTTGCAAAAGAGAAAGCCAAGAGTTTGAATCATCAACAAAAATGGGATGCCAAGTGGAAGCTGAAACAGGTTGAGTAGAATTTCAAAAAGAGGAAAAGGAGAAGGATTGACAGAAAGCACAACTGGAAATGGAGAGGGAACCACTGGAAACAGAAAAAAAGGATAAGTGGTCAATGGCTGCAGCATACATTAGTAGCAGTAGAAAAGTAGATGAATTAAAGCAGATTACTCAAATGCTGGGCTTTTAAATATATTTTCTTTGATGAAAAACTTAAAAAGAAAAAAAAAATCATTTTTGATTACAACAATGCTTAAGACTATTTTTAACCCCACCAATAATTTTTTTTATTTTTATTTATATTTTTTTACTGGAGTATATTTTCCCACTCCCCAAGTCTCTGCAAGTGTTTCTAGTTGTTTTGTTAAATTGCATTGACATTGCCATTCTTGTATTAGTGGCAGTCTTGACAGCAGGAAAAGTACAGTGCTTGTACTTATTGGCTTCCCAAAACATTTTGACCCCACATTTTTTCTTGAAGTCAATTCCAAAGCCAAGGTCAGGAAAAACAAATTGTCCATCTGATACTTCATATTCATCTGTAGTTTAAATAAGCCCTCCGTTTGATTTCTTGGTTGGAACAGCAAGTAAAAAGGAATACTGAGAGATGTCACCTTTGTCAGTGTGAGGTGAGTTGTAAAAAGAGTCTGATGTGAAAGTGACATGCAAAGGGGAGTAGGCAGAGAACCCAATTTGAGTGATGAGAAGGAGGGGATCCCATTGTCCTTAATTATTTCACTGTTTGATTCACAGGGAAGTCTGGCCAAATTGCAGATGGCAGGATACAGATCCAAAGGTTGTAGTTTCTGTGCAGACCATAAAAACTTTTCATTGATGCCCTCCTCTGCAAGTTCCAAAGAGATTTTTGATTCCCTCATTGGATCCCTCTTTTTCTTCAAATCCCTCTGCTTGCCACCTCTCTTTATGTTTGGCACCTCATCTCCTTCCATCTTGTTCCCTCCCAGACAAATGCTCTGCTTGGGGTGAGGATCAAGAAGGGATTCAATTTAGCATATAACATTGTGAGTAAAGTGGGAGAAGGTATGAAATTGAAGGAAAAGCCATCATAAAAGGATTGCCAAAAAAAAAAGAAAAAAAGAAACGTCAGTCACATGATCACCAAAAAAAAAAAATTACTGGGCGGGGGCATGAAACAATTTGGCCAGGCTTATTACACAAAAAAAAAAACAGTCATGTCATCACCAAAAAAAAAAAAAAAAAAAAATTACCGGGGTGCAAAGGCCGGGCTTTGGGGTGGGCTAGGTGGGCCAGGGTGGATGGCGCCTGGCGGCAAGGCAAGGGACGGGGGTGGCTTGGGGGGGATCAAGGGGGGGGGCGGATGAGAGCAAGGCAGGGGGCAGGGCTGGAAAGCCAAGGGAGACCAAGGGGGGGCAGGGTGGGCGAGCGAAGCAAGGAGGGGGGGGACCAGAGCAAGGGGGGGGGCAAGGCCATTGAGCCAAGGTAGATGGGAGGGGGGGGGTGACAATGGCAAGGGGGGGGGGCAAGGCCATCAAGCCAAGCAAGATGGGAGGGGGGGGCTGACCAGAGCAAGAGGGGGAAAGGCCATCAAGCTGAGGGAGACCAAGGGAGGGGGGAGAGGGGGGGTGTTGGTGAGTTAGTGGGAGGGAGTGAGAGGGGGTGAGAGGGAGGGAAAAGGGGAATGAGGAGGAGGGAGGGAGGAGATTACCTAGGGGATCAACCAGGGGGGTGGGGGGGGCCTGAAGGGGATGGAGGTGGATGAATGAAATGATGAGCATTGGATTATGGGGAGGATGAGGAGGAGGGAGGGAGGAGATTACCTAGGGGATCAACCAGGGGGGTGGGGGGGGGCTGAAGGGGATGGAGGTGGATGAATGAAATGATGAGCATTGGATTATGGGGAGGATGAGGAGGAGGGAGGGGAAGCTTACCAGGGGTGCCAACCAACGGAGGAAGGGAGGTGGTGGGTGAGGTGGAGGTGGAGGGTGTGGTGGAGGTGATGGGTGAGGTGGAGGTGGAGGGTGAGGTGGAGAGCGGAATGGTGGTGGGTGAGGAGGAGAGTGGACCAGTGTTTTGGTGGTGTGAGGTGGGTGGTTTGGAAGTTTGGGTTCTGTTTTTGTCTAAGTCCACAAAAAGAAAAATTCCAAGTCAGCCTTGGATGCTTGGTTGAACAACTAAAACCAAAAAAGATATTTCACCTATTAAAAAACCAAATGCTACACATAAAAGTGAGCAAGTGTGAGGGGTAGAATCCGCTCTCTCATAGCCAAAGATGAGGTAGAAGATGAGACAGGGATGACTTGAGGAGGATCAGGAATATCTTCTTCAAATATTTTGTCCCATGCATCCTTGATGTTGGTAAGAAGGTTGTAAAGGATTACACAGGTGAGAACCCAGTTGATGAGAATCTTTATGTCCTCCAAATTATGAAGCTGGTTTTGCATTCGCTGTTAAAGCTGTTTTTGCATCTCCTGTCAGCTGGACCATCTTCCTTTCAGGATTCCTATGGCATGCTCAATTTCAACTTGTGATTGGGCAAGATGATAGTTGAAATTGGTTTTTCCTTGATCATTGGACAATGATGATGGGATTTGTGTGAAGATGGAGATGTGAAGCAAGAGATTTGAACCAATGGAGATGTGAATGGATGGAGATGTGAAGCAATGGAGATGTGAAGCAATGGAAATGAGATGTGTGTGATTTGATGGAGATGGGATTGGTATGGATTGGCTGAGGTTGAGGTGTGGATGGGTGTTTTGCATGAAATGGATTGTGGATGGATGAAAATTGCGGGTTTGATGTTTGAAACCCACCATTTTCATGAAACCCACCATTTTGAAATACACCAGTTAGGGGGTATGTGTATTTCAGAAAACCACCATTAAAAATGGCGGGTTTGGTCAAAAAAATGGAGGGTTTCTAATGGTGGGTTTTCAAACTCTGATACTCCCTAATGTGATGAGGGTAATGAAGCAATGAGAGAATTAAAGCGGTGAGAGTGATGAGTTTATGTAGGAAAGAGGATAGGAAGAGATGAGATTGATGAATCAATGAGAGTGATGAAGCAATGAGAGTGATGAAGCAATCAGATTTATGAATTGATGAGGATAGCAATGGAGAGATGAAGACTGATGAATCAAATTTTTTGGATGATGTTGGAGGTAGAATTTTTCCCATGAGGTTGGAGGTGGAAACCAGAGGTGATGATGTGGAATGATGGGTTGAGGTGATGAAAGCCTTTAAATATTTTATTTGAAAAAAACCATTTATTTTCAGGTAACTCTGATACATCTGATGTGAAATAAGACAGTTTTTTTGATTTTTAATGGCGGGTTTGAAATAGAAGATTTGGGTTGAAACCTGCCATTGAAAAATGGTGGGTTTTCTCAACTTTTTTATTCCCTAATTTAATTGCAGAGACTTTATGAAATGAATCATATTTCTTTTAAGTTTTTTTCCTTAATAATTACCAAAATTTATTTATTTTTCCTCAAAGAAATTAAAATAATATATGAAATAAGAAACAAAAAAAATTCAAAAAATTAACCAAAAATAAAAAATTTCCCATAAATCAAATATCCAGAAGCAAATCCATTTTTTGAAGAAATTTTGACCTCTATGGAAAAGAACCCAATTGAACATGTCATATCAAGACATTTGATTTTTTAATTTTTCTTTATGAAACAAACAGCCCTATATTTTTTGCATGTACACATCCACATGCCAAAAAATAAACCTTTCACACCATTTTTTGTAGTGTGAACTTGTGAAACCAAAAAGGGTAAATGTACAGTTATATGATAAAATAATGCCATTTTTGCATTATTTTGAATTTTGAAGGTAAATGTTTATCAATTTCAAGGATTTAATATACTATTTTCCAAAAAAAATGTCTATTGAAAACATATAATTCCACTTTAAATTCCTCAGTTTAAGTTTTTTGAAATTTTTATCCCATGTTATCTGAAATAAATTTGAATGTCACCAAAAGAAAATTAACTTTTTTCATTTTCAAGGGTTTTTGAAATTAAATTCCGAATTTTTCTTTAAAAAAACAATAAAATTCCTTCCTGAATCCACACCAATACTATAAAATCTATGTTTTTTTATTTTTTTTGAAAAAAACATAAGAGAGATTTATGAAGCACTTTTTCTTACTAAATTTATGCTATTTTTCAAAAAAAGAAGGAAAAGGGCATTGATATGGAAATTGTTTGACTAAATCAAAACCTTTTTGGATGGCATGCACACCATAATTTTTAGAATACTGGCTTGGGTAGGGGGAGAAAATTCATTTTAAGTATTCTTTGGGCTTTTGGCATGAATTTTTGAGTTTAAAACATAATCCTGGGGTGGTTAAACATGCCTTCTAAACATTTTGGGCCAAAGGAGGCCTTAAAACATGAATTCAGGCCTTGGGAGACTAAGAAAATGACTCCAGACCCACTGTGGGGTCTGTCTGGCGGAAGAATATTGTATTTAACACAAATAAATACAATAAAATTAACTTTTGAAAGGAATTCAAATATGAAATCAGATTTTTGAAAAAAATAAACTTCATTAAATATTAGAAAAATAATTAAAATTCAATTTCTTTGCAAAAATCTGAATATTTCCAGAGGGATCTAAATAAAGTTTTAAAAAACATCAAAAAAATAAAAGAAAATGTCACACATACCAATGGTTTGAGAGGCGTTCAAATCTATGGCTGTTTTGGAGAAATAAATTCATAACTTGCTTGAATAATGATAAAAAATGTTGAGAGATATTTTCTTTGAAAAAATGAATTTTGACGGTTGAATAGAGCATATCAGAGTTAACCAACCCCCCTATTTTTTAATGGTGGTTTTAAAAGCAAATCAGCCATTTCAAACCAACCATTACAAATCAAAAAAACCCACTTGATTCCCATCAGGAAAGTCAAACTCACCTGCAAATAAATGGGTTTTTTCATATAAAGTATTTAAAGGCTTTCATAATCTAAACTACACATCTTCCCACCTCATACATCCTTTATCTCTCATCCCCTTTTAACTTCATCAATCTCATCACTTTAAGGCTCTCATCACTTCATCACTCTCATCACTTTATTTCTCTAATCACTTTACTGCTCTCATTGCTTCATCCCTTCATCCCTCTTACTACTCTCAAATGGGCCCTCAGCAAACCTCCCCCTGCAAGTCCACACAAAAATCCAATTCCCCCAAGCAAAAATCCCCAAGGAAATCTACATAAAACAATCCTCCCCTGTCAGCTTCCTAAGGATCAAGTCAGCTCAAGGGAGCTGATCACATAATCCTGTTAAACTGGCTCAGAATCCCCTCCAACTATGATGCTTGCTTTGGATCTGACAGTTAAACATGAGTTGGCTAACATCAATCCTCTAAGGTTAATGGTTATCTCCTGATGGCCAATGAACTAAAGAATAAAAGAAAAGTTAGGCTGGATCTTTCATCCAAACGGATGAGGGAGCAATTCAAAAAATATCAAGCCAAGTACAAAAAGAACCACTCAATGTCAATCTCCACTGGCTTTGATATCACCAACTCAGATAAAGCCAAGGTAATCAACTTGTTTGTTGGTAAGCTTCACTCCATTTTTCCTTTTTATATCAAAATGGATGAAAACTTTGGAAAGAAGTCTAAAATCACCCCCTTATCTGATTTTGATGCCCAAAAATCAAATTCCATTGATTCTGAGGACTTGGCTGTAGATGCTCAGCCAAGAAACCATGACCCTGATGAAATCTTAGAGTGGCCCAAATCTGATTTAGAGGAGGATATTCTATCTCAACCACCTCCAATCATGTCCAAATAAGCAATGATGAACCCTAAAACCCCTTCCTTGGACCCCTTACTTACTTTTTTGAATTGCTCTCTTCCTGGGGTGGAAGAAATCAACAACCTTGCTGATGAGGAGAAATTTATTCCACCATCTCCATGAAAATCAAAATCTGCTCAAGTAAGGAACCAATTTCTTTTCTCTTCTTTCATGTTAATCCTGACTGATTTAGATTGTAAAAAAATAGGCTCATCCATTCCTGAATGGCCAAACACTCAAGTCAATGTGGCCTCCCACATCACCTTCAAATAAGTGTGATTATGTTCCCACACAAACCTCCTCTGCAAATGGAAAGAAAAAGGCCTCCAATTCCATCAACATAAACCCCAATAGCTTTCAAAAGAGGAGAAACCCTTCAAATTTTCCTGGCTTTGGGGATATCATGGAGAAGAAATATTTGCATGAGTGCATTAATGAAATCTCCTTGCTTTTGAAATCAACCTCATTGATATTCCCCTAAAAAAATCAGTAAAATTAAAAATTTAATTGGAAAGACTGGAATTTGAAAAGCAAAGGTGGGATTGGCAACTGGCTATTGATTTTCAAAGCCAGAAAGCCAAGAGTTTGGCTCATCAAAAAAGATTGGATTCTGAGTGGAAATTAAAACAGGCTGAGATGGAGTTTCAAAAATAGGACAAGGAGAAGGATCAATATGAAGAAAAACTGGAAAGGGAAAGGGAAAAACTGGCTATGGAAAAAAAGATAGTTTATCAGTGGCCATGGCACATATTGGTAGCAGTAGAAAGGTGGAAGAAATCAAGAAAATTATTCAATTGCTTGGCTTTTAAATATATTTACTTGGATAAAGTTTCAAAACAAAAATAAAAACAAGGATTTTTGATTACAACAATGTTTGAGACTATTTTTTAAATTCACCAATAAATAAATCTTTTTTTATTTTTATTTAAATTTTTTCTTGATAGTATATTTTGCAACTGTTCAAGTCCTTACAAGGCTTCCTAGTTGTTTTGGTTATTTGCATAGACATGGCCAGTCTTGTATGATTTTTGGTCTCCAAGGCAGGAAAATTACAGTTCTTTTACTTATTTGCTGCCAAAATCATTTTAACCACACATTTTTGTTTGAAATCAATACCCAAAACCAATTCAGGAAAAACAAATTGGCCACAAGATCCTTGATATTCATCCTCAGCTTTGATAATTCATCCATTCAATTTTTTTGTTGGGACCACCAGTAAAAAGAAGTAGTACAAGATGTTGCCTTTGTCAATGTGCAGAGAATTGTAGACGGAACTTGATGTGAAGGTGATGTGGGGGGCACAGTAAAACGGATTGAGGCAGGATCCAAATTCCAATGAAGAGAAACAGGGGATATTTTTTCCATAATGTTTTCATGGTTGGAAGCAAACACAATTCTTGCTAATTTTGAAACATTTGGTCTAAAATTTGCAAGGCCTTGTTGGACCTAAGGCTCAAAAAACAAAAATCTTGATGATAAGATTTAACAGCAGCTTTCTTCAAATATTGTCCAAATAGTTCAGAAGAGTGAACCAATTTTTTCCATCCAATTGCCCACATTTTTCCACACCAAGATCTTGAGGTACCAACAGTTTTCAAAAATCTTTTTTATTGGTGAAGGAAAGTGGTGACCAAGTTGATTTCCTTCTTCCCTTGCTCAGAGAGTTCATTTAAAGGTACAAACTCAACAATTGAAATCAGAGACTTTTGATTGGATTCATCAATTACACTAACTTTCCCAGAGCTGAATAAATAGAATAGTTTGATACTCTCTTTGGCTTGTTCAAACTCTTTGGGTGATGGCTTTGAATTGGTGACCATGGTATGATACAGATCCAAAGGTTTTAGTTTTCTTCTAGAACACACAACCTTTTCATCCATCCCCTCATCTGCAACTTCCAAAAATATTTCAGAATCTCTCATTTGAGTCATGTTTTGCTGACAAGCCTTATTCTTCCCACCTCTCTGTATGTTTGAAAAATCATCTCCAATCTTGTTCCCTCCAATCAACATGCTACTATTGGGGTGAGGATAAAGAAAGGACTCAATTCATTTTGTAAAATTTTGAGTATAGTGGGAGAAAAATGGGAAGTTGAGAAAGGATGGATGTGGAAAGAACAATAGGTTTAATGGTGGGTTGAATTGCATGGAATAAAAAAAAACCATCATGAGTCATGTTAAAAGCAAGGTAGATTATCAACAAAACTAGAAAAAAAAGTAAAAAATACAAGTCAAGTTTACTTCCAAAAAAAAACAAATACATAAAATGGGTCAGTACCATTTTTTGATAATCAGGGAGCAGGAGGAGGGGGCTGTGGTCCAATTCAACTTCTCAATTTATTTTGATTTGATTAAGCAATTGATTTTCTCACTTGATTGAGGAGGGGGAGGAGGGGGAGGAGGGGAAGGAGGGGGAGGAGGGGGAGGAGGGGGAGGAGGGGGAGGAGGGGGAGGAGGGGAAGGAGGGGGAGGAGGGGAAGGAGGGGAAGGAGGGGAAGGAGGGGGAGGAGGGGAAGGAGGGGAAGGAGGGGAAGGAGGGGGAGGAGGGGAAGGAGGGGGAGGGGAAGGGGGAGGGCGGGTGGGGTCCAAATCAATTTCTTTACTCATATGCAATTGATCAGGCAATCAATTTGGAGGATAGGAGGAGGAGGGGGGGGGAGGAGGAGGGGAATGAGGACATACCTAAAGGGGGGAATGTATCAAATTGAAATTCTATGAAGGCGTGCCAAAGGTGTACCTGGAAAGGATGGATTGGTTGATTGATCAGTTCCAAAATTGAAGGGAGGAGGAGAAGGGGGGGGGAATTACCAGGGTGATTGGTTGATGGATTGGGAGCAGAAGGAGGAGGACTTGTAGGGACTTTGAGGTTAAGGTGGTTTGGTGAGGAGGAGGAAGGAGTGAAACATTTTGTTTGGTGAGGAGGAGGCTGCAGTGGACCGGTGAGTGAGTGGGGTGAGGTGGGTGGCTTGGTGAGGGGTTAGGTATGGGGTGGAGGTTTTTTTTTCTAATTCCACCAAAAAAGGATAATGTTAAGTTCATGGCTACAGTTGTGTGGGAGTTGTGCAGGGCCCCACACAACCTGTGGGAGCCGTGTAGGGCACCACACAACCTGTGGGAGCTGTTTAGGGCCCATAAACTACTCCAAATGGTAATTATAAACACGTGCAACCCCTGGGGGGGCATATACCCCCATAATGGGCATTTTTGATTTTTCTACCCCTGTACACAACCTTATTATTTATTATTTATTATTTATTATTTATTATTTATTATTTATTATTTATTATTTATTATTTATTATTTATTATTTATTATTTATTATTTATTATTTATTATTTATTATTTATTATTTATTATTTATTATTTATTATTTATTATTTATTATTTATTATTTATTATTTATTATTTATTATTTATTATTTATTATTTATTATTTATTATTTATTATTTATTATTTATTATTTATTATTTATTATTCATTATTTATTATTTATTATTTATTATTTATTATTTATTATTTATTATTTATTATTTATTATTTATTATTTATTATTTATTATTTATTATTTATTATTTATTATTTATTATTTATTATTTATTATTTATTATTTATTATTTATTATTTATTATTTATTATTTATTATTTATTATTTATTATTTATTATTTATTATTTATTATTAATTATTTATGATTTAGTGGAGGCCACACAACTTTATTCTAGTTGTTTAGCGTGCCACACAACTCAAATGGGACGTGTAGCATGCCACACAGCCCATTTGAGTCGCGTAGCATGCCACAGGGCCCTTTTGAGCCATGTAGCATACCACACGGCCCATTTGAGTTGTGTAGGGTGCCACATGGCCCATTGAGCCATGTACAGAGTCATGTACACGGCTCATAGAGCCATGTACAGAGTCATGTACACGGCTCAAAGAGCCGTGAATTCAACATTACCCTTTTATTTTTTTTGTTTGCTTTTTTGGAAAATGTTAAATTCATACCTCTTTGAGTTGTGTACACAACTCAATGGGCAGTGTGGCACCCTACACAACTCAAATGAGCCGTGTTGCTTGCTACACGACTCAAATGGGCCATGTGGCATGCTACACAACTCAAATGGGCCGTGTGGCAAGCTACACAACTCAAATGGGCCGTGTGGCATGATAAATGTCCCATTTGTGTTGTGTGGAATGCTAAACAACTAAAATCAAGTTGTGTAGCCTCCACTAAATAATAAGTAATGAATAATAAATTATAAATTATAAATTATAAATTATAAATTATAAATTATAAATTATAAATTATAAATTATAAATTATAAATTATAAATTATAAATTATAAATTATAAATTATAAATTATAAATCATAAATTATAAATTATAAATTATAAATTATAAATTATAAATAATAAATTATAAATTATACATTATAAATTATAAATTATAAATTATAAATTATGAATTATAAATTATAAATTATAAATTATAAATTATAAATTATAAATTATAAATTATAAATTATAAATTATAAATTATAAATTATAAATTATAAATTATAAATTATAAATTATAAATTATAAATTATAAATTATAAATTATAAATCATAAATTATAAATTATAAATTATAAATTATAAATTATAAATAATAAATTATAAATTATACATTATAAATTATAAATTATAAATTATAAATTATGAATTATAAATTATAAACTATAAATTATAAATTATAAATTATAAATTATAAATTATAAATTATAAATTATAAATTATAAATTATAAATTATAAATTATAAATTATAAATTATTAATTATAAATTATAAATTATAAATTATAAATTATAAATTATAAATTATAAATTATAAATTATAAATTATAAATTATAAATTCTAAATTCTAAATTCTAAATTATATATCATAAATAATAAATAATAAATAATAAATAATAAATTATAAATTATAAATAATAGGTAATAAATTATATATAATAAATAATAAATAATAGGGTGTATCAAAGTTAACCAAAACCGCTATATTCAATGGCGGATTTCAAACCAAATCTGCCATTTCAGACCCGCCATCAAAAATCAAAAAAACCCACTTATTTCACATTAGAAATGTCAAAGTGAACATGAAATAAGTTGGTTTTTTCAAATAAAGTATTTAAATAGAAACAAAATAATTAAGGCTTAAACTGATTTGTCATTTTGTTTAGGGAGTTGTGTTTTTCATTCCCACAAACCTGGAAATCACGCAGTTTGGATGTCCCCACAATGTCCCCCAATGTCCCTAACGCTTGCAGTAAACCTGGAAGAAACATGGTTTTGGGGGTTGTCAAAAAAAAAACAAAATTCTATGGGATAGCATGGCATCTCAAACCCCTGTAGAATAAATCTGAAGAATTTTGGCCATTTTTAACGCCTTCAAGATTGCCCTCAAAAAACTGAAAAAGAAACTGGTCCACATCTCAAATATTTTCACATTTGTAATCTTTCCATGTCATCCACCCCTGGCTTCCCACCTCCTTCTACCTCCAACCTCCTTGCAAATTTCTTTACCTCCAGCCTCATCATAAAAAGATTCACCACTCTCATCACTTTATCACTCTCATCATCACTCGCATCATCACTCGCATCAATTTATCACCCTCATCACTTGATCACTCACCACTTTGTGGCTCTCATTGCTTCATCACTCTCATTGCTTCATTGCTCTCATCACTCTACCTCCAACCTCATGGAAAGAATCCAATCATTGTTTTATTTCTCTTCTCAATTTATTTCTCTAATCACTTCATATCTATTGTAACTTTATCTTGCTAGTCACTTTATCCCTTTCATCAACTTATTGCCCTTACTCTTTCCAAATGGCCCCTCAGCAAACCTCCCCCCGCAAGTCCACACAAAAGTACAACACACAAAAGAAAAAATTGCCAAGGAACTCCACTACAAACAATCCTCCCCCATCAGCTTCCAAGGGCTCAAGTCAGGTCAAGAGAGCTGATCACATCATCCTGGTCAACTGGCTCAAAATTCCCTCCAACTATGATGCCTTCTTTGTATCCAACAATGAAACACGTGTTGGCCAACCTCCATCCTCTAAGGTCAATTGTTATTGAACTCAAGAACAAAACAAAAGGTAGGCTGGATCTGTCATCCAAAAATATTAGGGAGCAATTCAAGAATTATTGAGCCAAGTACAAAAAGGCCCATCCATGTCAATCTCCACCAGATTTTGTATCACCAACTCTGACAAAGCCAAGGGAATCAACTTGGTGGTTGATAAGTTGGACTCAATTTCTCCTTTTTATATTCAAATGGATGAAATCTTTTGAAAGAAGATCAACATCATCCCTTTAGCCTTATTTGATGACCAACAATCCAATTCATTCCACACTGTGGAATTGGCTTGGGATGCTCATCCTAGCAATGGTGATCCTGAAGAAACCTTTTCCTTGGAGTGTCACCCATCTGATGCCAAGTATGATATTCAAAGGCAATCAGCTCCAATCACATCTACTTCCGCATTGATTGATGCGTCAAACCATACCTTGGACCCCTCCCCTCCTTCTTTGGATTGCTCTCTTCCTGGGTTAGCAGATCTCATCAACCTTGATGATGCAGAACAAGATACTCCTCAGTCTCCATTACCCTCAAAATCTGTTCATGTAAGGAACCCATCTCTTTTCTTTTCTGTCTTTTTAATCCTGACTGATTTAGATTGTAAAAAAACAGGCTCATCCATTCCAGAATGGCTGAAAACCCAAGCCAATGGGGCCTCCCACATTGCCTTTGAACACCAGTGACGACTTTCAGACTCAAACCTCCTCTGCCAAGCGTTAGCCAAAGGCCTCCAATTCCATCAATATCAACCCCAAAATTCATCAAAAGAGGAGAAACACTTCTGGTTTTTCAGGCTTTGAAGAAATGATGGAGAAGCAAGATTCATGGAAGTCCATTGGTTAAATATCCTTGCTTTCAAAACCATGCTCATTGCTTTTCCCCTGCAAAAAACAGTCAAATAACAAATTGAATCCAAAAAAATTGAGTTTGAAAAGCAAAAGTGGGATTTTCAACTGGCCATGGATGTTCAAAAGCAGAAAACCAAGACTTTGGATCATCAACAAAAATGGGATGCTGAGTTGAAGTTAAAATAGGCTGAGCTAGAGTTTCAAAAAGAGGAAAAGGAGAAGGATTGACAGCAAGCACAACTTGAAAAGGAGAGGGAACAAATTGCAACCAAAAAAAAGGATAAGTTATCAGTAGCCTTGGCTTGCATTGGTAGCAGTAGAACAGTAGATGAGATACAGCAGATGACTCAAATGCTGGGCTTGTAAATATATTTGCATGGGTGAAAGAAAACCAAAAAAATTATTTTGATTACAACGTTTGAGAGTATTCTTAACCCCACCAATATACAAATCTTTTTTGTTTTTATTTATATTTTTTTTCTAGAGTAGATTTGGACATTATTCAAGCCCCTACAAGTGTTTCTAGTTGTTTTATTAATTTTAAGTGACATGGCCATTCTGGTATTGGTTGCTGCGTCCACTGCAGGAAAGGTACAGTGCTTGTACTTATTAGCTGCCCAAACCATTTTGACTATACCTTTTTGATTGAAATCAATTCCAAAGCCAAGGTCAGAAAAAACAAATTGGCCATCCAATACTTGATACTTTTCCATATTTTCAATAAGTCAACCATTTGACTTCTTGAGTGGAACCATGAGTAAAAAGGAGTAGCCAGATATGTTGCCTTTTTCAATATGAGGAGAGTTGTAAAAAGAATTCAAGGTGAAATTGATGTGTGGGGAGAAATCAAAAGGTGTAGGATAGGAACCAAATTCCAACAAAGAGAAAGAGGGGATGTTGTTTTCCTTCATGGTATCACAGTTTGCTTCAAAGGAAAGTTTGGCCAACTTGCAAAAAATTTGTCCTAGAATTTGGGATGCTTTGTTGGCCTTAAGCTTGAGGAAAGCATACTCTTGAGGAGAAGATCTAATGGATGATTTCTTCACATAATGTACAAATAACTCTGAAGGATGCACTCATTTTTTCAATCCAACTTCCCACATTTTTCCACCCCAAGATCTTGAAGGACCAACTGGGTTGAAAAATTTTTTTTGACTGGTGAAGGAAAGTTGTCACAAAGTTGATGTCCTTCTTGTCGTGGTCAGAAAGTTTCTCCAATGGGAAAAATTTGATTGTTGCAACCAGGGCTTGATGATCAGATTGATTGAGGACAATTACTTTTCCATGGTGGAAGAAATGGAACTGTTTGATTGTTTGTTTTGCTTGCTCAAACTCTTCCTGGGTAGGTTTTTGACTATTCTTTTTCTTTTTGGAAAGAATTGAAGGGTACAGATTCAAAGGATGCGGTTTCAGACCAGACCAGACCATCTTTTTATTAATAAATTCCTCAGAAACCTCCAAAGATATTTTGTAATATCTCATTTGATTCCTCTTTTGGCGAGCAGCCCTACTCTTCCCACCTCTCTGTATGTTTTTCAAGCCATATCCTTCCATCTTGTTCCCTCCCAATCCTATACTTAAATTGGGGTGAGGAACAAGGCGGGATTTGAATGTTTGGGTAACATTTTGAGGGGGTGGGAGAAGAATAGGATGTTCCCCAAAAGAAGTCAAATGTTTCCAAAAAAAAAACAATTTCAGTCAAATAGACATTGTCAGTGAAACATGATTGAATACAAAAAAAGAAATAAAACCTGGACTTGAACCCAGGGACACCAAAAGCTGAATCCCCTCCAAAGAAATTGGGATGAGTGACCCATGCAACACACCCACAAGCAAAGTTATCAAAAAAATTAAAAAAAAATACCTTCCATGGAAAAGAACACCTGAAATAATCAAAAAAGACCCTGTTGGCTTACAGTGCAGTCCAGAGACACCTAAAAAGAAGAAAAAAACAGTGGAGGTCAGCACCAAAGAAAAATCCAAAAAATGGTGGAGGAGACAACTTGATCAATAGCTCAATTGCTGGATCAATTGAAAAAAGATCAAACAATTGATCAAAATTTGATTGAGAAATCAAAAGTAAATTGATCAGTCAATCAAATTTCAATTGATTGATCAATCAAAACAATCAAAACCAATTGATTGATTGATTTGGTTCTGATAGACCAATTGATCAGGATTTAATTGGTGGATAAAATCCTAATTGATTGGTGGGGGATGCTTGAGCACGGAAGGAGGAGAAGGAAGGGGGGAGAAAGAGAAGAGAGGGGCTTACCAGATGAGGAGGGGGATGCAATTGAGATGAGGTGGATCTGAGAGGGAAGACCTGGGGGGAGTTCAAAGGAGAGGCAAACAAGAGTGGTTTAGTGAGTGGAAAGAAAGAGGGAAGGGGACTCACTGAGTCTGTTGGTGAGTTGGATGGTGTATTTTTTGGGGAGCTTGGTGAGGCAGGTTTCTTGGTGAGGTTGATGAGGCTGGTGAGGTTGGTTAGGTTTCTGAGGTGAAGTAGGTGGTTTGATGAGGAGGAGGAAGGAAGGAAGGTGACCGGTGTGTGAGTGGGGTGAGGTGGAAGTGTTGGAGCGGTGAGGTGGAGGGGAGAGGTGGATGGGCTGGCAAGTGGTGGGGTATGAGGTGAAGGTGTTTTTTGATTTTTTCTGAGTCCACTAAGAAAAAAAAAAGAAAAAAAACCAACTCAGCCTGGAAACTTGGGTGAACAACCAAAAAAAAAACTTAGTGTGAAGTTATTTTTCACCTATTTAAAAATCAAACATTACTCATCAAAGCAAGGAAGGGTGAGAGGAAGAATCTGCTCTCTCATAGAAGAAGATGAGGGAAAAGATGAGACAGGGATGACTTGAGGAGGGTCAGGAATATCATCTTCAAATATTTTGTTCTATTCATCTTTGATGTCAGCCAAAATGTTAAAATACGTACGCACTTACGCGGGTGCTACGTATAAGTGTAATCCAAATGGGATGCACAAATGGGCCTCTGAGGCCCATTGGACACACACACGGACCATACGGGCCCATGTGGATGTTACAGAGTTGGGGAAACTGGCCTCAAAACGCGTGAAATAGACCCATTGGTACACGGGCCCTAACGGGCCCAATGGGGTATATGGGCAAAATACGGCCAGATGGGCTTGTATGGGCATAATTGGGCCCAAGGTTTATTTTGGACATACTTGGCCAGACGGGCTGGCCCGCAAAAGTAGTCTTTTCTCACAATTTGGGCTTGGGGCGGCCCATTAGGGTTGCCGCCCGTGTCGCGGCCCGCTCGGGGCCGCTGCTCGCGTCGCGGCCCGTTCGGGGCCGCTGCTCGCGTCGCGGCCCGTTCGGGGCCGCCTGTGTTCCTCGGCACAGCCCACGCGGGGCCCGACGGCCCGCGCGGGGCTGTTGCGCGGCCGAGGGATCCCGCGCGGTGCGATGCTGCGCGGGCCCGGCTGGTCGCGACCGGCGACCAGCGCCGCGGAGCCAGGGCTCGCGGCCCCGGCTCGCTCCCCCTCCCCTCGCTCGCCGTCGCGAGGGGGAGGGGGCAGGCTGGCTGGGTTGAACCAGCCAGCGACCGGCCGCAACGAGGCGGTCGGTCAGGGCAGGGGGGACCTGACCACCCCCTTGCCCCAGGAGGTGGCGGCGCCAGCCGCATGGTATGCGACCGGCAGGTGGGGGGGATTTCATCACCCCCCCGCCATCGTAGCGAACTAAGCGCAAAGGGGCGCTCTCCCCCCCCCTTTACCGAGGGGGAGGAGCGATGGGCCTGGGGGGACCTGACCACCTCCCAGGCCAACTTTCTGTGACGACGCCCTGGGGGGTATTGACCCCCAGGGCCCCTGGTGAGGGGATTTGACCGCCCCCACCAGGGATTTGTAAGAGATAGAGGGGGGGACAGCATGTCCGCTGGTCACACCCCCCCATGTGAGGTTGAAACCGGACCCAGGTGAGCCCTGGGTCCCACCTGGCCCATTTCAGGGGCCAGGGGCTGGATGCATGAGGCAACCAGCCCGTAACAGGGGTAATGATGCCATCAGGGCCGGTTGTAATAGACAACCAACTAAGGGACTGAACAGCAATGGGCTGGTTCAGCCCCGTAACGGTGGAAACACAAGAATGGACCGGAATAGTCTGGTTGTAAGGGTTCAGGGACTAATGCCATGTGGGCTGATGCAGTCCAAACCAAGTAACAAGGCCTGTAGAGCCTGTAGAGCTCTTTTGGGGCGGAAAATTTGCCCTTTGGCTTGTTGTATCATGGGCTCACAAGAGGCCAATCTTTTGTACTTAAGGAGCTCTTCTCCCTGCTGTTTTCCATCATTCATTCATCATCCAATCGAATTCATCCAACATATTGCCCCATTGTGAGAGCCCCATTAGCCATTATTGACACACAGTGTCCAGCATTTCTTTTGCTTTAAATACTGCTCATTTGCCTAAGCTAATTGCTGGCCATAATTATAACACAAAAGATTGTTAAGGATGACACAAGTGATAATCCAGTTGATGAGGAACTTCATGTCTTTGGGGTTTTGAAGCTGGTTTTGCATTTCCCTTAAGCTGTCCCATCTTCCTTTCAGGACTCCTATGGCATTCTCAATCCAAACCTGTGATTGGGAAAGATGATAGTTGAAATAGGTTTTTCCTTGATTGTTGGACAAAACATTCTGTTGCGCTGGAACCAAATATTTACCACTAGCATAAGCTGAATTGACCAGAAGGTATTGAGTTTGGTCAAAGTAGTTCTCTGGTTGTTGGGCAATCCGCATCCAATTGAACAAAAATGAATCATGACAAGAACCTGGAAGGCCAGCATGGAGGGATATGAACTTCTTGTTGTTATTGAAAAAAAGTTGTAGTGACACAGAGTATCTGAAAAAACAGACAAAAAGTATTTGGTGAGTGTGTGATCAAAGGTGTTATCAAAGTCATTGGAAAAGAAATGAATCAGTTTCCTTTTTCTGCAATCAAAATAGTGTTTTCCATCTAGCTTGGGTTTCTGACTCAAGGGGATGGTGGTTCAATCAACAAACCCGCAACCAGGAAAGCCTTTGGTCTCCATTACTTGAGATTTCTCCTTGCGCTATTTTTTGGTTGGCCAAGAAAGGACTGAGTGACAGAAAGATAAAATAGCAATCATGACTCTTCTGGTGTATAAGTCAATGCTTCCATAACTGACTGAGAATAGATTTTCCAATCAATGGATTGCTGCTCCATTTCCATTTGATACCAATCTACAAAAAGAAACAGAAAGTTGGATGGCTGGATTGTGTTGAGGATTCCAAGAATTGTTCTGGAAGATGTGGTGGTCTTCAATCATCTCCAAAATTTTCATGAATGAAGGCAATAGAGTTCAGAATAGTTGCTGGAAGCTTAAGTTTGGGATGAGATGAAGCTTTTGCCTTTCATACATGGGGTTGTGGAGGGTGTGTATTCTTGGAACCATGTATTTCTTTTCCAACAGAGAATTCAAAGCCAACCAAGTTGATTTCAAATTGGAGTCTGAATCAGATTCTGATTGGGAGTCAAACAGTAGAAAAACTTCAGTCAGCTTTTTTGCATTTTCAACTTTCTGGCGGGAAGTTTGATTGGACATGTTGAGAAAGATGGTGATGTGATGTGGGGTGATGAGATGTTGGGATTTGTGTGAAGATGGAGATGTGAAAATGATAGAGATGTATGGAGATGAGATGTGTGTGAAGCATGGAGATGTGACCGGTATGGATTTGCTGATGTGGATGGGTGTTTTAGATGTGATTGATGGTGGATGGATGATGATGCATAAATGGAGGGTTTAATGGCGGGTTTGATGTTTGAAATCTACCATTTTCATGAAACCCGCCATTCAAAATACACCAGTTAGGGGGTATGTGTATTTCAGAAACCCGCCATTAAAACCGGTGGGTTTGGTCAAAGAAAAATGGCGGGTTTCTAATGGCGGGTTTGCTAACTTTGATACGCCCTAATAAAGAATAAATAATGATTAACAATTAATTAATTTAATGAAGAATAAATAATAAATAATAAATAATAAATAATAAATAATAAATAATAAATAATAAATAATAAATAATAAATAATAAATCATAAATAATAAATAATAGATAATAGATAATGGATAATAAATAATAAATAATAAATAATAAATAATAAATAATAAATAATAAATAATAAATAATAAATAATAAATAATAAATAATAAATAATAAATAATAAATAATAAATAATAAATAATAAATAATAAATAATAAATAATAAATAATAAATAATAAATAATAAATAATAAATAATAAATAATAAATAATAAATAATAAATAATAAATAATAAATAATAAATAATAAATAATAAATAATAAATAATAAATAATAAATAATAAATAATAAATAATAAATAATAAATAATAAATAATAAATAATAAATAATAAATAATAAATAATAAATAATAAATAATAAATAATAAATAATAAATAATAAATAATAAATAATTAATAATAAATAATAAATAATAAATAATAAATAATAAATAATAAATAATAAATAATAAATAATAAATAATAAATAATAAATAATAAATAATAAATAATAAATAATAAATAATAAATAATAAATAATAAATAATAAATAATAAATAATAAATAATAAATAATAAATAATAAATAATAAATAATAAATAATAAATAATAAATAATAAATAATAAATAATAAATGATAAATAATAAATAATAAATAATAAATAATAAATAATAAATAATAAATAATAAATAATAAATAATAAATAATAAATAATAAATAATAAATAATAAATAATAAATAATAAATAATAAATAATAAATAATAAATAATAAATAATAAATAATAAATAATAAATAATAAATAATAAATAATAAATAATAAATAATAAATAATAAATAATAAATAATAAATAATAAATAATAAATAATAAATAATAAATAATAAATAATAAATAATAAATAATAAATAATAAATAATAAATAATAAATAATAAATAATAAATAATAAATAATAAATAATAAATAATAAATAATAAATAATAAATAATAAATAATAAATAATAAATAATAAATAATAAATAATAAATAATAAATAATAAATAATAAATAATAAATAATAAATAATAAATAATAAATAATGAATAATAAATAATAAATAATAAATAATAAATAATAAATAATAAATAATAAATAATAAATAAATAATAATTCAGAAATTATGAATTATAAATTATAAATTATAAATTATAGATTATAAATTATAAATTATAAATTATAAATTATCAATTATAAATTATAAATTATAAATTATAAATTATAAATTATAGATTATAGATTATAAATTATAAATTATAAATTATGAATTATAAATTATGAATTATAAATTATAAATAATAAATTATAAATTATATGGAGTAGTGTATGGGCCCCCACGCATTGAGGGGCACTACACAGCTCCCACAGGCCGTGTGAGGCCATGTACATGGCTTCCCCATGCCTGGAGCCGTGTAAATGGCTCCGCCACGCCTGGAGACGTGTACACGGCTCCCACATGGCTGGAGCCATGAATTTAACATCACCCAAAATAAAAATAAGATAAAAATAAGCAGAAATAAAAAATGAAAATAAAACAACTGAAGAAAACCATAAAATCCAAAACCAGTTGATTTTTTGATCAAAATTAAAAAAAAGAAACAAAGAAAAAAGAAAAAAATCAAAAAAAAATCAAAAAAAAATCAAAAAAAAATCAAAAAAAAAATCAAAAAAAAAAATCAAAAAAAAAATCAAAAAAAAATCAAAAAAAAAATAAATAAAAATAAATAATAAATAAATAAATAAATAAATAAATAAATAAAATCAAAAAAAATCAAAAAATACAAGACCAAATCAACTAGCCCTAATCACAAACACCAAAAATTAAATATAATTTGAAAGGTTCTATGGAGAATTCCTAAACCATAAGTTCCAAAAAATAAAAGTTCAACTTGACTAGCCCCAAAGTAAAAACACTAAAACATACAAGTACAACTTGACTAGCCCTAAAGTAAAAACACAAAAAAAATAGTTTCAATGCGTGTTAAGCTGATCCCATCACAAGAATTAAAAATACTCATTATGATGGGATCAGCCCAACACAAGTTGGACTGGTTACCAACAAAATCTCATTTAAAACACTCAAAATCATGATGTGAACTCAAAACACTCAATGTAATGATATTCAAAATGTGATAACCCTTTACATTAATAGAATTACAACATCAGCATCCGAACCCAAACTCAAATGATGAAATTATAATTTTTTCTATAAATAAAAATACAACTCAAGTTGATCTTTGAAGTGAGCAAACCAACCAGAGGCTTTTTTAACAATCATGGAACATAGTTTGGAAACCATGGGCAGTATTGGAATCACGTCTCCCTTAAATACAAGCTGGACCCAATGGTTATTATTAACAAATGAAATGAATATTGGGTCTGATTCTTATTTTACACCATTATTCTTGGAGTATATGTACAACATGAATCCTGTGAAATAAAAAATATTGGTCTTCCAAGAGTATCAGCTATTATTTGACCCATATCCAACTTTGAAAGCCATTTTGAAGAGGGAATCATTTTATTGATGTAATTAACATCAATTATTTTTTTTATATCTTTTCAACATCTTTAATGCTGCCAAGAATCTTAGAATAGCATTTCTCATTGTTCCTCAATGTTTCAATGAATTTCTTATGTACATTAAAGCATCCATGCTCATCATACCCAAGTATTTAGCAATGAATCTAAATCCAAAATTTCCATCACCAACTGGATCCCAAACCTCCCCCAAGAACTCATGTAAGTTCTCAGGTATCTGATTGAACTAATTCAATTTTGGTTCCTACAATCAAAACTTAATTAGGCAAAATCCAGTACTCATTAAAAAAATTGATACTCACCAAAGATGAGCTTCTGTTTGACTACTCCATTTCTTCTCCTTCTGAAGAGGATTCCAAGTCCAAAAGAATTGAAGGTATTTCACTTTCAGTCTCTTCCTCTGAACCATGAAATTCAGATTCTGATCCTGCGGACTTTGACAAACTATTATCATCATATCATCATCAGTTCATTAAACAAAAAAAATGGACATTTCAAGAAAGAAAAGACTTAATTTTTTTCTTTTCTTATTTGGTGCCCATCTGAATCCCTTTGGCTTCTCAATGTCATTTTCAACATTTTCAAATTGAGAAGGATCTCTGCGGTTATCTTTCAATTTTGGCCAAACTCTACTTGATTGTAAGACTTTTGATTCAATTCTTGGCTTTGATTGATAATTTGGGGTATTCTGAATTAGTTACTTCAACAGATTGCCATGATCCTGTTCAGGATATCCCAATATCATTGCATTCCGCTTCTAATTCAACTGAAAATTGTTGAGGATTTCATCAACATTGAACTTCCAAAATTCAAAAAGATCAAACATTAGTAAAGTAGGAATCATCCATAAAAAATCATTAATAAAAAAGCATTAATCACAAAGTGATTTGAACAATGCAACAATCCAACTTAAACCCACTTACAGAACTAGAACTGCAAGGGTCATAATCCAACCTCCACTGAGGATGAACATACTCAAGCACTTCACATCCTCTTGATGCTAGTAGTTTACCTATCTTCCGGGAACAGGGAAAGACCATAGTCTTGGGGTATGAATTGGTTCACACTTCCCCATCATGGGCCTGCTTTAATTTCTCAAATTGTTCCACAAAAAGTTTAATTTCCTCTAAGGACAACTTTTATCCCAATGGTAACAATTTAGTGGGAATAACTATCCCTAAATTTGTTCCACAGTTGTAAAGGGACGCCTGAAAAGATTTGATGTGATTTGAAACTGTTCCGTCTAGGTTTTTCCAAACATCCAAAATGTTTCCCAGGGAATTTTCAAGGAATTGTTTGAGAGTAGCATGGGCCCCTTCCACCCAAGATGTGGTTTTATTTCCAAAGTCAGCAATTTTTCAAGTCCTGTTATAATTATGGCCAGCAATTAGCTTAGGCAAATGAGCAGTATTTAAAGAAAAAGAAATTCTGGACACTGGGTGTCAATAGTTGCTAATGGGGCTCTCACAATGGGGCAATACATCGGATGAATTCAATAGGATGATAAATGAATGATGGAAAACAGCAGGGAGAAGAGCTCCTTAAGTACAAAAGATTGGCCTCTTGTGAGCCCATGATACAACAAGCCAAAATTCAAATTTTCCTTCCCAAAAGAGCTCTACAGGCTCTACAGACCTTGTTACTTGGTTTGGACTACATCAGCCCGCATGGCGTCAGTCCCTGAACCCTTACAACCAGCCTATTCCAGTCCATTCTGGTGTTTCCACCGTTACAGGGCTGAACCAGCCCCTTTCTTTTCAGTCCTTTGGCTGGTTGTTGGTTACAACCAGCCTTGGCATCCTTATCACCTTGCTTAAGTGCTGGTTGCCTCATGCAGCCAGCCCCTGGCCCCTCAAATGGGCCAGGTGGGACCCAGGACTTACCTGGGTCCGATTTCAACCTCACTAGGGGGGGTGTAACCAGCAGACATGCTGCCCCCCCCCCTCTTTCTCTCAAATCCCTGGTGGGGGGGGGGGGGGTCAAATACCCTCACCAGGGGACCTGGGGGTTGATACCCCCAGGGAGTTATTGTCAAAGAAGTCATTGGGCTGGGGGGTGGTCAGGTCCCCTCAGCCCATCACTCCTCCCCCTAGGTAAAGGGGGGGGGGGGAGAGCGCCCCTTTGGTTTTTTCTCCCTTGCAACACTCTTTGCTGGTGGGAGGGTGTTCAAACCCCCCCCCCCCCCACCGTCTTTTTGCTTTCCTTGCAGCCAGATCCATTGTCTCCCTGGGCAGGAGGGTGATCAAGTCCCCCTGCCCTGACCAACCGTGTCATTGTGGCCGGTTGCTGGCTGGTTCAACCCAGCCAGCCCGCCCCCATCCCCCTTGCAACGGCAAGGAAGGGGAGGGGAGGGAGCCGGGGCCCCGGGCCCCTGCTCTCGCGGTGCTGGTTTCCGGGCCCGCGCGGGATCCCTTGGCCGCGCAACAGCTCCGCGTGGGCCGTACCAAGGAACACAAGCGGCCCCGAGTGGGCTGCAACATGGGCCGCCCCAAGCCCAAAATGTGAGAATTGACTACTTTGGCGGGCTAGCCCGTCTGGCCAAGTATTTCCAAAATAAACCTTGGGCCCAATTATGCCCATACAAGCCCATCTGGCTGTATTTGCCCATATACCCCACCGGGCCTGTTAGGGCCTATTTAACACGTTTTGAGGCCAGTTTCCCAAATTTGTGACATCCACATGGGCCCGTATGGTCTGTGTGTGTGTCCAATGGGCTCCAGAGGCCCATATGTGAATACCATTTGGATTACACTCATACGTAGCACATGTGTAAGTGCATACATATTTTAACAAGTCCAAGCTGTTAAAAAATTCTCTTTGATATGGAAGATGTTATGATCCATATACTCAGGCCCATCTTCATTTTCTTTCAAGAAAAAATTTAATAAGTTATGAAGTAAGCACCCAAAACTAGGACAATTAACAGTAGAGGCAGTGATTTGGCGCTTACTCTGAGTTCCACATCATTTACCTCTGCCTCCTCCTTGGTTTGAGAGGCCCAATACTTCACACACAGAGACATAAAGGTTTTTCATCCTTCAACTTCATTTTTAAAGCAAACTTTACAGTCTTCTTGCATATTTTTAGACAAGTGCCACAAAAAAAAACTGTCTTGTTGACTCAGGGAAACTATTTGCTATAGCATAAATCAGAGCTTTTTCATGGTCGGCCACAAAGAAGTTGGGAAGTCTCTGAGGATCATAAGCCAGCTTCTTGAGTGCTTTCACAGAAAAAATGTAGAAATCAAACTTTTCTCTTTTTATAAAAAAAAGAGCTTTTGTGAAGGTTTTTTGGTTGGCTGTAATTCCTACAACATGCAATAGGGGGATGTTGTAATTATTTTTTTTATAGGTAAAATCCAACATAGCAATATGATGGTATTGTTTTCAAATCTTTAATGCATCAGGGTGAGCAAGGAATAAGGCCTCAAAGTGTCCCTCTCCACTGCATGTTGCTTGATGAACACAACCTGAATCTTCAAGTTGTTCAAAGAGGACCTCCATAAAACTTTTTCCCTTGAGTTTGGCTAGTGCTACCTTTTGCTTAGTGTTATCAATTGTTTGGTCATCAACATACTCCCCGTCATCAATCTTGCTCAATTTTCTTTTGAGTTGAAGTTTATTGAGCCCATCATTCATGCATTTTCTTAAATTCTCTAAGGCCACCCCAGAGATTCTCCTGAGTTGAGGATGCACTGAGGGTTGTGGAGATGGTTCATGGTTATGTTGATCATTTCTGTAGGAGATTTTCCACAAGGGGTCTGCCTTTGTGTGACTTGCATGGATTAAAAAATTGCACCCAACCTTCCTCGTGTGAGTTTGCCTTCACTGTTTGGTAAGCAATGGCCCAGAGTATTAACCATGTTCATCACAGGTTAAATCAACATATTTATCAATCTTTGAGTTTAAAAATCTTAAATCATAACCATGCTTCATTGCCCATGATTGAAAATACATTTGCTCCTCTTACCTAGTAGACAAAGGCTCTCACAGGAGGTGGCTCAAGTGGATCTGGCACCAATTAAATGGTTATATCATAGTTACATAGTTGCATAGTTACCAGCCGCAGCCACTTATCATTTTCCATCAAATCAGGCAGGCAAAGGCCAGATTAACATAAAATGTTACTAACCACCAGAGGTAATGTCCATTTGTGAAACATCATGTTCCTCAATTGTAACCCTAGATGAGGATGCAATTGGGGCTTCCAATGTTTAATTAAACAAATCCTTTTTTCCCAGCAGCTTTGTAAATGGCACTAGCAATGTAGTCCTTCAATGCAGCCATTTCATAAACAGGATGGCTTTCCACTGTTCCCATAATGCAAAAAAATGCAATAGTACTTCATTATTCAATCTAAATTTCAATTAAACAACTACAATTTTGCTCAATTTTGAGTTGAGAAAGATCAAGTTAACCAATGGGCAGTAAAAATTTACTTTCCCATTTTCCAACAGGCGGGTTGATAGTGTACTTTGTGGGATTTTTTTTCCAAAGGAAATGATTGTGTTTGCAGTTTCACTTCATGATTGCTAGGTGTGGTCAAATAGTCCCACATTTTATTCATTGATCCCAAATTTGGGTTGATTGAACCCAAATGTGGTCCAGGGGGTACCAAACAATCTGGCACAACCTTTGGGGGGTTTTATACCCCTTTAAACGTGTCTAAATGATTGTGTACAGGTGTACACAAGTCAAAAATGCCATAAAAGGGGTTTATACAACCCCCCAGGGGTTGCACTTGTTTGGAACAAACCTTGAGATTTGTTTCCAGGGGTTGCACGTGTTTTGAGCAACCCATTTGATGCATTCATGGGCCCCCACACATTGAATGGGCCATGCAGGGCCCTACACAACTCCCACATGACTGGGGGTTGTGAATTTATCATCACCCATTTCAGAAACCTGCCATTAAAAATGGCTGGTTTTGCCAAAAGAAATGGTGGTTTCCCAATGGCAGGTTTGCTAACTCTGATACGCCCTAATATAAATATCATTTTACCAAAAATTAAAAAAAATCAAAAAAAGCTACATATGTACTTTTTTTATAGGGGAATTCAAATCCAAGGACAGATTTGAAGAAAAATCATGAAGTAAAAAAATCCTAAATAGGGTGTATCAGAGTTAAGCAAACCCACCATTTTTTAATGGCAGGTTTCAAACCAAATCCACCATTTCAAACCCGCCATTAAAAATCCAAAAAACCCACTTATTTCACATCAGACATGTCAGATTTACCTGGAAGTAAATGGGTTTTTTCAGATAAAGTATTTAAAGGCTTCCACCAACTGTCCACGTTACCCACCCCTGGCTTCCCACCTCCTTCTAACTCCAACCTCATTGGAAAAAAATTTGATTCATCACTCTTCATCTCTTCATCACTATCCTCATCACTTCATCACTCTGATAACTTTATTTCTTCCATCAGATCCAGCTAACTCTCATCAGATCACTATCCTGATCAGTTCATCACTCTCATCAGTTTATTGCTTTCATCACATCCAGCTAACTCTCATTGGATCACTATCCTTATCACTTCATTGCGCTCATCTGTTTATCAGTTTCATCAAATCCTAACTCTCATTTCTTTATCCCTCTTTTCACTTCATCACTCTCATCTCTTCCAATTCTATTTTCTTCTTCACTCTCATCCTCTCATCACATCATCGCTCTCACAACTTTAACACTCTCATAGACCTTCATTCCTTCATCCCTCCTACTATTTTTAAATGGCCCCTCAGCAATCCTCCCCCCGCAAGTCCACTAAACAATCCAATGGACCAAAGGAGACATCCCCCAGGAACTCAACATCCAACAATCCTCCCCCATCAGCTTCCAAAGGCTCAAGTCATCTCAAGAGAGCTGATCACATCATCCTGGTAAACTGGCTCAAAATTCTGGCCAACTACAATGCTTGCTTTGTATCCAACAATGAAACACATGTTGGCCAACCTCTGTCCTCTAAGGTCAATGGTTATATCCTGATGGCCAATGAACTCAAGCATAAAACAAAAGGTAGGCTGGATCTTTCATCCAAATAGATGAGGTAGCAATTCAAGAATTATTGAGCCAAGTACAAAAAGGCCCACTCCATGTCAATCCCCACCTGCTTTGGTATCACCCACTCTGACAAAGCCAAGGGAATCAACTTGGTGGTTGATAAGTTGGACTACATTTGTCCTTTTTATATTCAAATGGATTAAATCTTTGGAAAGAAGGCCAAAATCACCCCCCTAGCTGCTTTTGATGCCCAACAATTCAATTCAGTTGATGCTGAGGACTTGGCTGGGGATGCTCAGCCTAGCAATGGTGATCCTGAAGAAACCTATGAGTGGCCCCATCCAATGCCAAGAATGATATTCAAATGCAATTAGCTCCAATCACGTCTACTTCTGCATTGATTGAGGAGTCAAACCCAACCTTGGACCCCTCCCCTCCTTCTTTGGATTTCTCTCTTCCTGGGGTGAAAGAAATGGAGAACTTGACCAATGAGGAGGATGTCATGCCCATATCACCATTGCCATCAACATCTGCTCAAGTAAGGAACCAAGTTCTTTTCTCTTCTGTCCAGTTAATCATGACTTATTCAGATTTGAAAGAAACAGTCTCATCCATTCCTTAATGGCCAAAAACTCAAGTCGATTGGGCCTCCAACATCCCCTTCAAATGAGAGCAATGATGTTCCCACACAAACCTTCTCTGCAAAGGAAAAGCAAAAGGCATCCAATTCCATAAACATCAACTCCAATAGCATTTAAAAGAGGAGAAACACTTCAAATTTTTTTGGGCCTTGAGGAGATCATGGAGAAGATAGATTTAAGTAAGCCCATTTGATTCTACTTGCTTTCAAAATCAAGCTCATTCCTATTCCCCTCTGAAAAACAGTGAAATCGCAAATTGAATCTGAAAAACTTCAGTCTGAAAAGGAGAAGTGCAATTTTCAACTGGCCATTGATTTTCAAAATCAGAGAGCCAAGAGTTTGACTCATCAGCAAAAATGGGATGCTGAGTGGAAGTTGAAACAGGCTGAGCTAGAATTTTGAAAAAGAGGAAAAGGAGAAGGATTGACAGCAAGCACAACTGCAAATGGAGAGGGAACAACTGGCAACAGAAAAAAAGGATCAGTGCTCAATGTCTGCAGCATACATTGGTAGCAGAAGAACAGTATATGAATCAAAGCAGATTATTCAAATGCTGTGCTTTTAAATATGTTTGCTTTGATGAAAAACTTAAGAAGAAAAAAAAACACTTTTGATTACAACAATGCTTAAGACTATTTTTAACCCCACCAATAAAAAAATATTTTTCTTTTTATTTAGATTTTTTTCCTGGAGTATATTTTCCCACTCCCCAAGTCCCTGCAAGTGTTTCTAGTTGTTTTTTTGATTTGAATTGACATTGCCATTCTTGTATGAGTGACATTCTTGAAAGCAGGAAAAGTACAGTGCTTGTACTTATTGGCTGCCCACACCATTTTGACCACACCTTTTTGCTCAAAGTCAATTTCAAAGCCCAGGTCAGGAAAAGCAAATTGGCCATCAGATACTTGATATTCATTGGTGTTTTAAATAAGTTTTCCATTTAATTTCCTGGTTTGAACTGCAAGTAAAAAGGAATACTGAGAGATGAAAAGAGTTGGATGTGAAGGTGAAATGCGGAGGGTAGTCAAAGGGAGTAGGCCAAGATCCAAATTTGAGTGATGAGAAGGAGGGGATGCCATTCTCCTTCATTATTTCACAGTTTGATTCAAAGGGAAGCGTGGCAAAATGGCAAAACATTTGTCCTAGAATTTGAGAGAATTTTTCTGCCTTAAGATTGAGAAAAGCATAAACTTGAGGGGAAGATTGAATAGATGATTTCTTCAAATAGCATCCAAACAACTCAAAGGGGTCCATCAATTTTTGCCATCCAATTGCCCACATTGTGCCACCCTAAGATCTTGAAGGACCAACTGGGTTGACAAATTTTTTTGAACTGTGAAGGAAAGTGGTTACAAAGTTGATTTCCTTCTTATCTTGATCTGAGAGTTCATGCAAGGGCACAAATTTGATTATTGCAACCAGGGCTTGGTAATCAGATTCATCAAGTACAATTACTTTTCCATGGTGGAAGAAATGGAAGGATTTTATTTTTTGTTTGGCTTGTTCAAACTCTTCCTGGGTGGGTTTTCAACTTTTATTTTTCTTTTTGGCAACAATGGAAGGGTACAGATCCAAAGGATGTGTTTTTTGACCAGAAAAGACAACCTTTTCATTAATACCTTCCTCAGAAACTTCCAAAGACATTCTGTAATCCCAAGATTGAAGCCTCTTTTGGCAAGCAGCCATACTCTTCCCACCTCTCTGTATGTTTTTCAAGACATCTCCTTCATTCTTGTTCCCTCCCAATCCTATACTTAGATTGGGTTGAGGAACAAGACGGGATTTGATTGTTTGTGTAACATCTTGAGGGGGGTGGAAGAAGAATTGGAAATTCACCAATAAGGGTTGAGGGATTGAAAAAAAAAACCAAACAAAAAAAAAACAGTCAGTCAAATGGACATCATTGGTGAAACAAGATTTTTTCAAAAAAAATGAAACCAAACCTGGACTTTATCCCTCAAGTTCACCAGGAACGTAATTACCAAAAAAAAAAAAAAAAAAAAAAAAAAAAAAAAAAAAAAAAAAAAAAAAAAAAAAAAAAAAAAAAAAAAAAAAAAAAAAAAAAAAAAAAAAAAAAAACTGGACCAAAAAAAAAGAAAAAAAAAACTGTACCAAAAAAAAAAGAAAAGAAAAAAAACATCACATCAGCACCCAAAAAAAAAAAAAAAATACTTGCCAGGGTGTGAGGGAATCAGGCTGGGCCTTAGGGTTTGGTTTTGGGTTTGGGTTGGGTTTCAGGTTGGGTTTTGGGTTGGGCCTGGGGCCATGTAGGCAGGGCCCGGGAACCAGGGAGGGGGGGGAGGTTGGTTGGCCAGGCAGGCAGGCATTGGGGGGGGGGTGGGGCCAACGGAAGGGGGAGGGGGGGTGGGCCGCAGCAATGGCCCCGGCAGGCAAGTGAGGAGGCAGGGAAAGAAGATTGAGAGGGGGGCGGAGGTGGGGCCAGCGGATTGAGAGGGGGGGCCAAGGGGGGGCAGTGGTGGGGCCAGCCAATCAAGAGGGGGGGCAATTTTTGGGCCGGAGGGCAAGGAGGCGGGCGCTGGAAGATCAAGAGGGAGGGGGGCCAAGTTGGCACCGGTGGCTGAGCAAGGAGGGGGGGGACCAACGTGGGGCTGGCGGGCAAGCAAGGAAAGGGGGGGGCTGAGGTGGGGCCAGCGGGCAAGGAGGGGGCAAGCAAGAAGGCAGGGGCCAGCGGATTGAGAGGGGGGGCTGAGGTGGCGCTGGCGGCCAAGCAAGGAGGGGGGGGCCAAGGTGGGGCCAGCAGCCAAGCAAGGAGGGGGGGGGACAAGGTGGGGCTGGCCAATCAAGAGGGAGGGGGGCCAAGGTGGCGCAGGCGCCCAAGAAAGGAGGGGAGGGGCCAAGGTGGGGCTGGAGGGAAAGCAAGGAAATTGGGGGGCCAACCGGGGCCAGCGGGCAAGCAAGGAAAGGGGGGGGCCAACCGGGGCTGGCAGGCGAGCAAGGAAAGGGGGGGCCAAAGTGGGGCCGGAGGGCAAGCAAGGAGGGGGGGGTGAAGGAATGAGCAAGCAAGGTGGTTAGCGTCTGATGATGGGGAGGAGGAGAGCTTACCAGGGGTGCCAAAGGTGGTGGGTGAGGTGGTGGTGAGGTGGTGGGTGAGGAGGAGAGTGGACCAGTGGTGGGTGAGGAGGGGGTGGTGGGTGAGGAGGTGGATGTGGGTGAGGAGGAGAGTGGACCGGTGGTGTGGTGGGGTGGGGTGTTGGGTCAGTTTTTTCTAAGAAGAAAAAAGAAAAAGAAAAAAGAAAGAAAAAGAAAAAGAAAAAAATGAAAAAGAAAAAAAAGAAAAAGAAAAAAAAGAAAAAAAAGAAAAAAAAGAAAAAAAAGAAAAAAGAAAAAAGAAAGAAAAAAGAAAAAAAGAAAAAAAAGAAAAAAAAGAAAAAAAAGAAAAAAAAGAAAAAAAAGAAAAAAAAGAAAAAAAAGAAAAAAAAGAAAAAAAAGAAAAAAAAGAAAAAAAAGAAAAAAAAGAAAAAAAAGAAAAAAAAGAAAAAAAAGAAAAAAAAGAAAAAAAAGAAAAAAAAGAAAAAAAAGAAAAAAAAGAAAAAAAAGAAAAAAAAGAAAAAAAAGAAAAAAAAGAAAAAAAAGAAAAAAAAGAAAAAAAAGAAAAAAAAGAAAAAAAAGAAAAAAAAGAAAAAAAAGAAAAAAAAGAAAAAAAAGAAAAAAAAGAAAAAAAAGAAAAAAAAGAAAAAAAAGAAAAAAAAGAAAAAAAAGAAAAAAAAGAAAAAAAAGAAAAAAAAGAAAAAAAAGAAAAAAAAGAAAAAAAAGAAAAAAAAGAAAAAAAAGAAAAAAAGAAAAAAAGAAAAAAAAGAAAAAAAAAAGAAAAAAAAAAAGAAAAAAAAAGAAAAAAAAAAGAAAAAAAAAAGAAAAAAAAAGAAAAAAAAAAGAAAAAAAAAACGCAGTGAGTCAGCCTAGGATTCTTTTTTGAACAACCAAAACAAAAAAAACATTTTTGACCTATTTCAAAAGAAAATCTTACTCATCAAAGTGGGAAAGGGTGAGGGGTAAAATCAGCTCTCTCATAGAAGAAGATGAGGGATAAGATGATACAGAGATGACTTGAGGCGGATCCAGAATATCATCTTCAAATATTTTGTCCCATCCATATTTGATGTTGGCCAAAAAATTGTGAAGGATTACACAAGTGATAATCCAGCTGATGAGTAACTTCATGTCTTTGGGATTTTGAAGCTGGTTTTGCATTTCCCTTAAGCTGGCCCATCTTCCTTTCAGGACTCCTATGGCATGCTCAATCCAAACGTGTGATTGGGAAAGATGATAGTTGAAATTGGTTTTTCCTTTATTTTTGGACAAAACATTCTGTTACGCTGGAACCACATATTTCCCAATAGCATAAGCTGAATCAACAAGAAGTTATTGATTTTGGTCAAAGTAGTTCTCTGGTTGTTGGGCAATCAGAATCCAATTAAACAAAAATGAATCATGACAAGAACCTGGAAGGCCAGCATGGAGGGATATGAACTTCTTCTTGTTATTGAAAAAAAGTTTTAGTGCCACAGAGTATCTAAAAAAACAGACAAAAAGTATTTGTTCAGTGTGTGATCAAAGGTGTTATCAAAGTCATTGGAAAACAAATGAATCAGTTGCCTTTTTTTGTGATCAAAATAGTGGTTGCCATCTAGCTTGTGTTTTTGACTCAAGGGGATGTTGGTTCCTTCAACAAATCCAATTCAACCAGGAAAGCCTCCAGTCTGCATTACTTGAGATATCTACTTGCGTTCTTCTTTGGTTGGCCAAGAAAGGACTGAGAAACAGAAAGATAGGATAGAAATCATGACTCTTTTGGTGTATGAGTCAATGGTTCCATAACCAACTGAGAATAGATTTTCTAATTGATGAATTGCTGCTTCATTTTGATTTGATCCCAATCTACAAGGAGCAACAGCCAGTTGGATAGCTGGATTGCATTGAGGATTCCAAGAATTTTTCTGGAAGATGTGGTGGTCTTCAATCATCTCCAAAAGTTTTATGAATGAAGGCAATATAGTTTGGAAAAGTTGCTGGAAGCTTAAGTCCAGGAGGAGATGAAGCTTTTGCCTTTCATTCATAGGTTTGTGGAGAGTTTTTCTTCTTGGAACCATGTATTGCTTTTGTAATAGAGCATTCAAAGCCAACAAAGTTGATTCCAAATTGGATTCTGAATTGGAGTCAAATACTAACAAAATTTCAGTCAGCTTTTTTGCATTTTCAACTTGCTGGCAGGAAGTTTGATTGGACATGTTGAGAAAGATGGTGATTTGATGTGGGGTGATGAGATGATGATGGGTTTTGTGTGAATATGGAGATGTGAAGCAATAGAGATGTGAATAAATAGATATTTGAATCAATGGAGATGTGAATAAATAGAGATGTGAAGCAATGGAGATGTGAAGCAATGGAGATGAGATGTGCCTGAATCAATTGAGATGGGATTTTTATGGATTTGCTGATGTGGACGTATTTTTTAGATTTGATGGGTTGTGGATGGATGATGATGCATAAATGGCGGGTTTAATGGCGGGTTTAATGGCAGGTTTGATGTCTGAAATATGCCATTTTCATGAAACCCGCCATTTTGAAATACACCAGTTAGGGGGTATGTGTATTTCAGAAACCAGCCATTAAAAATGGCAGGTTTGTTTGAAAAAATGGCGGGTTCCTAATGGCGGGTTTTCTAACTCTGATATGCCCTAATAATAATAATAAATTAGAGCCACTGGATAGGAATTGATGGAAAATGTTATATTTACAAAATATGCCATTAGAAACCAGCCATTTTTTTCAAAAACCTGCCACCACAAATGGAGGGTTTTGGAAATACACATACCCCTTAACTGTTTATTTCAAAATTATGTTTTTCATGGAAATCAAAGATCTGAGAAATCAAATCCACCATTGATGCATCATCATCAATCCATAATCTATTTCATAAAAATTGCACATAAACCCATCCACATCAATAATATTGGGAAAAAAATTGTCACCCCATCACACCATACACCTGCTCACTTTGGCAGACATTACTGCCAATCACACCTCCTAAATTCCAATTTCACACAGCACCAAAACTAAAAGAGCTCCTTAATCTAATCATTTCTAAACCAACCGCCAGGCAGCTATTGGAAAATTGAATCAATCCAACCAAAAGGTTGTCAATATTTGACTCTGATTCAGACTTCAATTATGAATCCAACAGGTTATCCTTGAATTTTCTATTTGAAGGGAAATTCTCATCCCCCCAATAACACAAATTGAATCATACTATGTATCAAATAAAAAATCTTCATATCCTCCCTGAATTAAGTTTCCACTCACTTTTTTTAGCTTCTTTGGCATCATTCATGAAAATTTTGGAGATGATTTAAAATAATCCTACCTTACAGAATGAATTTTTGAATCCCCAATGCCACCCTTCTACCCAAATTGCAGTCTTTCTTTTTTGATTTGGCTTAAATTTAAATGGAGCGCCTATTCAGTTTTCAGAATATATTTTCTCAATTTTTCATGAAAAATTACCCTTATTTACCCAAAGAGTCACAGCTTCTTTCCTAGGATTTTGCAACTCAGCCCATTTCTTGTAAAAAAAGGAAGAGCACTTGGAAATATCACAGACAATGGGGACTGAATGATTTCCAGGTTTAATGAAGGATTTCAACGTTTAATGAAGGCTTTAAAGGTTTACTGAAGGCTTTCCATTTTCACTGAAGGCTTTCTAGGTTTACTGAAGGCTTTCCAGGTTTACTGAAGTCTTTCCAGGTTTAGTGAAGGCCTTCCAGGTTCATTGAAGGCTTTCCAGGATTAATGAAGGATTTCCAGGTTTAATGAAGGCTTTTACAGTTTACTGAAGGCTTTACAGGTTTTATTGACTTTTTGATGGAGCCACTATAAACTTTTTTCAAAAAACAGAACTTGATGGAAACTTCTGTTTTGATGGAATAAAAGGTAATCAATTCTCTCATCCTCCAATTTTTTTATAATACAGTTAAAAAAATTCATTTCTTTTTTCAATTAAATAATCTTTTTCTGTTTAACTAGTTTTTTATGAAAACCAAAAGTTCATTTCACTTAATTCTGGCCTTCCATGTTCATAACCTGATTCATATGTCTACAAGTTCATGCAAAATTCTCAACAACCTCAGAAATACTTTGTCAAAGATCCATGCCTCCTTGCCAACTCTTCTTATTCCAGTTTGAAATATTTTTTTACAGAATAATTCAATCTTTCTTTTTATTATAAAAACAAAAATAATCTTAACAAGAATCTAGCTCAATCAAGAGTAAAAATCAAACATTCTATATAAGTCCTCAGAGTTATTTGGGCAAGCTTGAAATAAATGTAGAAGAAGATCCAAAATTTGATAGACATGAAGATATTTACTAGATTTTCTGCTTTATTATTGTGAATAACCTATTGGCTTAAGTTAAATATGAATGCAATAGAATCTTTGAAGATTATATCTGATTCTACTCAATCCATTTGTGTCTCCTCTTTCTGTTCATATTTTGCACTGATAAAGCAAATTCTACCTCTCAATATTTCTCAAGTTTAATAATTTTTCTTCAATTTAACATTATTCAAAAATTCAAAACAAAGCAGTTTCTTATTTTTTTGGTTTTTGGCCTCATTTTAGGATTCAAATTTCCAAATAATCCTCCGCCAATTTTTGTTTTTTTGGTGGATTTTAATTTTTTTTAGTAAAACTTCACATTCTTCTCACCAACCATTCACCTCAGGATCACCCCCCACCTTCCAACCAAACACTTTCTTCTCCTCACCCCCACTCAACTCCACCCCTCCAACTCACCTCCACCTCACCTCCACCTGACCCACCTTACCACCACCACTCTCTCCAGCACAACTCAGGCCCCATATCAGTTGAACCCCCTCCCTTATTCCTCTTCCTCTCATCCTCCTCAGATATCATACTATCCTCATCTTCCTCACACTTGCTTCCCACCTGTCCATCCAAGACTCCAAGAACCCTTCTTTCTTGATTGCTTGCTGCCCCCCACCCCTTTTAGGCACCCACCACCCCCACCCTCTACACTACCACTGTTGCAACAACAAATTTGCCTGAAATTATCCCATGGTTTTAACAAAAAAAGCAAAACCTTTGAGGTTAAATTGTGTCTTTTAAAATTCTTCCAGCTTTCCTATGAAACCTCCACTCTCTAAAGAACCTGAAGACCCAGAACAATTATCTGCAAGTGGTTCAAGGAAAAAGCATAATTCTACCAGTGTTTGGAGGTCTGATCTTCATCAGTCTCTCACATTCTGTTTTCATGTACTTTTCTTCACTTTCTCTGTTTCATTATTTCATTTATTCATTACCTCTATCTTCCTCTTTCTCATTCATTCAAACTCACATCCCTGTTTCATCTTTCCTGTTGTTTTTATCTGCCTCACACATCACTTTTGTGCCTTTTCCTCCATATTCACCCGGTGTCACTAATGTTGAGGTGTCACTTCAACCAAAAAATCTATCTGTTGTACACTACCTGATGACAGAGTGGGGAAAAACTGAAGTACTCTTTCCTCATCCTTCTGTCTCTTCTCCACGTCTGCATATCTTCAGGTAAGTCTCTGTGGCCTTGTGTTGTCTCTTTGTCTCGTATTTTTCCTTTCTGATTCTGTCCCTGAAATTTATCCTTCTGTCTCTGCTCCACCTCTGGATATCCTCAGATCCTCAGCCTCTTGCTTGACTGAGGAAGCAAAACACTAGTAGATCTGAGAGGAATAAGGTGGCTTCCAAGTTGAAGAAAGAATACAGATTAAATCATATGATGAATCATTGCCACCTTTCTATTCATTTTATAAATTATGATCATTCCAATCATTTAGGGCAACATAGTGATATGTTTTTCATGAATAATGAATTGGTGGTCAATTGTCTCTTTACTCTTTTTTCAAAAATTATTTCACCAATAAAAACAGAGTAAGGTAGTATTTACAACTTGGGATGGCGATTATCACAAGGACAAAAAAAGTGGAATTTCAGGAACAAAATAAAATATCAATAAAGATCTTGAATGATATATTTAAATTCAGAAGAACCTGGAAGATATTGACCATTTTATTTGCACTTTTCTTCATGAAGATTGATTCAATCTGTATTAAAGCATAAAAATTCATAGAAAAATTTCAATTTACCATCTTTTAATCAGCTTTTTTTGGAGATAATAAGAATTTCAGTTTTTCTTCTCATCTTATTTATAAAATAGATAGATTTGAAGATCATCTTCAGGATGAAAATGAATTTCAGCTTTCACTTTTGTAATGTGTTTATCAATCAATAAAGAAAAAATGGTTTCTCATTTGATAAATAATTGGAATTTAAAGGAGATGATTCTTTATTTCCAGAGTAAAATTTGCTTTGTATTTTTTATTATTTGATGGTGTTTCAAAATTTTTCTTCCCTGATTCTACTTTAACATATCATAATAAACCAATTAGTACTCCCATCCCGCCTTCTCATTCCCAATTAGGTTTATAAGCCCCCTTCAAGCCTTAGAAAAATTACATGATGATTTATATGATGAGAGTAAATATTTCTACCATAATTTATTCAAATATTTTTCTAAAGGCCAACTTAGAAAATTAGGAATAGAAAAACAAATCATTTTTGTTTTTTTCTAAATAAGATGAATTAAATTTTTCACAATTCAAGAATATGAGCAATTTATTGAATTTCTTCAAGTGTTTTAGCCCTAATCAGAAAATAAATGGCTAAAGATAAATTTTTGTTTCTCTCTGATGCAAGGAAAAATTTCTTGTTCTCCTCTTTTTGGAAAAATCAAGGTTCCTTTCTTAGAGATCCAGATTCTTTTCTTGAACTAGAAGGTCTGATTTGAGCTTCAATTCATCAATTGATTTTCAATTCTCCCTCCTTTTCCATTTAAATTCTATTTTCTAAATTTAAATTTGCCATTGTAGTAATTCCCAAATTATATTGATGTACAGTTATTTGGCTATTTTCACCAATTGTTTATATTTTAAAGAATCTTACCCAATTCTTTTTTTGATGATCTCTTCAAAGCCTCCAAAGCTTGAGGTTTTTCTTTTCTTTTTATCAATTTTTTGATTTATGTTGAAGGAATTGGAGGCATTTTTCTTTCCACTTAATGAGTAAATTCTTTCTGAAAATCATCAATATCCCAGGAGAGAAGTCTTGGAGTAACCATTGGATTAAGCTTCCTATTTTCAAAAAAGGATGTTGATTTTTTCCAGAAATTATTCATTATCAATCAAGAAAAAAATTAACAAGAAAATTTCCATGAACCAGAGTTTACTTTTATTGAACAGGATATTTGGAGAGTTGATAGTGAATCAAAATCATCGTATGATAGAGGATAAACTTGTTTAATTTATAAAAGCTTTGAAGAGATTTATCTCAAGAGGCCAGTGGTTTATCTAAGGCTGGTTTGGGCTCAATTAAATATGCTGGTGTGGACTGCATTGGGGCTGATATATTTGAATTCTACTCCACATAATCACATGCAGGTCATTCAAGGGGCTATGAGGGCTCTTCATAATTGAAATCACCAGGTGGAGGGCTTGAAGCAATGTCTTCAGGATAAATTGAATAGGATCTTGGGTAAACAAAATTTTGCCAGTGGTGTGATATTTTCCTTTTTTCCAAATATTTCATCCATTTGAACATAAAAGGGAAAGATTGAGTAAAATTTGTAAACAACTGAGTTGATTCACTTTGCTGCATTTCCATCAGTTATTTTAAAACCAGTGGATATGGATAAGGAGTGGGCTTTCTGGTACTTGGCGCAATATTTCTTGAATTTCTTCTTCATTTGTTTTGATGAAAAATCCTGGCTAATTTTTTTTCTTTGGCTCCTTTTCCATCAGTAGATAAACATTGAACTTAGAAGAGATTGTTTGGCCAACACAATGTTTTTAATTCATTGGAAAGAAAGGACTTCAGTTGGCAGGATGTTTGATCCAGTTGACAAGAATGATATATCAGCTCTCTTTAGTTGGACTAAAGATTTTGGCCTGGATACAGCAGGATTTTTGGCTGATGTCAAATTCCTTTGAAAGGCTTTCTTCACTGAATTGACTTTTTGAGTTTTCTCAGGAGGCATATTTTTTAAGATGAGGATTACAGGAAACTAAATTTGGAGCTATTTATATCTGTTGATTAAATTATTTGTAGATGAGGTTGAAGTGGTATGGGGAAAGGGCAATAATATTCTTATGTTTGTGTTTAGAGAGGATGAGGATATCTCTGATGAGGTTGGAGATTGATGGAATTTTGAAGGAAGGGATGGATGGTTTGGTGGGAAACTTGTTTCACTTGGTGATTACCTTTATATACAATATTTGATAAACCCCATTTATGTTTTAGTGACTCTGACATGCATGATTTAATTTTTTTTCATTTTTTAATGGTGGGTTTGAAATTCACATTTTAGTTGAAACCCCCCATAAAAAAATGCCAATTTTCCAACTCTAATGTGCCTTAATAGGGCATATCAGAGTTGGAATTTTCAAAATTTCAAATGGCTGATCTCATGCTTATCCATTTTTTTTCAAAATTTTATTTTCATCATTTGAAACCATTTTTTCCTTTGTTATCTTTATAAACATTTTTTTTTTTGAAAAATTGTTGTTTTTCCATGAATAAGCAATCCAAAATTGTTAAAATTTTGACTCTGATACACTCTTAATCTTCTTATGGGATTTACATTCCCTTTTGCAAACATTAGAAAATAGATATAAATAAAAAATGAAAATAGATACAAAAAACAAAATGAAAATAGATACAAATGACAAAATAAAAAATCAATACAAATAAAAAATAAAAATAGATGCAAATAAAAAATAAAAATACATACAAATAAAAAAATAAAAATACATAAAAATAAAAAAATAAAAATACATAAAAATAAAAAAATAGAAATACATACAAATAAAAAAATAAAATACTTACAAATAAAAAATAAAAATACATACAAATACAAAGATTAATTTCTTTGAAAATGATGTGATATTCCTAATAGAATGTAAATAACTTTGTAAAAAACATAAAAACATATGAAAAATTGAAAAATTCTATTTTATGAGAGGGACTCAAAAACCAAGGTTTGATTTTTTTTTATTTTTGTTTGTATTTTTGATTAAATTTTATTTACATTCCACCAGAAATTTTCAATTATATTCAAAAATAATCATTTCTGAAATAATTTATTTTTTTGTTTGTGATTCACAAATTTTTTGCTGAAAAAAGCCCTTATATTCAAATTCCTCTCATGAAATGAGCATTTGAAGCTGTTTTTTTCTTTTTATGTTTTGTACAAATTGATCTAAATTCTTCTGGAAATCTTTAATTTTATTCAAAGGGATTCATTTGGTAATTTTTTTCTATTATAATTCTTGTCCTTTTTGAGTTTTCTGTTTGAATATTACACAGATTTGAATTATCCTCAAAAAATGTTATTTGTAGCATTTTTAATTCTTTCTCTCTGTTTGGAATAATATTTTCAAAATCAAATGAGAAATATTAAATTCTATTCAAAGAAGCCAATTTTTAAATTATTTTTTAATAAACTTTAAATTTATGATTTTTTTTTCAAATTTTTCCTTGGTTTAATATCACACTAAAAAATAGATATATGTAGCATTTGTATGTTTATACATAGATTTATATATTTCATACAATTGTATTTATATTCCATTGATTTCAAAGAAAATTATTTTCAAATTGTTTGTGATGCTTTCAATATATGATTTTTATCATTTTTACATAACCAAAACTTGATTCTCTGTACTCAGTCCCCTCAGCAATTCTCAAACCTCATTAAAATCAACCCCTACCTCTGGATCTACTGGCTCCACCTCCTGAAGTATTTCCCTGCATCTCCTGAAGGTCCCAGACAATCTACCAGGCTCTCCCTCTCTCTCTATGTCTTTTTGCATCCTCCATCTCTCCTTCAATCTAATTGGTATGAGAAGTAAATACATATTACAAATTTTATATCCTCAGTACATACTCTTGGGTGGTCAACCCATACTTCCATTTCAGTACATTCCTCACCTTCCTGGGCAGGCCTATCACCCAACCTATCAAGCCACTGCCTCCTGCCCAATAGGTCAACATGTAATGTCTTGGGAAATCTCAGCCCCAGCACCATTAAATCCCTCCTCAAGGCCTCCTTTCAGCTCTCACATATAATGGCCTCTCTTACCTCCTGGAATAATTCCCCCAAAGTAATTAGTATACTACTTCTTATTGGTTAGTCCTTTCCAATAGGTGTAATCTCAGCACAAGAAAGCAAACCAGCCTGCCTTACTCATATCACCTCCCCTTTGGTGTTACTCTTATAGGATTCAGTCAATCAGTCCCCTTCAGAGCCTTAATCTTGGATTCATCTAATACCTTACTTCATCATACCCTGTCTTCATTTCATCCCTCATCATTGCAATATAATCTTCTTTATACTGAGTTCTGTAAGCAGTGGTACCTGTGCCATCTTCCCGTTGAACTTCTGGGGCTTTTGTGACAAATTTTAATTATTTTTCTTATATTGCATGAATATTTAATTTGAAATCTGATTTCAGATTTGAATTACTAGAAAAAGATTGATATAAATTGCATTTTTTCATGATATGTAAACTCAATTGATTTCCATATTTAAATTCTGAGAAATTTTCTGCCCCAGGAAGATCTCAAAGGGGGTCTTGGGGGCTTATTTTAACCCCGCAAGGCCTGAATCAATGTTTTCAGGCCTCCTTCAGGCCTAAAAATCCTCAAAATGAGTGGTTTCCCCACCCAGAAAGTTATTTAAACCTTAAAATGGCATGGAAAACCTTTATTTTGTACACTCAAAAATTGTCAAATTGGCACATATTTTTGAGGTTTAAACACCCTGATGGGGTTTGAAAACACACCAAAATAGCCCATATCAGATTTGGCCAATCTTCCATTTTTTTTAATTGCAGGTTTCAAACCAAAAATTCCATTTAAAAACCACCATTAAAAACTCAAAAAAACCACTTACTTCACATCAGGTGTGTCAAAGTTATGTGATCATCAGTGATTTTTCCCAATCATAGTATACAAAGTTACCTCTGTTTTTTTTTCTCCTACCTCAATCCTCATCTATCCCCTTCACACTCAAGATCTCATAATTTTCATCATCAATCTGATGCAGTGGCCTCATTCTCATCCTCCTCCAATATTTATCATAAGAAAAAACTTAACTCAATTATCCAAATTTATTGAGATTGTTAGACAATTTCATTTCCAAGCTATCCTCCCAACTTCAATCCCTCTACCCTTCAAAAACCTCCCCCAAAATTTAATCATCATCCTATCCTATCCATTGGATCTGTGCCTTACTCAATCTCTTGAAAGCATCCAACTCCATCCAATACTTGATTCATCATTTGATAATCCTCCCCATCCATCCTCTAAGCCTTGGTTTTCAGTCATCATCCATCCCATCCCCAATTTGATAGCCACCCACAAGCCTGTTTGAAAACTTCTATCCTGAAAACCATTCACCAACTAAAATTATGCAGTTGGTGCTGATAGTCCTCCCAATCATCAATAACTCAATTAAAAACTCAAAATATGGAATCAGAGGATTTACTCAATTGGGATTAACAAACTTTGATTTCTGAACCAAGGAACTCAAAAGACTCACATCACTTCAAACAAGGTTTTTCAAAAATAGTCTCATCTGGAATTACTTGGATAGCCTGTTGGAGTTACCCTGTTTGAGGATAACTATCCACTCTAACCAAAAGTTCATCCTATCCAAATTATAATTATGTGACACTTTTAATCAGTTGGATCTACATAGTTTTATTATTCTCAAAACCAAAACCACTTGGTTGAATTCTTAGACATCATAAAACTTGACTTCATCTCCCAACTCATCCAATCAATCAAACATCCCAAACTCCAAGAAACTTTTGAGGATAAAATAAATGTCTTTTAAGCTTTATCTTTCTGTCAACTATCACTTAGTGATGCTCATAATCCAAACTTTTTCCATCGCTCCTTCTAAAGATAAAAAAACAATAAATAAAATAATAAATCCTCTTAAATCCAGAAAATTTATACTTACATGGTTTCATTGATTCTTCTAAAGAGAAGGAAAAAAATAAATTAATTAATACATCCTCTTAAAGCCAGAAGCTTGATATTCTCATCACATCCACTGAGCTTCCCAGCTGCTTCAGGAAATCTTGGCACTTTCCGTTTACTTTTCTCATCCTACCCACAACTAGTGAATTCTCTTTCATAGTTTTTTTGAAACCATCCTCTATTTCTTTATTCTGTAATTATATATCATATTGACTGTATTTTGGTGTGTGTTTTTAGGATGATGCTTTGAGGGAAAGGCAGCCTTAACAAACTATCATGACCATCAAATTCATTATAAAATATTCAAAGTGGATTGACAGATCAATACAGACAAGGGGATAAAGTCCAAAAATGACCTGATCAAAATGAATCCAAAAAATCAAATTATTTCATCTTTCTCATTAATTGACTATTGCTCAAATATGAGGAGTGAGACTGTAATTTAAGCAATAAGTGTTAATTTGGCCCCTTGTTTTCTTCTATTTTTTTCTTGTTGGTGGGTGATTCAAAACTTGGACTGTCTTTTATTTCAAATATTCTTTTTTTCAACCTATTCCTGAATTTTAAATGGTGTGCATACAATTATTTCAATTGGAGTTCCTATCTTTGCAATGGCCAAGGTGAAACTTGTTATCCAAGCCTCTCCACCCATACCAGCCCTCATCACCTTCATAATGGCACTTGGCTTGATGAAAATCTTCCCAAATCTGAGAAGAACAATCTGACTGAACCAAAGTGGAACTTAGATTGAATTTTACAGAAAGTTAAGATATGTAAATATTTTGGACGGAGATGACACAGGTAATGAGAATACATGTCAGGAAAAAGAAGTCAAATCAACACAATGTGGTTTATTTGGGTGAGTGTTGGAGGAATTATAATGTTGAAGAAAGTATCCTCAAATGCCTTTCTACCTGAGAAGCTTTCTCATTTGAGGCATTTTTCATGAAAATACAATTGCAGAAGGATATTTTGTAGTCTAGAAACTTGTCAAGGGTGATTCTATTCTTGGAAGGAATGAGTGCATTTTTTTAGAATATTCTCTTTTCAATTAAGAACCAATTGAAAAATTCCAAGAGCATCTTGAGTTGCATGGAGGCTGTGTTGAATAGGTTTATATTTTTAGATGATGAAGAGCAATGTGATTGAGTTTTTAGTAGGTGTGTGGTTCCATTTTGGGTGACTTGATGGATATGAGCTTGAGTACAGTGAATGATAGGTTTTTGAGGTTTGGAGCTTGAGAATGGGTGTGTATATTTGATGATGTGTTGAGTTGTGGATGGGAATTTAGAAATGTGATGGATGGTTATGAATAAATATCATGTGTCATTGTAGAAATCCACCATTTTTATGAAACCTCCAATTTTGAAATACACCAGTTAAGGGGTATGTCTATTTCAGAAACCCATCATTGAAAATGGTGGGTTTGGTCAAAAAGAATGGTACATTCCTAATGCTGGATTTTCTAACTTTGATACATCCTTATATCTGAATTTAGTAAAAACATTTCTATATTCACTGCTTTTCCTGTTTTAAAAAGAAAAAAAAGAAAAGAAAAAGAAATTGTTGAGTTTTTCATTTTGAAGGCATGAATTCAGCCTGGCCAAATGCAAATTCATTCTAAGAAAGACAAAATTTTGTTTTGTCTTGTAAATTTTTTCTTGGAGTTCATTTCCAAAAGGTATCAAATTTTGATTCTTTTTTAAAAATAAATATCTTGTTACTGCATATAATTTTTCATGATCAGCATAATATAATCCAAAAATGTCAGAAAAAACAATCATTATAAAAAAGGAAGCCTTGCCTTGGCATATTTTTTATGCTGATGTGTTGCTTTAATTTTTCACATATATGACCTCATATCTGGATTACTCTCAAAAAATACCATTTATTATATCTTAAAATGTCAAATTACTTCACATTTTCAACTTCATTTTTGAATAATCTTAGTATTCTACATTTTAAAGACCCTGCACAGGATTTAAAGTTTAATAGTTGGGCCCTTTGATTATGGCTTATTGTGTGCAACCCCAAACCAGCCTTATGCATCATCAAAACACATGTTTTTCCCTGTGGGGAGGCCTTGAAGCATTTTTTTGGAACTTTCAACAATGCATGAAACATGTTGAATCCATGCTTTTCATTCTTTTTGACAGCTTTTGAAGGATCACACTCTCTGCTTGAGTACAAACCACAAAAAAAGCAGGAATTCTGTCAATTTTGAGCCTTTTCAATGCTCTTTTCAATAAAAGTATTTTTTGAATTTTTCAATTGAAAAGGGATGTATTCATCTTGGCAAATAACATAGAGCTATTTCTAATTTATATAAAGGTTTCAATGGGCATCCATATTATGATCCACTCTATAGAGAAAGGTGTTCATCAATTGATTTGTTCCCAGCTCCTTTTTGTTGAAATTGAATGCAGCAGTTGAAATTGCAAACCACTCAGTCAATCTAATGCTTTCAATCACCAACCTGTTGAACATTTCACTCTAAATCATTCAATTATACTGAAGGCTGTGATAACAAGGATAAAACCAGTCACTTAAAAATTTGAAAAAAACAGCTTGTCCATCAAATCTCAAATTTCAGTTTACTTTTAAAATTGGCTGTGATATTTTCAGGATGCAATCAACATGTTGGAATTTTCCTGCTTCCTTTTTTTTTCTCTTTGTTTTTTCTTTTTTTCTTTTTTTCTTTTTTTCTTTTTTTCTTTTTTTCTTTTTTTCTTTTTTTCTTTTTTTCTTTTTTTCTTTTTTTCTTTTTTTCTTTTTTTCTTTTTTTCTTTTTTTCTTTTTTTCTTTTTTTCTTTTTTTCTTTTTTTCTTTTTTTCTTTTTTTCTTTTTTTCTTTTTTTCTTTTTTTCTTTTTTTCTTTTTTTCTTTTTTTCTTTTTTTCTTTTTTTCTTTTTTTCTTTTTTTCTTTTTTTCTTTTTTTCTTTTTTTCTTTTTTTCTTTTTTTCTTTTTTTCTTTTTTTCTTTTTTTCTTTTTTTCTTTTTTTCTTTTCTTTTTGTATCTTTGCTCTGCATTCTTTTTTACAGTGCTCTTAACTCTTACTCTTCTCTATCTTGGTAATTTTTGAAGCTTTTCAAGCAGGAAATTTTCTCTGTTTTTCTCTATTTTGTATGCAGCAATAATCCTAGTAGAATCAACCTCAAACATTTTGAATTCAATCCAAATTTTACCTTATAAACTATGATTTGAGAGGCACAAACCAAATTGGTTCTCCTACTGCTGCATGAAGCACAATTTGGTGGAATGCAAATGGGAAAGTGCTTTGAGTAAAGGAAGGGTTTGGATCCTCAGGTGTAAAACAGCACACAGTTCAATTCCATACAGTTGAGCAGGACCTGGGGGCAATCAGCTGAGAAGCAAGGGCTTTGGAGATGATGAGAACAGTATGGTTTAGAGATGGTGAGAATGAGTGCACAGGATAGCTGGACTTTGGGCAAACTCCAAAGGGTAGCATGCAGGAAACTACTCCAAAGTTTGACCAAAAGTTTGCTAATAAGCCTGTCTATCTGTATTATGCATACATCATTTAATGCTGGAGAATTGACGGTGTTATGAGACATCTCTGGGGGTTATGGGCCACAGCGGTCTGTTAGGAAGGCCATTTGCAAAGAGGTCTATTTGGCTTGGATTTCAGATTCAAGTTCACGAATGATTTTTTTCCCCATGCAGTTAGAGGAGGCTCTCCTCCATTGAATCCACAAGGTTCCTCCGTGCAAGCAACACCTCCTTCAGAGCGTGCAGTAGTATACATAAACATATGTATCATCCGCATGCTGCGGCGGCAGCCTCGCGTAAGCCTCGGCTCCAGTGACCCGACACTAACCCCAGCCTCATCTAGCCAGTGTTCACATCGCGAGCTTGAGGTTGGGGCCGTCCTTTAACTCAAACCGCGATCAGCTAAAGCATGGCAACTGAGACCGAACGCGAGGATATCGAAAATGCTAAAGAATCGAATCAAATTCGATTTGAAGAGGATCTGGAAGTTAGTTGAGCCTGCGCGATTCGTTGCATCTCCCACGACTGAAGGTTGCTGACGGCGTCACCACGGCTCGAATTCAACCCACCCACAGTTTGTACAATCTTTAGCCAATCCCCACTTTGTGCAGGAACTGACGTTGAACGGAACGCTTCGTTCAGAAACAATGCTCAAGTTTAGTACCTCATCATATCCCAACTGCTTGTGGCTTGATGGTCGCCCGACAGCTGATTGCGACCATTCTTCAAACCATTGTTCGCGATGCCTAACTCAAAAAGCTACCTCGAATATTTGAAGTATTTCCATGAGCCCGATTACGCGAGATTTATCCGATACCCCAATGCCTTGAAAATCCTGGATCTTCTGAACAGCTCTGAGCAATTCCGCACCATGATCGAGACGCAGGAGAATGCCCAGCTCTTGACTGACAAGTTCATCCAGAATTGGATTTCGCTCAGTGGTCGACTAAACAAAGTGGGACCGCCAATGGTCAACGAAGTTACTAATGATATGCGTGAAGGACTGGTCACTACGTTGAATGGAGCAGGCCGATCGATTCAGCCGGAAGGAACAAGCGTAAACGATAACTCGCCCTGATTGCCACCTGAAGTTTATGACGAAGCCGCCATTACAGTTTTAAGGGAATAGGTGATGAGGTAGGTTGGCTGATGGCAACATATCAATAAATTAAAAATGTTGGCATGGATCTTATATGCAATGTAGTACAAGCCGAGCTGCGAGAAACAAGAGAGCCAAGGGCCGAGGAGTGAGAGGAGGGAAATGCAGGGTCGTAGAGTACAACGAGAGCCCTGACCAGGTAGGTATCTTGCTGCTGTGAAAGGAGGGGTGGCAGACTAAGTCGTCAACCATGAAATGATCGATGCCGTGAAAGGCTCTGCCCTCTGTTAAACCAACAAAAAAGGACTTGTCAGTGATCCGGGTTGAGGAGCAATGAGGGAGTTAGGTGTTATGCAAGAAAGCGGTCAGGGACTACGCTATAGCGTATATAATTTTGAGCGAGCCCAGGGATTTGTTTCAGCGAATGAACGCTTGACTGGTGCCAGTATATCGTTCATCATTCCACTATGTTAAATGTTTTTAAAAGAAAGATGTTCAGGAGGGGCGGTACTTACTTTGGGGTGCGCCAGCGCGGAGGAGCTGGCCTGGGGACGGGGGTCGGTCGATGTATTTTATAAGCGTTTTCAGCTACGGCTCGCTTGTGGGTATGGACACTATGTGCATCATATTCAGTACATGTGTGCCTGCATATGTACATACATACAACATGCTTAGCTCCGAGTAGATCCATACTACCTGTTCGTTGAAGGCAGCGTTAGGAATCAGTTGGGGGGACATGGATTTCATAGCCTGTTGTTTCTGCCCTTGAGCAGCAAACAGTCTCAATCGGAGCCAAAAAAAAAAAGTCACCAGAGGGTAGCTGGCACCTGCAGCGCTGCTCCCTCCGTGCCGGGAAGGTTGATTATAGGCGTAGGCCAAGTTTTTCGCCTCCAGTTAATCAGTCTTTCGAAACAAAACACCTGTTCCACCCCTGTGGATGATCATCGGGCGCAAAAATTGATATGCCTCGCCAAATGATTTTCTTGACTGCTATCGAAAGAAGGAGAAAGCACTCTGTCTGCGGTCGGAAGGAGGCAGCGGGTGGCTATGAGCAGCCTATAATTCAAAAAAAAAAAAATGATGAAAAGAAGGAATGAAGAAGCGATAGTGCCAGTGAATGGAACAGCTCGAGAATGACACAGCCTGATTGTGCAGTTCTCCGTCCAAACCTGTTGTGTCAAGACGTTGCAAAGTTGCATCAAGTGCAAGATGAGCGGTAGAGGGAGAAAGACGCTAGGCTCATGAGCTATATATTATGAAATGAAACTGATCAGTCCTCCTCGCTCGGTCTTGTCTCACCTGCTTATGTGGTTTGTTCTTGATAATGCTGAGCACCCTGGAGGCAATACGAGGGTGACTCACTTCTGCGGACGAAGCAGTGAAGTGCGACATACAAAAATCAAAGACCGAGATCTCAAGTTTGAATGAAAGGAAGCGGCAAAGTGAAGTCATTCGGTTACATCATTCTTATAAATATGTAACTACAAGTCTACAGCTGCACTGAAACTCTCGGCAGGCATCCTTGCAGTCTTGCACCGTCTTCTAACACAGTTCTTAACCTGAACCAAACTCGCTTAATACCGACTTGAAGTTCGAGAGCCGTCGATTACCAAAGACTCATCGGCCAATTGGTAACAAGCAGAAAAATTTCAGGCCGAAAAATTAGGATCAAAACATTCTTCGAAATCAACAGAACAAAGCTCAATGAAAATCTTCCTTCTCAGCGTCGTGCTTTGCAGCCAAACCATAGGACTGGCTTTGCTCGCCCCAATCATGCCTTTCCCGCCTTTATTTTTTAACGTGGGGAGGATTTACACCTCTCAATGGGTGCTAGGGGAACCCTTCAGAGATCTTGCTAAGCACCTCCGACCCAACGAAATTTCTGATTTTCTAGATGGAGTGGACCCAGCTATGAAGTATAGGAATGCAATGCATCCAGCATTGTATGGTGGACGCTTTGGAGGTGGTTTCAATGTAGTCAGTCAGGCGATAGAAGAAAGTGATCCGAAGGTTGCCGGCCCAGCCCATGACTCACTAAAGAGTTTGCGTGCAGGTATGGGCAAAATTTATTTAACTCTTCCAAACGGGGTAAAATTGGCCTTATAAAAGCTTCCTGGTTTAAAATATGTGAATGAAAATCACATTTGCAGAGATCGGCAAAACAGCGCCTCAGCAAAACGAAAGCTAAAGGAACTTAGCGAATTCTATTGCTCATGTGGCTGAAAAAAGTGAGTGCATCAGAGTACTTTTGACATAAGTGTTTTGTTGGAGGAACTGTTCCTTGAACTCAAAAATGGTGCGCGTTGCTTTTTTTTGAAATTTGAATAAAATAATGTGTCCCTTCCCTTCAGGCTTTCGACTAAAGATAACCACTAGGTTCACACCCAACAAAAACAAATCCCACTTGTAGTACACTCAATATGGCTTCCCAAAGGATAAGGGATCTCTCCCTAGATTGAACTTAGTACATGCAGACATGACAAGAAGTTTTGTGTAATTTGGGTGGTTTGAGAATTTTCCCTGTCAAGGACCCAGCAAACTCCTGCCATATTCAATATTTTGTTGTCTATTATGTATGTAGTACAAGAATGTTTACAGTATAGCACAAATGTTATTCAGCTCAAACCATTTGTATGTCTCTGTTTAAATTTAAAAAAGATTCATTCATGTCTGAGTCAGCTATGAAAAAGCTCCCATTTACATTTTTCTTACATTTTTTAAGCTGGCTAGAAATTGGTTGAATTTCCTGGAACTCAAAAAATGAATCATAACTTGTGATGGCAAAAAGGGTACATTATTTGAAATATATATATTTGGTTATATTGATAAATTGGCTTGTTGATGGTAAGCTGTAAAAGGAAAGAGTTTTATTTCCTTGAAAAAAAATGTTATTTGTTGAATTTTGATTCATTCCTTGGGTAAATTTGACACAAATTTTGTAAAAATGAATCAGTTTCTTATTTTGAATGGCTGAGTTGATGTAAAACCACCATTATATCAATGGTGGATTTCTTAAGCTTGAAATTCCTTATTCAAAGCAACAAAGAAAAATTTTATATATTGCATTTTATTAGGAGAAATTGGATTTTAGAAATCTGAAAGACATTCATGAAAAAATACAAGTTATCAGCATGGCCAATTGGATATATCTTGTATGAAAGTGTGTATTGCATCTATAAAATTCACCATTTAGATTCATAAAAGTTGGAAAATCAGCCATTTTTTCTGACCAACCCCATAATTTTTACGGTGTGGAAAGTAAGAGAGTGTCACTCCCTTAGTTGTCCCTAAGTTCTGGAATCAATGGTCCTAGCGTCTGTAAGGATAAGGATGCTTGGGTTTAGAGAGAGAGAAAGAGAGAGGGATAAATTTCCTTCCTTTCCTTTCCTTTCCATATCCTAAGCCGTGTTCCAAAAACCGTCCTCCCCCCTACAAGCTGGGGTTGAGAGCGCAGACTTTATGCCCATACTCTCAACCCTAACCTAAGTACAAGCGCAATGAAAGCCCAACAACAATAGAAAAGAAACCCTAAAAACCAGAACCCTAGCCTAACCCTAACCCTTTCCCATGCCGCAACCACCCTCAAGCCATCCTACCCTTACACACACCCAGTTTGTCCTTCTCATGACACGGCCCTCCACCGGGCCCTACTTGGAGCCCCCGCATTGTCTGTATCCCCCCAGTGCGCCATGTGATTTCCTGCCCCACAGGTTGGCCGGTGCTTGCGCCTGCCCAGCCTGCTCCTATAGCCCCAATTGCCCTGCTTTACCTTCCCAAACTAGCCGCCTGCAAACCCATTCTGGCCAGCTCCATTCTTGGGTCCATAATGTCCAAGCGGGCTGCGGCCTGCCAAATCCAATTCATCCCAACCCACAACCGGTATGCTAAGCTCCGCAGTGCCTACTGCTGAGCACGCTGGGGCTGCTGCTGAGACCGTGCGCATCCCAAATCCTGAGCCTGACCTACCAAATGCTGAGGGCACCAACCGCGGCGCTGTTCCCCACCTAAGGCTATATGAAGACACCACAACAGATAGTTTTCCAAAATATAAATAACCTCTAACTGGTTTATTTTAAAATGGGAAATTTCATGAAAATTTCATTTTCAAACATATTCATCACCATCCATCAAAATTTCAAACACCCATACAAAAAATCACATTGGTATTTAGAATTTTAAGACAAGCTCCCCAAAACTTCTCAATAGGGCATATCAGAGTTAGCAAGACTGCCATTGGAAATCCGCCATTTTTTTGACAAAAACCGCCATTTAATGGCGGGTTTCTGAAATACACATACCTCCTAACTGGTTTATTTCAAAATGGAAAGTTTCATGAAAATGGCTGGTTTCAAACATCAAAACTGTAATTAAAACCACCATTTATGCATCATCATCCATCCACCATCCATCACATCCAAAACACCTGTCGGCACCTCTGCCTCAGCAAATCCATACCAATCCCATCTCCATCACTTCACATACATCTCATCTCCATTGCCTCACATCTCCATTGGTTCACATCTCTATCACTTCACGCAAATCCTGTAATCATCTCATCACCCCACATCCCATCACCATCTTTCTCATCTCAACATGTCAATTCAAACTTCCAGCAGAAATTTGAAAACACAAAGAAGCTGAATGAACTTTTGTTAATATTTGACTCCCATTCAGACTCTGATTCAGACTCCAATTTGGAATAAACTTGGTTGGCTTTGAATGCTCTATGAGAAGAGCAATACATGGTTCCAAGAAGATAACCTCTCCAGAATCCTATGTATGAAAGGCAAAAGCTTCATCTCCTCCCCACCTTAAGCTTCCAGCAACTGTTCCAAACTCTATTGCCTTCATTCAAAAACATTTTGGAGATTATTGAAGACCACCACATCTTCCAGAACAATTCTGGGAATCATCAATGAAATCCAGCTATCCAACTGGCCATTGCTCTTTGTAGATTGGGATCCAATGAAAACAGCGCAGCAATTCATCAATTAGAAAATCTATTCTCAGTTAGTTATGGAACCATTGACTTATACACCAAAAGAGTCATGATTGCTATCCTATCTTTCTGCCGCTCAGTCCTTTCTTGGCCAACCAAAGAATAATGCAAGGGGATATCTCAAGTAATGGAGACAGAGGGCTTTCCAGGTTGAATTGGTCTTGTTGATGGAACCACCATCCCCTTGAGTCAAAAACCCAAGCTAGATGGAAACCACTATTTTGATTGGAAAAAGAGGCAATTGATTCATTCTTTTCCAATGATTTTGATAAAAATTTGGAACACACACTGACCAAATATGTTGCATCTCTTTGTTTAGATACTCCATGGCCCTAAAAATTTCTTGTGATAACAACAAGAAGTTCATATCCCTCCACACTGGCCTTCTGGGTTCTTTCCATGATTCATATGTTTTCAATTGGATGCAGATTGACCAACAACCAGAGAAATACTTTTACCAAGATCAATACCTTCTGGACGATTTGGCTTATTCTAGTGTGAAATATGTGGTTCCAGCATACCAGAATTTTTTTTTACAATGATCAAGGAAAAATAAATTTCAACTATCATCTTTCCCAATCATGAGTTTGGATTGAGCATTCAATAGGAGTCCTGAAAGGAATGTGGGCCAGCTTAAGGGAAATGCAAAAACAGCTTTAAAACCCCAAAGACATGAATTTACTCATCAACTGGATTATCACTTCTGTAATCCTTCACAACCTTTTGCATGACATCAAAGATGAAGGCAACAAAATATTTGAAGATGATATTCCGGATTGGCCTCAAGTCATCCCTATCTCATATTGTACCTCATCTTCTTATATGAGAGAAAGGATTCTACCTCTCACCCTTGCTTGCTTTGATGAGTAATTTTTGATTTTGAAATAGGTAAAAAATCCCTTCACTGTATTTTTTTGGTTTTGGTTGTTAAACCAAGAATCCTAGGCTGAATCACTTGGTTTTTTTTCTCTTATGGTGGACTTAGACAAAGCAGACACAGCACCTCAACCCACCAAACCACCAGTCCACTCTCCTCCTCACGCAACACTTCCACCTCACCAGCACACATGGTAAGCTTCCCCCCCTCCTCCTTATCCTCCCCATCATCCAATACTGAAATCCATCCCCCTTCATCCCCCTTCATCCCCCCCACCGCTTATCACCCTTTTTCCTAATCACCCTTTCCCCCCCCCCTCACCCCCTCTCCCTTGCTCCCAACTAACACCCCCCCCATCTCACTTGCCAACACCAATGGTCACCAGACCCCTCTTGCTTCCCCCCCCTCTTTCCACCCCCCTTGGCTTTCCAACGCCAATGGCCATGGCCCCCTCTTGCCCCTCCTTGGATTGCCAACGCCAACCGCAAACCCCTTGCTTGCCAATGCCAATGGTCACAGGCCCCCTCTTGCCCCCCCCTTGGCTTGCCAACGCCAACGGCAACACCCTTGCTCCCAACTAATGCCCCCCCCTCTAACCCCCCCACCTTGCTCACCAACGCCAATGGTCGCAGGCCCCCTCTTGCTTCCCCCCCCTTGGCCTGCCAATGCTGACAGCCACCCCCTTGCTTTCCAACACCAATGACAACAGCCCCCTCTTGCCCCCCCTTGGCTTGCCAACACCAATGCCAATGGTCACAGGCCCCCTCTTTCTGGCCCCCTTGGCTCAGCCTCCCCCTGCGTGCTCCACCCACTCCCTGCCTTGCTTGCCGCCGGCCCCTGCCCAACCCCCTTCTGCCCAGCTGATCAAGCCACCCCCCCTCCTCCTGCCCAGCCAATGGAGCCCCACCTCCTCCACAGCCAATCATACCCAACCTGCCCCATCCTCCCTGGCCCACTGACCATGGTCCTTTTTTTTCACACCAAGGTATTTTTTTTTGTTTTTTTAAATTATTTTTGCCATCACATGACCAACATAATTTTTTTTTTTGAAACCCTTCTTTTACCCCTTTTGCTTCCATTCTCTTGCATCTCCCACTGCACTTAAAATGTTATACTCCACATTGAATCCCTTCTTGATCCTCACCCCAAGCAGAGATTTTGCCTGGGAGGGAACAAGATGGAAGGAGATGAGGTGAAAAAAATAAAGAGAGGTGGCAAACAGAGGGATTTTAAGAAAAAGAGGGAGCAAATGAGGGCATCAGAAATATCTTTGAAGCTTTCAGAGGGGGGCATCAATGAAAAAGTTGTATGGTCTGGATGGAAACTACAACCTTTGTATCTGTATCCTGCCATAACTGCCAAAAAAAAAAGAACAATCAAAAACCCTCACCCACTGAGCTTGAATATTCCAAGCAGACAATCAAGCAATTCAATTTCTTCACCCATGGAAAATTAATTTTTCTCAATAAATCTGATCACAGGGGTCTTGTTGAAATAATTGAATTTGTCCCGTTGGATAAAATTTCCAACCAAGACAAGAAGGACATCAACATTGTGAAAACTTTTCTTCACCAGACATAAAAATTTGTCAACACAGTTGGTCCCTCAAGATCTTGGGGTGGAAAAATGCGGGCAATTGGATGTCAAAAATCAATGCACCCCTTTGAGTTATTTGGATGCTATGTGAAGAAATCATCCATTCAATCTTCCCCTCAAGATTAAACTTGTCTTAACCTTGAGGCCAACAAAGTCTCTCAAATTTTAGGACAAATGTTTTGAAATTTGGCCAGACTTCCCTTTGAATCAAACTGTGACATAATGAAGGAAAACTGCATCCCCTCCTTCTCATCTCTGGAATTTGGTTCCCAGCCTACACCCTTTGACTGCTTTCTGCATGTCACTTTCACATCCAACTATTTTTACAACTCAAATCACATTGACAAAGGTGAAATCTTGTGGTATTCTTTTTTACTTCAAGTTCCAACTAAGAAATCAAATGGACAACTTATTGAAACCACAGATGAATTTCAAGTGTCAGATGGCCAATTTGTATTTCCAGACCTGGGGTTTGGAATTAATTTCAAGCAAAAAGGTATAGTGAAAATGGTTTGGGTAGAAAATTGGTAAAGGCACTGTACATTTCCTGCTTTGGACACAGCCACCCATACCAGAATGGTCATGTCCATGCAAATTAACAAAAAAACTCAAAACATTTGCAGGGAATTAGCAAGTGGGAAAATATACTCTAGGAAAACAAGTATAATTAAAAAAAATATTTGTTCATTGGTGGTGTTAAAAATAGTATTAAGCGTTTTAACCATTTTTGTAATCAAAAATAATTTTATTTTTTGTCTTTTTAATTTTTAATCAGAGAAAATATATTTAAAAGCCCAGCATTTGAGCAATCTGCTTTAATTCATCTACCTTTCTACTGCTACAAATGCATGCCACAGATATTGACCACTTGTCCTTTTTTTATGTTGCCAGTTGTTCCCTCTCCCTTTCCCATTGTGCTTTCTAATGATACTTCTCCTTTTCCTCTTTTTGAAATTCTACCTAAGCCTCTTTTAACTTCCACTCAGCATCTCATTTTTGTTGATGAGCCAAAATATTGGCTTTCTGCTTTTGAAAATCAATTGCCAGTTGATAATCCCACTTCTCCTTTTCAAAGTGAAGTTTTTTGGATTCAATTTGTAATTTCACTTTTTTTCAGAGGGGAATAGAAATGAGCTTGATTTGGAAACCATGGAGAATCCAATGGGCTTACCAGAATCTTGCTTCTCCATGATTTCTTCAAACCCCAAAAAATTTGAAGTGTTTGTCCTCTTTTGAATGCTATTGGGGTTGATGTTGATGGAATTGGAGTCCTTTTGCTTTCCCTTTGCAGAGGAGGTTTGTGTGGGGACGTCATTGCTCTCATTTGGAGCTTACCCTTCTGGACTAATCAACCCCAAGGAATTATTTCACTAATTATTATTGTTTAGTCTGTTTCAATAGGTTTCATCTCAGAACAATAAATCTAAACATCCTAAATTAACAATCTCAACTTTCCCTCTGTTTTTAATCTTATAGTATTGAGTCAATCAGTCTCCTTCAAAGCCTTGCTCTTGGATTCATCTCACCTCTTACTTCTTCAACTCTTGCACTAGTTCCATCCCTCATCCTTTGTGATAAAGTCTTCTCTATCCTGAGTTATGTTAGAATTAGTGCCCTTTCCTTCTTCCCCTTGCACATCTGGGGAAGTTGTGTGTCAGGGGTTTAACCTCTATTGCTATACTTGGGCTGTGTTCAAAACTGAAAAAATAATACAAAACCAATAATAAAATCAGTTAAAAAATCAAAAAAACAAAAAAATAGAAAAAAGCATACCCACTTAAATCTTACCAGGGTATTATGACCAAATTGCTACAACTTAAAATTTTATGAAAGGCAAGGGGCCTGGATTTAAATGAACCAAACTGTAAGGATCTTTCCTTATAAAAAAGCTCACAGGCTTTATAGTAGTAACACACAAGGGTTACTCCTCCAATTCAGACCTTCCATTTTAAATTGAAGTTGAAAATAAGATTATCAATTGATTATAATACTAAATTTTTTAGCCCCAGTCAATATTCTCTTGAAATTAAGTTCATGGGCTTGTTAATAATAACTGAGGAAGGGGCTATAGGGTAAATAATCTCCTGTTTTAAGGTAACAGGAGCCCTCAGGGAACTAAAGAATTTATCCGGGGAGTTCTAGGGTCTACTTGGTTTCTTTCTCAAGGGCCCAAGACCTCATTACATCATAACCAATGAGGAATAGGGGACTAATACTCATTGGGGGGATTTTCAATGTAAAGGTCCAATTTACATACCAAAAGGTTAACTAATTGATCCTAGGATTTGACCACCAATCATATGGACAGTTCAGAAGTCCCAGAACACTTCATAATAATTTCATACCTTCATTTACATACAATGTGATAGCCTTCACATGTATTTATTTCTTAATTCCCAGAACCTTGGCATATATTACACATATAGAGTATGTATACTCTTGGAAATGATCTTTCAAGGTTAATGCCTTAGAACTAAGATCTGGGCCCTCTTTGTGGAAGCGTTCAAGGATCAGTTGTGTATTTTAAATTATAAATACTTCCAACAGAAGAATAATATTAACCTTGTGTAATTTATATATACAGAGTAGAGAGTATGGATTAAAATAATTACTATAATTTATTAAAAAAGGAATGGAGCATATTAAAAAAAATCTATAGTGATATTTGGGACGCTTTTGAGTCATCATAGCTTAATTTTAAGTTATTTTGTATCTCCTTTTTGATAATATATATTATCAAGGTTTTAATTCCATGATCAATACTCATAATAAAAGACTTTAAAATTATTATAAAACATTATCAAACCTTTACTATAAAACTATCAGAAAATCTATAATTATTTATTCCTGGATTTATGTTGGTTTGAAACAGTGAACTTTGTGTCAGAAAACAGAATATGAGGCCAGTATTTAGCAACTTTACTAACAAGAAATATGGGTTGTTCAGAAATTTGGACAACTGTATTTGTCTTTTGGATGAAATCGTGACATTAAATAAATCCTTCCCCATAATAAATAAGCTTATCTACATAACTATTCAATCCTATCCAATCCAGGATATTTCATTTTGAACTTTGAATATCACTGCCTATGCATGTTTTGGACCATTGTGTGGCCCTTCAAGTCTCCAAGGGAGGGCTATAAAATTTTGTGGCTACTACCATGGAAGCTACCCATCTCAACCAACTCTGATTTTCCTGCCAAATTTGACAAAATTTGACCCAAATTCAATTCAAATTTGATGCAATTTGACGCAATTTGAATAAAATCATCAAACTTTGACAATTCAAAGTTTTGACCCACTTTGACTCCTTCAACTGATTCAACCTTATTTGAAATGCATTAAAACATGTCAATTAGCTTTGACCAAATTTGAAAAGTTTGAAAGGAATTGATTAGTTTTTATGACAATTCAAGACTTCTTTTTTGCCCATCCTTTGCCTAAATCCTCTTTTAAGGGTACTGATTTTGTTTCAATTCCTTATAAAATGACTGGAAATCATGCCTCCTTGATGTGCACAGCCTTCCATCATCACCAGTCCACCATTAAACAGAGCAGCAAGAGTAAAAGTTTCTTTTCTCAATTTTCCAGATCAGGACCAATCAACCCCTGAAGCTTGTAGATGTGGGAGGAACTTTTACAACCTCCAAATTCCAGCTTCATCAAAGCCCATGGAAACTGGTATCCTTCCTCCATCTTCTCCAAGAGGTTCCCTGTACCAATCTTCTCCTGTTTTCAGAACCTTTACCAATTGTGTGATTGTTCAATATCCTATAGAAGGCTATGGATTGGACTCTCCATTGTGAAATCCCAGAATGATCCCTTTTCCTGAAATCGTGGACAAGGACAAGAGTGAATACTCATGTTTTGATTCCAGTATCCTCAGTAACCTCAATTTACCTACTGTTGAGCCCCGCATATATGCTTCAACCCACATCAAAGAATTTCAATCTATTATGACAAAATTCTCTGGATAGGGTAATAGAGCCTTTCACTTAAATTTATTTCAAAGAATCCCTTCTCAAATCCTGGATCAAATAGCGGCTTTGATGGTTCTGTGGATACTCTTCAGGACCTTATGGGTGTTGTTTTCAAATACAACACCAGGTACCATAAATGATTTAAGGAGAAGTTTCCCATTCAAAATACTCTAAAAATGAACCTCTCAATATCCAGCCAAATTAACTCAGTCTGAAAAGAGCAAAGTTAAGTCCAAGAAGCAAGAAAAATATTCAAAGAAGCCAGCTTTCACCACCAAAAATACCTTGGACCTAGATCCTGACAGAAAACTCAAGTCTGAAAGGAAGGCCAGAAGAGGGAAGGAGGGGCTATGCATTTTTTGTGGTGGGAAGCAGAAGACAGGAAACTGTAAAAAGAATCCTGTCACCAATCCCCCTTCGAACTCCAATTCTTCCAATTCCCCCAAAAGAAAAAAAGAATTAGGTGGCATTTAGTTTGTACTCCAGGAATATCACCCTTTCAATGTTAGGGTGCTAATTATTGGGATCATTATTGCTAGGCGGATAATCCACAGCCAGTTCCTCAGCATCAACTGAATCTGATTGTTGGGCATCAAAAGCGGCTAAAGGGGTGATATTGGCCTTATTTCAAAAGATTTAATCCATTTGAACATAAAAAGGACAAATGGAGTCCAAATTATCAACCACCAAGTTGATTTCCTTTGCTTTATTGGAGTTGGTGATACCAAAGCCAGTGGAGATTGAAATTGAGTGGGATTTTTTGTACTTGTTTCAATAGTTATTGAATTGCTCCTGCATCTGTTTGGATGAAAGATCCAGCCTACCTTTAGTTTTATTCTTGATTTCATTGGCCATCAGGAAATAACCATTAAACTTTGAGGAAGGAGGTTGGCCAACTTGTGTTTCATTGTTGGATCCAAATCAAGCATTGTAGTTGGATGGGATTTTGAGCCATTTTAACAGGATGATTTGATCAGCTCTCTTGAGCTGGCTTGAGCATTTGGAAGATGATGAGGGAGGATTGTTGGATGTTGAGTTCCTGGGGGATGTTTTCTTTGGCCCATTGGATTGTTTAGTGAACTTGTGGGGGGAGGATTCCTGAGGGGCCATTGAAAAAGAGTAAGCAATGAAGCAATGAAGCAATGAGAATGATGAAGTGATGAGAGTGATGAAGTGATGAGGGGATGAGAGTGATGAAGCAAAGAGGATAGGAAGAGATGAGAGTGATGAAGTGACAAGAGGGGTAAAGCAATGAGAGTTAGGATGTGATGAAAGCAATAAAGTGATGAGAGTAATGAAGTGATGAGGTCAGTGATGCACTGAGAGTTAGCTGGATGTGATGAAAGCAATAAAGCAATGAGAGTGATGAAGTGATGATAGTGATGAAGAAATGAGGATAGTGATGCAATGAGAGTTAACTGGATGTGGTGACAGAAATAAAGTGATGAGGATAGCAATGAAGAGATGAAGAGTGATGAATTAATTTTTTTCAGATGGGGTTGGAGGTAGAATTTTATGGAGGTTGGTGGAGGTGGAAAACTTGGGGTGTATGAAGTGGACAGGTGGTGGAAGCCTTTACATAATTTACTTGAAAAAACCCACTTATTTCCAGGTAACTCTGACTTGTCTGATTTTAAATAAGTGGGTTTTTTTGATTTTAAATGGCGGGTTTGAAATGGCAGATTTGGTTTGAAACCCGCCATTTAAAAAATTGAAGTTTTGCTTAACTCTGATACGCCCTAATTCATTCTGTGGCCTTCCATTTTGATATGAGAGATTTTATTCTAGCTTTCAATCTCTCTCATTCTGTGTGCCAAATTTTGTCAAACTTTGAATCTGAGAAATTTTTTCTTGGATTTCAACTCAAAATACATCACAGAATAGTCATATTTTGCTTTCAAAACTGAAAGAATAAAACCAATTGAAGGAATTCTAATTATCCAAATTTCCAAAAGCCATTCAAAATTCATTATAAAACAAGGGATTACTTCTTTCAACTCTATCAAAATATTTGATTGGTACTCTGAATTTTTGATTTGATTTGAGCCATTCTTCATGGTACTTAAACTTTATACGGCAAAGCTCTTTAAATTAAGTTTACTTTGTATTTCTGTTTTGTAATTTTTCAACAAAAATTTCACATTTATCTCTTCCTTTGGGTTGCTTTTTGTAAATTCAAGATTTGATTATTCCAATAATTGAACCAAATGAATTAAGAGGGAAATTTTAAATTTGCAACCCTACACAACCCATTTACAACTCAAAATGGGTTGCATGGCACATTTTGCAACCCATCTGGGTTGTGAACAGCTTTTTGCCACCCATCTGAGGTGTGAACGGCTTTTCACAACCCAGATGGGTTGAAAAATGCGCCACCCAACCCATTTTTAGTTGTGAACAGGTTGTGTAGGGTTGGCAAGTTCACATTTATTTATTTAATTATTTAATTAATTTATTTATTTATTTATTTATTTATTTATTTATTTATTTATTTATTTATTTATTTATTTATTTATTTATTTATTTATTTATTTATTTATTTATTTATTTATTTATTTATTTATTTATTTATTTATTTATTTATTTATTTATTTATTTATTTATTTATTTATTTATTTATTTATTTATTTATTTATTTATTTATTTATTTATTTATTTATTTATTTATTTATTTATTTATTTATTTATTTATTTATTTATTTATTTATTTATTTATTTATTTATTTATTTATTTATTTATTTATTTATTTATTTATTTATTTATTTATTTATTTATTTATTTATTTATTTATTTATTTATTTATTTCTTTATTTATTTCTTTATTTATTTCTTTATTTATTTCTTTATTTATTTCTTTATTTATTTCTTTATTTATTTCTTTATTTCTTTATTTATTTCTTTATTTCTTTCTTTATTTATTTATTTATTTATTTATTTATTTATTTATTTATTTATTTATTTATTTATTTATTTATTTATTTATTTATTTATTTATTTATTTATTTATTTATTTATTTATTTATTTATTTATTTATTTATTTATTTATTTATTTATTTATTTATTTATTTATTTATTTATTTATTTATTTATTTATTTATTTATTTATTTATTTATTTATTTATTCATTTACTTATTTATTCATTCATTCATTTATTTATTTATTTATTTATTTATTTATTTATTTATTTATTTATTTATTTATTTATTAATTCATTCATTCATTAATTAATTCTTTCATCTATTTTAAACAAAAACTCAACATATTTTGATTTCATGGTTTATTTTGGTTTATTTTTTTTGAATTTTTATTCAATTTATTTTACGTTTTTATTTTTTTTATATTTGCCCACAACACTTGTAGTTGTGTGGCACGCTACACAAATACATTTGAGCTGTGTACAGCCCAAAACGACTTGAATGTAGTTGTGTAGGGTGCCACATGACGCAAAAAAAACGGGGGCTACATGACTACAGTTAAGTTGTATAGAGGCAACAAAAATCAATTTGTAGTTGTGTAGCACGCCAAACGCCCATTTGAGTTGTGTACACAACTCAAATGACTCATGAATTTATCATCAACCTTTAGTTTATTATTATTATTGGCCCCCAAGACTTGAAGTCATGTGGAACGGCAACACAACTACATTCAGGTTGTGTAGAGCCTCACAGAACCCATATGTGGTTGGTCTGTAGGCCACACGGCACCAGACCGCCGTGTGGGGGCCGCACAACTATGCTCAAGTTTTGTGGAGGCTACACGGCTCAAATGTAGTTGTGTGGAGGCCACACAGCTCAAATGTAGTCGTGTGCAGGCTACACGGCTCAAATGTAGTCTTGTGGAGGCTACACAGCTCAAATGTGGTCTTGTGGAAAGCCAGAAAACTCATATGAGTGGTGTGCATGGCTAATTTGAGTCGTGAATTTATTATCACCCAATATAAAAATATAAAAATAAGATAATTAATATAAATAATATAAATAAAAAATAAAAAAAATAAAAAAATAAAAAAAATAAAAAAAATAAAAAAATAAAAAAAAAATAAAAAAAGGGTAATGTTAAATTCACTGTTCATTGAGCCGTTTACATGGCTCTTTGAGTTGTGTGCACGGCTCAATGGGCAGTGTGGCACCCTACACAGCTCAAATGAGCCATGTGGCATGCTACATGAATCAAATGGGACGTGTGGCATGCTAAAAAACTAAAATCAAGTTTTTTAGCCTCCACTAAATCATAAATAATGAATAATAAATAATAAATAATAAATTATAAATTATAAATTATAAATTATAAATTATAAATTATAAATTATAAATTATAAATAATAAATTATATATAATAAATAATAAATAATAAATAATAAATAATAAATAATAAATAATAAATAATAAATAATAAATAATAAATAATAATAAATGATGAATTATATATAATAAATAAAAAATAATTAATTATAAATTATATGGAGTAGTTTATGGGCCCCCACGCATTGAGGGGCCCTACATGACTCCCACAGGCCATGTGGGGCCATGTACATGGCTCCCACATGCCTGGAGCAATGTACACGGCTCCCACACGACTGGAGCCATGAATTCAACATCACCCTAAAACAAATGAAAAAAATAAAAAAAATAAAAAAATAAAAAAATAAAAAATAAAACAAAAAAACAAAAAAAAAAATAAAAAAAAATGAAAAAAAATGAAAAAACACCAATGTTAACCTTGCAACCCTGAGGTTTCAAATGGGGCATGAAAGACCATTTGCAACCCATCTGAGTCCGAAATGGATATGTATGTATATATATTAATATTTTTTTTAATTTTTGATATATTATTTTTTGTTTTATTTTGATAAAATATAAAAAATGAAAAATAAATAAAAGATAAATGAAAAAATAAAAAATCAATAATAAACAAAAAAAAATTGATCCATTCAATTAAAAATATGAATATAGAAAAATATATATAAAAATATTAAAAAATATTAAAAAATATTAAAAAATATGAGAAAATATTGAAAAAAAGGAAATAAATAAATAAATAAAAAATAAATAAATTGATTAAATTAAAAATAAAAATACAAATAAATAAATTTAAATAAAATGAAATGAAATGAATAAATAAATAAATAAATAAAATATAAATTAATTAATTAAATTAAATTTAAAATGAAAATATATGTTTATAAATAGGGTGTTAGGTTTTTCACGCCCCAAAACCTGAAAAACACATGATTTGGACGTCCCCACCACATCCTGAAACGTCCCCCACCCACACAGTAAACCTGGCAAAAGGCAGTTTTTAGGGGTTGTAAAAAAAAGAAAAATATGGGGGGATAGGGGGGTATCTCAAACGCATTTAGAATAAATCCTAAGAATCTTTTCCATTTTTAAGGCCTTCAAAATTTCCCCCAAAAAACTGAAAAAAAAATAAAAACACGCCACATCTCAAATCTTTTCACAATGTTAATTTTTTTTTGTTTATCATTTTGAAAAATCTGAAGAGAAATAATGTTTCCAAATATGGAAGGTGATTAAATTATAATTTTCTCAGAATTTTAGTACTTCACTTTCCCGCCCAAAAATGGGATTTACATGAAAAATGAGGCATCATTTTAAAGGGTGATGTTAAATTCATGGATCCAGCCATGTGGTAGTTGTTTAGGGCCCTACAGGGCCCAAATGAGCCGTGAGGGCCCAAAGACGACTACAAAGGGACGTTTCAAACACGCGCAACCCCCAAGGGGTTGTGTAGCAGCTGTGTAACCCCCAAACACAGCTCAAATGAGCTGTTTTTAGGGATGCACAACCCCCTGGAAGTTGTGCCAGAATTTTGGGCACCCCCTTGACCACACTTGGGTTCTGTCAACCCAAATTTGGGATTAAAACATAATTTGTGGGACTTTTTTTCCACACCTAGCTATTCCAAAGAGAAATTAAAGTGAAACCCAAGTGAAATTAAAGTGAAAACTCAAATCATAAATCATATAAGAATCTGCAAACAATTCTTTCTCAACTTGAAAGTGAGCAAACTTTGTTTGATCAATTGAAAGTCAGATTGAATACTGAAGTATACCATTGCATTCTTTTGCATGGGAACAGTGGAAAGCCCTCCTTCTTCTGACATGGCTGCGTGGAAGGTCTACATTGATAGTGACATCAACAAAGCTTTGGAACAAGAAAAAAAGGATTTGGGTAATGAAACATTGGAAGCCCCAATTGCATCCTCATCAAGGGTGAAAATTGAGGAACAAAATGATTCACAAATGGACATGACCGCTGGAGGTGAGTAAAATTTTATGTTTCTGGTCTTTTACCTATTTAATTTGATTGAAACTGATGGGTACATGTAACTATGAAACTATGACTTAACCAATGAATGTTTACTAGATCCACTTGACCCACCTCCCTTAGAGCTTTTCCTACTAGGGAAGAGGCACAAAACTATTTTCAAACATGGGAAATGAAGCATGGTTACAATTTAACAGTTTTCAACTAAAAGGGTGACCAATATGTGGATTTAACCAGTGATAGACATGGTTCCTATTCAGGAAATCTTCTTACCAAATGGTCTAGACAAACTCACACAAGGAAGGTTGGGTGAATGTTTTTAATCCATGCAATTTGCACAAAGGCAGACCCCTTGTGGCGCCTCTCCTACATGTTGAGACTGTGAAAATGAAGATTTGTCTGGTGGGAGTTGAACCTACAACCTCAGATAGACTGAGACACATTCTAGAGTGCTGACTTTACCAACTAGGCTACAGACACTTGTGGCTGCCAGGGTTGTTTGGTATTACTGGTCTAGGTTCAACTGCACAGCCTCTGTTCTGTGGTGATACATCATGTTAGCAGGTTTTACCTCAACACCCCCCCTTGCTACGTGATGTAGAAATAGGTATGGCAATACCCAGGTGAAAGTGTGATCAGTGTGGGGATTGAATCCATGATAGGCTTACAAGGGATGATGATCTTACAGGAAGCATTCACATCTTATTCAAGTCTCATAAGTGAGCAAGTATATGCTCAGTTAGGCCCTGGGCTCATAACCTGTTGAGACTGTGAAAATGAAGATGTGTCTGGTGGGAGTTGAACCCACAACCTCAGATAGACTGAGACACATACTAGAGTGCTGCCTTTACCAACTAGGCTACAGGCGCTTGTGGCTGCCAGGGTTGTTTGGTATTACTGGTCTAGGATCAACTGAACAGCCTCCATACTGTGGTGATACATCATGTTAGCAGTTTTAGCCTCAACACTACAAAGAAACCCAACAGAACCATCAACTATCTTAACATCCCTCTGTGCATCCTCAACTGAGGAGAATCTTGGGGGTGGCCTTAGAAAATCTAGTAGAAGGCAAGAATGATAGGCTCAATACGTTAAAACTGAAGAGAAAATTGAGCAAGATTGATGGGGAGGATCATGGTGATGACCAAACAATCTATAACACTAAGCGGAAGGTAATGCTTGCAAAACTAAAGGGAAAAAGTGTTATGGAGGTACTCTATGAACAGCTTGAAGAAACAAGTTGAATTCATTGGTCAAATTTCAGTGGAGAGGGTCACTTTGAGGCCCTGTACTTAGAAAATCCAGAGGCAGTAAAGCTTTCAAAACAATTCCATCATATTGCTATGTTGGATTGTACTTATAAAACAAATAAGTGAAAAACCACACTGTTGCATGTTGTAGGAATGACAGCCAATTGCAAAACTTTTACAAAAGCTCTTGTTTTTATAACAAAAGAAAAATTTGAGTACTACAGTTGGTCTGTAAATGCATTAAAGGAGTTGGCTTATGATCCTGAGAGACTTCCAAAAGTCTTTGTGAAGGACCATGAAAAAGCTCTGATTTGTGCAATTGAAACTAGTTTCCCAGAGTCATCAAGAGAATTTTTCACTTGAAACTTGTCTAAAAACATACAAGCAAACTGTAAAGTGTACTTTGTGAATGATGTTGAACAATGGAAAAGATTTATGAATCTGTGGTAAAAGTATGGGACCTCAAAGACCAAGGAGGAGGCAGAGGTCAATGATGCGGAACTCAGAGTAGGTCCAAATCACTGCTTCTTATTCTTCCTAGTTTTGGGTTCTGAGCTTTTGACTTGTATAGTGTTTCTTGAAAGACTATGAGGATTTACTCAAGTACATGGAAAGTAGCATTTTCCCTATCAAAGAGACGTTTTTACCAGCGTGGACTTGTATAAACCCATATTTTGGAAGCAAAACAACATCTTGGGTTGAAGGGGCCCATGCAACTGTCAAAACATTCCTTGCAAAATCTTTGGGAAACCATTTGGATTTTTGGAAAATCCTTGACGGAAAAGTTTTGAATCAAATTAAATCAGTTCATGCATCAATTTATAAATATTGAATTAAGTCAGGAACAGTTCTTCCACCTGAACTGTTACCATCGGATTATAAATTGTATTTAGAGGAAATCCATCTTTTTAAAGAATAATTTGAGAAGTTCAAACATGATCATGATGGCAAAGTCTGCACCAAGTCATATTTCAAGACTATGGGTTTGCCCTGTTCCCACCAAATAGGTGACCTTCTAGCATTCAGAGGATCCATGGTAGCTGAAAATGTTCATCCTCAGTGGGGGTTAGACTATGACCCTTGAAGTTCTTGTTCTGTAAGTTGGCTTAAAATGGATTGTTCCAATAACTATGTTATTAATGCTTTTTGATTAATGAATCCTAATTCACTAATGGTTGATCCTTTTGAATTTTTCCAGTGCAATGTTGATGAAATACTAAGAATTACTCAGTTATGAGAAAAATTCAATGCAATGATCTTGGAATCTCCAGATCATGATTAAAGCAGACTATTGAAGTATATCATTCATCAAGTAGGGGCCAGCCAAAATTGAAAAATATGCGGCAAGAACCATCTCAGTTTCAGCTTGTTGAAAAAAAACTCAAGGGGGAAAAAAGAACTATAAGGGATCCAAACAAGAAAAGAAAAAAAATTGTAAGTCTTTTCTTTTGGGATATGTTCATTTTTTTGGTTTAATGAACTTAGTTACTAACTAATGATGAATTTTTAGCCAAATTTGGCAGAATCTGAATCTTAATTTCATAGTTCAGAGGAAGAGACTCAAAGTGAATCAGGATCACTTAATTTGGAATCAGAATCCCCTTCAGAGGAAGAGAACATGCAGCAAAGATCAACCAGAAGCTCATCTTTGGTGAGTATTCATTTGATTGATCCAATTAAAGAAATGAATGCTAAGTTAGTTTTAATGATAGTAACCAAACATGAAATACCTCAATCAAATACCCAAGAAATTCCATAAGTTCTTGGGTGAGGTTTGGGATCCAATTGAAGATTGGAATTGCGGATTTAGAGTAATCGCTAAATCTCTTGGTTATGAAGAACATGGTTGGTTTAAAGCTATGAAGGAAATGATTGAAAAATTAGAGAAAAATAAAGCATGCTACAATGAGATGCTTGGTGGTTCAAAGGAGGTTGAAAAGATTGAAAAAAAGACTTGATTTTGAAGACATCAATGAAAAGATTCCCTCCTCAAAATGGCTGTGTAAATTGGACATGGGTCAAATCATAGCAGACACATATTCCAAACATATATGTTTCATTTCATTGCAGTCATGTGATACTTATACTCAAATGGAAAATGGTGCTACTTTTAAATCAGATCCAATGTTCATTTCCTTTGTAAACAATAACCACTGGGTTCTATTAGCACTTGAGGGAGAAATGATTCCAATACCACCCATTGTAGCAAAACCATGTTCCTTGATTTCTAAAAAAGCCTCTGGTTGGTTTGATCATCTCAAAGATCAACTGCAAATGTATTCTAGATTTTAATATGCTTTGACTTAATTTCATCATTGGGTTTCACATAAATTTTAATTCTAATGCAGCTAACAAGTTCTATCAATATAAAGGGTTATCACATTTTGAACATCATTATCTTGAGTGTTTTGAGTTAACATCATTATATTTAGTGTTTTGAATGAGAGTTTGACGGTAAGTCAGTTCAACTTGTGTTGGGCTGATTCCATCACAAGCTTAACTTATGTTAAGCTTGGGATGGGATCAGCCTAACACAAATTGAACTTGTTTTTTTTTGGTGTTTTTACTTTAGGGCCTGTCAAAAGACTTGTATTTTTTTGGGCACTTTTACTTTAGTGTTGGTCAAAAGACTTCTTTAATTTTTTGGCCCTTTTACCTTAGGGCCAGTCAAGTTCAAATTACTTTAGGGCTTGTCAAGTTACTTGTCTTTTTTTTTGGTGTTCTTGCTTTAGGGCTTGTCAAGTTAATTGTATTTTTTTGGTGTTTTTAGTTTAGGGCTAGCCCAGTTACTTGTGTTTTTTTGGGTCTTTTTACTTTAGGGCTATTCCATTGGATAGTACCAGTTTTTTTTGTTTTTTATTAATTAATTAATTTATTTATTTTTAACCAAAAAATGAAAATTCTTTGATACTTTGGTTGATTTGTGTTTTTTTGGAAGGTTTATTTAGTTTAACAGTTGTGTTAGTACCCTTTCATTCATTTTACTTTTTTTTTTTTTGGCTCACTGCGGTCAGGTGCCGTGTGGAATGCCACAGGACTAGAATTGAGCCATGTACAACTCCACATGGCTTGAATGTAGTCGTGTGGAAGTCCACACGGCGACAGAACGGGCTGGGTGGGCCTCCCAACTCTGTGAGCCGTGGGGGGTTTTACATGGCCCAAATTGGACCGTGTGGTGTGCCACACTGCCCGGTTTGAAGCGTGTGCACGGCTCAATGAGCCTTGAATTTAACATTTCCCTTTTTTTATTTTTATTTTTTTGTTATTTTTCCATGAGATTTTCCAAATTTTCAGTTTTCAGTATTTTAGTGGGAATTGTTAAGGGCCCAAAAAAATCATGTGGGGATTTTTTGTAGCTTATTTTTTCCCAAAGAATTGATAATTTAAAAAACAAAAGTGTTGTTTTTTACTCTCAATCAATGGTTTTTTTTCTCTAAATCAATGAGTAAAAAAATTATGAAAAATTTAGTGAGAACAAAACAGACAAATGATTCAAGCAAGATTAATTTTTACTCATTTATTATTTTTAATACAAGGAAACAAAATCTTCAAACCAAGTTTTAAATTATTATGAATCAAATCTTCCCATTTTTGTGATTCCTTTCTAGTAAAAGCCTTCCGAAGGGGATCTAATTGGGGAGCTTGCCACATTTCAAAATTAATAGTGGAAAGAAACTATGTGCTGAAAATCTTGCAAAATAATTAAAGATATGGGAGATGTTTGAGAATTGGCAGTTGGAGGTGAATTGAGTTGCAAATAAGTTGATGGCATCAACTTAGATGAAAGTACCACTTGCCTTTTGTATGTATCTGCAAGCAGGACGCCATGGCAAGGGAATTTCATCAAGGAACTTTGAGGGGCATGTCCAGAAGTGTGGTTGAGATATTTTTTTGCTTTGTCAAAATTTTCATCCCAGACTTTATCCATGAAGTTTTCATCCTTGAATATAGAATTAGACTCCATTTCCTCAATCATTTCCTGACTTATTGAGCTCCAATCTTCAGATTTATGGCCCAAATTAACTGCTACTGATCTAAACCCACAGTTACCATCACCAATCACATCTTGAAAATGTGAACTTTGTGGTATGGATTCCTTTGGGAAAATGAAATTTTTATATTGATACTAAGGAAAAAAAGAACAGTATTATTTGAGATGAAATGGAAAAAAAACAATTTATACTGACATTATCAATAGCCACCACTTCAAAATTTTCAGAAGATGAATAAGACAATGTTCTGACCTTCATCCCAAAAAAGAAGGGGTTAATAAGTGAACCATAAAGCAAGATTAATTCAGAAATTTATTCACCTTTTCTACTTCAGAGGCTGTGGCAGTGGCAGAAAAGATTGGCTTCCCTGGAGGCCTGGAGCAAAGATTGGCTTCCCTGGAGGCCTATAAGCATCTTCAGCTTCATCTTGTTTCTTTCTTCTCTTGATCCTCTTCAAAGTCCCAGTACTAAAACTCTGTGAAACAACCCTCTTATTGATGATGGTTCCTGACCTTTTAGTGAAAAATGTAGTATGAAAATCAATGCAAACTAAAAAAACAATCCTGATTCCCCCCAACCAAAAATAAAATTACTATCTGTCTTTATTATATCCAATTCTTCAAGATCTTTGAGTTCTTCTCCACTCAATTCCTCTTCTGTTATGAAATAATCCCATTCAAAATGAAATTTTAGCCTAATTACAAAAAAAAACATCTTCCTCTAATTCCTGTTTCTTTTTTACCTAAGCCTTTTCATGGTCTTCCTTTCCTTTCAGTTTCCTCAGAGTCTGACATTAGAGAAAAAATATTCCAACCATTTTCTGTTAAAATAAATTCAAAAGAAAGGGATAAAAAACCACAAAAAGAAAAAACTTTCTGTTGAATTAACCCCTTGGTGCTTACTTTGTCTTCCTCTTCTCTTAGGTACTTCATCATATTCAAACCCAGATGAATCCCTCTTAGATGAAAGCTGAGAAAATCTTTTGCTTTTATTGGGGGATCCTTTGGGCCTTCCTCAAATTTTCCTTCCTTACTTTGATAGGGTTTCTTGAATGGGAGTCAGTTGATACTTCCATATCAACAGTTTCATAATTTATGCAAGTTAAAGAATTTTGTTCTCCTGGGCGCAATTTAAGTAATTTTTCAAAGAGTCCATTCTGAAAATGGTGTATCTTGGTTCATTGGGAAGGTGATTCATGCAATGATTGAGAAGTTTGGCATGACACCTTCTCAGAAAGCTATGAATAATTTCAAAATAAAAGAAAAGACTTTGGAAATCAATGTTAGAATTATTTGTTTCTACAAGAAAATAAAACATACTGCAATCGGAGGTTTGACATGCCACTGGGGATGAAAATCATGAAGAAAAAATTGCTGCTTCTTGAGATTTTCCTTCTTCACTTTGTGTACACAAGGGATGCCCATGAAAGAAGAATAATCAAAATTGGAACAGGTGGTTGATTTTTCTGCTGAAATGTGAAAGGAATGCACAATCTTGAGAGCATAATGGCTTATTTTTCCTGAGAGGTGTTCAACAAAATATGGCAGACCAATCAAGTCCTTGAATTCTTGCTGAGAAGCTTCAATGGCAGTTTTGTGGAGTTGAATTGAAACTGAATGATATATTTGGTGAAATAAATCAGAGAAGGAACCAGAAGAGTTTTTAATAAATTATTTGACATAAGAGTGAAGCCCTTCTATTCTAGATGTACTGGTATTTCCAAAATGCAGGTGCTTGTTTGCAGCATATGAAATGAGTTTTCTTTTGAGAGGAAGCCAGTTTTAAATAAGGTAGTCACAAGTAGGGGGATTCCAGAATAAATTAAGTTTGGTAAAATTATCTTGATAAGAATTTTCATATTTAGATTTGACCAGCATATTCCAGTGTTTTCTTAATATGATACATTCTTCTTCAGATTTAAAGTGTTTTATATTATATTTTTGAATTCTTTTTGAAGATATTCCAGAAAAATATTGAATGATGAGATTTGGGAAATAAAGTTTTAATGGAATGAATCAGGGATTTCTCTTTTTCAGTCACAATGATTTTGGGTGCTTCATGTTCTAATAATCTATGAGTTTGATGGAGAGCACATTTATAGTCTTCCTTTGTTTCTTGGGAGAGGAAACAGAAAACAACAGATAGTTTTCTAGCACAATTGTTGACCCCAACAATGTGAAGAAGAGGCATGAAACATTTCTTGTTTATATTGGTACAGTCCATCATTAATACTGATGGAAAGAGTTTGAGCAATTTGATAGATTCTGGGTGAGACATGAATAAAGAGCTAATATGACCATTTTGATTATTGATTTCAAATTTGAAAGAAGAGTTTATTAATTACATTATCAAAGCTTCTATCAGTCATTTTCTTTCCAGTTTTTCTTTTTTAGTTTTTGATCTTTTGTCATAGATTGTACTAAGGGTTGTGTGAACAGGAGAATTGGAGGACGGCATTAAAGAATTGAGAATTTTCCGGGGAGGAACCCCAGCTTTGGTTAAAGAATTGACCATATCCTCTTGATTGACCTGAATACTTCTATGAACTGGATGGGTGGATGGATCAGTCAATGGTGGATGATTGTGATCAGGGCATTGGATTTTTATTTCCCAAAGACCAGACTTCTTGTAAAAGCTTCCAGAGAATTTGAAGGGACAGTTTGTTTTTATAGTTGATGAAAGTCTTTTGATATCCAAATTGGTTTTATATTCCCCAGATTTTATACATTGGTAAGTATATCTCTGCTATTTAGTATTGGATGCTTTGGTTGAAATGGCATATCCATGGGATTTAGCCCACTCTTGAACAGCATCCACGGGGACCCCCTTTGAATGATATGATAATTCAGGTGGAGGAGCCAAAGGGGTAGAATCCTGAGGTGATGTAAATCAGTTGAAGCGGTAGAAAGAAGTAGAAGAGGCAGATAGTGGATCAGGAGAAGAAGCAGTAGAGGCAGATAGTAAAAGTGGGTTGATGTGTTGTTCAGACATTTTTTGTTTGTGATTTTTATTTTGAGATGTTTTTTATATGAAGACTTGATTCATTTTGATTTTTTGATTAGTTTCTTGGATTCAGGGGGGTCTATTTAGTGGGGGTGGAGGGTGGAATTTGATTGGTTGAGTTGTGTTGAGTAGTGATGTGTGATTGGGTGATTGGTGTTGAGTTGTGATGATGGTGTGGTGTGCAGTGGATTCTGGATTTTGAAAGTTAATGTTTTGATTGAGGAGAGGATTGCACCTCCCCAAGAGGTGAGGAGGAGGCAGGAAATAATTCAAAAAAAGATTTAATATAAGATTATTCATATAGAACAGCCCAAAATTCGGACCTACCCCAAAAAGGGGTTTAAGCATGGTATTTTGAGGTTAGACATTTGAGGTCAAAAGCAAGTTCCAAAAAATATGAAAAAAAACATTTATGTTTCATTTGAAGTGCATTTCAAAAGTGTAAACTCAGTTTTTCCATAAAAAGAATCAAAATAGTATAAGAAATTGCTTCAAAACGCACCCCAAAACAGACACTTCCCATTATTGTTGTAGATGCATCAATTTTTTTTGGGCTATTAATTGATCCTAAAGATATCCAAGTAGATTTTTGGGACCTTCACAATGCCCACTAAAATACTGCAAACTGAAAATTTGGAAAATATTATGGGAAAATAAAAAAAAAAGAATTGAAAATAATGTCTCATTTTTTATGTAAATCCCATTTCCTGGCGGGAAAGTGAAGTACTGAAACTATGACAAAATTATAATTGAATGGACTGCCATATTTGGAAAATTTCTGTCTCTTCAGCATTTTTAAAATAATCAACAAAAAACAATCAAAAATTTGAATAGATTTGAGATGTGGAGCGTTTTTTTTCAGTTTTTTGGGGGGAACTTTGAAGGCCTTAAAAATGGCCAAAATTTGTAGGATTTATTCTACAGGCGTTTGAGATGCCCCCCTATCCCCCCATATTTTTCTTTATTTTTTGAAAACCCTTAAAAACCACGTTTTTTTTCAGGTTGACAGCATGGGTGGGGGATGTTGCAGGACATTGTGGGGACATCCACAACACCTGTTTTCCAGGTTTGGGGGCTCCAAAAACCTAACACCCTATTTATATATATTATATATATATATTTTTATTTTTAATTTAATTTAATTGATCAATTTATTTGTAATTTATTTATTTATTCATTTCATTTTATTTAAAATTATTTATTTATATTTATATTTTTGATTTAATAATTAATTAATTTTTTATTTATTTATTTATTTATTTATTTATTAATTCATTCATTCATTCATTCATTCATTTATTTATTTATTCATTTATTCATTTATTTATTCATTTATTTATTTATTTATTTATTCATTCATTCATTCATTCATTCATTCATTTATTTATTTCATTTTATTTTATAATATTTTTTTAGATATTTTTATATATTCATATTTTTAATTCAATGAATTAATTTTTTTGTTTTTTATTAATTTTTTTATTTTTTTATTGATTTTTTATTGATTTTTTATTTATCTTTTAGTTATTTAGTTATTTAGTTATTTTTTATTGAAATAAAGCAAAAAAGTAAGATAACAAAAAGTTCAAATAAATAAATAAATAAATATATATATATATATATATATATATATATATATATATATATATATATATATATATATATATATAGGGTTATGTTAAATTGATGGTTCCAACCGTGTGGTAGTCATGTAGGGCCCTACACGGCTCAAATGAGCTGTGGGGGCCCAAAGACGACTACAAAGGGCCGTTTCAAACAGGAGAAACCCCCAGGGGGCCGTGTAGGAGCTGTTTAACCCCCAAAAACCAATCATTTGACCCATGTACCCCCGTATATGGCTCAAATGAGCCGTTTTTTGGGGGTTCATAACCCCCTGGAAGTTGTGCCAGAACTTTGGGTACCCTCTGGACCACACTTGAGTTCTGTCAACCCAAATTTGGGATTAACGCATACTTTGTGGGACTGTTGTTCCACACCTAGAAATCCCAAAGAGACATTAAAGTGAAACCAAAGTGAAATTAAAGTGAAAACTGAAATCATAAATCATATAAAATTCTGCAAAAAATTCTTTCTCAACTTGAAAGTGAGAAAACTTCTTTTGTTCAATTGAAAGTTGTATTGAGGAATAAAGTATACCATTGCATTTTTTTGCATGGGAACAGTGGAAAGCCCTCCTTCTTCTGACATGGATGCGTGGAAGGTCTACATTGATAGTGCCATCAACAAATATTTGGAAAAAGAAAAAGAAGGATTTGGGTAATGAAACATTGGAAGCCCCAATTGCATCCTCATCAAGGATGACAATTGAGGAAAAAAATGATTCACAAATGGACATGACCTCTGGTGGTGAGTAAGATTTTATGTTACACCGTTTTGGTTTGAGATCGTTGAAAAACAACTCAAGGGGTAAAAAAGGACTAGAAGGGCTCCAAACAAGAAAAGACAAAAGATTGTAAGTCTTTTCTTTTAGGATATGTTCATTTTTTTGGTTTAATGAACTTAGTTCCTAACTAATGATGAATTGTTAGTCAAAGTTGGAAGAATTGGAATATGAATTTCATAGCTCAGAGGAAGAGACTGAAAAGAATCAGGATCACTTAATTTGGAATCAGAATCCTCTTCAGAGGAGAAGAGCATGCAGCAAATCTCAAACAGAAGCTCATCTTTGGTGAGTATTCATTTAATTGATCTAATTAAAGAAATGAGTACTAAGTTAGTTTTCATTATAGGAACCAAGCGTGAAATACCACAATCAAATACCCAAGAAATTCAATAAGTTCTTGGGTGAGGTTTGGGATCCAATTGGAGATGGTAATTGTGGATTTAGAGTCATTGCTAAATCTATTGGTTATGAAGAACATGGTTGGTTTAAAGTTAGGAAGGAAATGATTGAAACATTAGAGAAACATAAAGCATGCTAAATTAAGATGCTTAGTGGCGCAAAGGAGGTCAAAAAGATTAAACAAAGACTTGATGTTGAATACATCAATGAAAAGATTCCCTCCTCAAAATGGCTGGCTAAATTAGACATGGGTCAAATCATAGCAGACACATATTCCAAACCTATATATTTCATTTTATTGGAGTCATGTGATACTTATACTCCAATGAAAAATGGTTTCACTGATCAATCAGATCCAATTTTAATTTCATTTGTAAACAATAACCACTGGGTTCTATTAGCACTTGAGGGAGAAATGATTCCAATCCTGCCCATTATAGCAAAACCATGTTCCTTGATTTCTAAAAAAGCCACAGGATGGGTTAATAATCTAAAAGATAAACTTCAAATGTATTATAGATTATAGATATTATAGACTTTGACTTAATTTCATCATTGGGTTTCATATAAATTGTAATTCTAGTGCAGCTAACAAGTTTTATTAATATAAAGGGTTATCACATTTTGAACATCATTATGTTGTGTGTTTTGATTTGACATCATTATATTGAGTGTTTTGAATAATATTTTAATGGTAAGTCAATTCAACTTGTGTTGGGCTCATTCTATTGCAAGCTTAACTTATGTTAAGCTTTGGGTGGGATCAGCTTAACACAAGTTAAACTTGTTTTTGTTTTGGTGTTTGTACTTTAGGGCTGGTCAAAAGATGTATTTTTTTTCTGGAACTTTCACTTTAGGGCTGTTCAAAGGACTTCTTTAATTTTTGGGCCTTTTTACATTAGGGCTAGTCAAGTTGAAATTACTTTAGGGCTTGGGGGGTTGTACATGGCTCCAATTGAACCGTGTGGCATGCCACATGGCCTACGCTAAACTGTGTGCACAGCTCAATGAGCTGTGAATTTAAGATTACCCATATATATCCATTTGCAACTGATATGGGCCCCAAATGGTGTTTCACGCCCCATTTCCAACCCCAGGGTTGAAAATTCAACATTGGAGGTTTTTTCATTTTTTTTATTTTTTCATTTTTTTCATTTTTCTTATTTTCTTATTTTTTTTATTTTTTTATCTTTTTATCTTAATTTATTTTTATTTGATTCATTTTTTTTACTTTTTCTATTTTTTTTTATTTTTTTATTTTTTTTATTTTTTTTATTTTTTTTATTTTTTTTATTTTTTTTATTTTTTTTATTTTTTTTATTTTTTTTATTTTTTTTATTTTTTTTATTTTTTTTATTTTTTTTATTTTTTTTATTTTTTTATTTTTTTTTATTTTTTTTTATTTTTTTTATTTTTTTTATTTTTTTTATTTTTTTTATTTTTTTTATTTTTTTTATTTTTTTTATTTTTTTATTTTTTTTATTTTTTTTATTTTTTTTATTTTTTTTATTTTTTTTTATTTTTTTTATTTTTTTTATTTTTTTTATTTTTTTTATTTTTTTTATTTTTTTTATTTTTTTTTATTTTTTTTGTTTTTATTTTTTTTATTTTTTTTATTTTTTTATTTTTTTTTATTTTTTTTATTTTTTTTATTTTTTTTATTTTTTTTATTTTTTTTATTTTTTTTATTTTTTTTATTTTTTTTATTTTTTTTATTTTTTTTATTTTTTTTATTTTTTTATTTTTTTACTTTTTCAATTTATTTGATTTTTTTCATTTATTTGATTTTTTTAATTTTTTTAATTTTTTTAATTTTTGTTTTTTTTAATTTTTTTTAAAATTTTTTTTAAATTTTTTTTAATTTTTTTTAAATTTTTTTAAATTTTTTTAAATTTTATAAATTTTTAAATTTTTCATTTTTTTTTTTTTTTTTTTATTTTTTAATTTTTTATTGGGTGATGTTAAATTCACGGCTCCAACCCTGTAGTAGTCGTGTAGGGCCCTAAATGGCTTGAATGAGCCGTGGGGGGCCCTACATGACTACAAAAGGCCGTTTCAAACACGCGCAACCCCTGGGGGGTTGTGTAGGAGCCATGTTTGGGGGTGCATGACCCCCCAGAAGTTGTGCCAGAATTTTGGGAACCCTCTGGACCACACTTTGTCTCTTTCAACCCAAATTTGGGATTAACACATACTTTGTGGGACTTTTTTTCCACACCTAGTGATCCCAAAGAGAAATTAAAGTGAAACCAAAGTGAAATTAAAGTGAAACCTGAAATCATAAATCATATAAAATTCTGCAAACACTTCTTTCTCAACTGAAAAGTGAGCAAACTTTGTTTAATCAATTGAAAGTTGGATTGAATACTGAAGTATACCATTGCATTTTCTTGCATGGGAACAGTCGCAAGCCCTCCTTCTTCTGAAATGACTGGGTGGAAGGTCTACATTGATAGTGCCATCAAAAAAGATTTGGAACAAGAAAAAAAGGATTTGGGTAATGAAAAATTGGAAGCCCTAATTGAATCATCATCAAGGGTGACAATTAAGGAACAAAATGATTCAAAAACGGAAACAACCTCTGGTGGTGAGTAAAATCTTATGTTACTGGTCTTTGCCATATTTAAGTTGATTGAAACTGATGGAGTGCATGCCATCAATATAACTATGTAACTATGGAAGATCCACTTGACCCACCTACGTTGAGAGCTTTTCCTACCGGGAAGAGATACCAAACTATTTTCAAACATGGGAAATGAAGCATGGTTACGCTTTAACAGTTTTAAACTCAAAGTGTGACCAAAATGGGGATTTAGCCTGTGATAGACATGGTTCCTATTCAGGAAATTTTCTTACCAAACAGTCTAGACAAACTCACCCAAGGAAGGTTGGGTACAATTTTTGAATCCATGAAAGTTGCAAAAAGGCAGACCCCTTGTGGCAACTCTCCTACAAATAAACCCAACATAACCATCAACCATCTGAAAATCCCTCTGTGCATCCTCAACTGAGTAGAATCCCTTGTCAATCCTTGGATCAACTTAAAGAAGCATGAAAGATGGGCTCAATAAAATTCAACTCAAAATCAAATTTGAGCAAGATTGATATTGGATAATAAATTTAAAATAGACCAATATATAACAATATGGGGAAGTTAAAGCTTGCAGAACTGTATTTGAAGGGTTTTATGGATGTTCTATTGGAAATTCTCCAGGAATTCTAGTGGGTTTCCAGGTCAAAATTTGGTGGGAGGGTCACTTAGAGGCCCTATTCTTGGATCATCTTGATTCTATAAAACTTTTTCTAAAATTCCATTATATTGTTCTGTTTTATTGAAATCATAAAAAAGATAGGTAAAACATCCCTCTATTGCATGTTTTAGGAATGTGAGCCTACAGGAAAACTTTTACCACCAATTTTTTTATAAAAAAGGAAACATATGAGTTCTACAGTTGGGCTTACAATGCATTAAAAGAGTTGCCTTATGATCCCAAGAGGCTTCCAAAATTCTTTGTGACAGACCGTTGTGGTTACCAAATTGGTACACCTCAAGAAAAGGGGCAGATTTTTTTTTTTAAAAAAAAAAACACTTTTTTACCTGATCAGAAAAAATGTGTTGGAAAGTCTTCCTTTCTTTTTTCTGCTTCCCCAAATTCCACCTGTCCTAGTGGTCTAGGAAGGGTACCCCCGGGGTGTTCAACTCCCCAGGCCATGCACTTCACACCCAAATTTTTTGGCCAAGCGCTCCCAATTGATCAAACCCTACCGCTGGCAGCTCTCACTTGCGCAACCACTAGTAACTAACAGGCAACCATAAACCTAAACTTATGTACATACATACATAAACAATTGCGCAGATGATAGATCATTGGTCCATTGACAAAATGAGACTTCATCCAATCCGTCACCACAAAATTTGAGCACATCACTCAACCAATTTGCACAATTGATTTGACTGCAAAGGAAGCTCTTCCCGAACCTGAAACCTTTGATTGATCCAAGTCACTCAAAACTAACTCCGTAGAATCTCATCCAAATCTCAATTATACTAACCAATCTGAGATCACATTGATCAAAAAGCCTGAGACAAGTTTCACCTCCAATTTTCCGGGGCAGCAACTTCTTGTCCACTTCCAATGAGAATACATGTCCATCATCATCATCAGGTCAATGGATGTGAGCTCAAATATTTCATCAGTCACCACCAGCTACCCAATCAATCTCCTGAGAGACTCACAAGCAAAGACTCAACAGGCGCCTCAACCATCATCCCAGCCAGAGCCTTGGCAAAAACATCAATGGCTCATCATTATTACCAATCCAATCATCTCATTGCTGTCCCCTGTTTCTCCTTTTCCCATTCCCTGTTGGACCATTCATCATCATGGGGTACCATCAGATCCTCCACCGCCACCCATCATCCTTGACTGCTGTTGCTTCCCCATGTCCGCAAAGTTGCGGATTTCCACCCACCTGCTGCTCATCTGCATACCTGGGGATGTTCATCCACCCGCAAATGCTCATCCAACTGTCTGCTGTTGTCCTTGACGCAGGGCTGGTTCTCTTTTTTCTCATCTTCTTTCTGTTTTTTTTTTCACATTTCATGCGCTTCCTGTTGCCAATTTTTTTATTCTTCACCGCTTGTTTTTCTTTCTCATCCCTATAATTCTCAAATTGAAAAAAAATTCTGCTTTCATTTGTATTTATCTCTTGTAAGTGGTCTACAGGGCCTCTGAACATAAAAGGAGGAGCTCTCCCCTGCCTTTTTTCCTTATCATCCATTCATCTTATCATCCATCATTGTGGCATCAAGCAATAAATCAGTGGGCTCTTCCCGCCTTTATCTGAGCCTTTATCATCATCTTATCCAGGGTATATCCATGATTGCCCTCTGATCCTTGAGCCTCCATACTTAAATTCATGATCCGCCCTCTTGTGGCCCTGTTTTTTATCACCAAACAATAGCTTTTCTGGTTGAAGAAGAATTCATTTGGTTGAATTCTTGAGTGTTTTAAACCACTCCCTGGATCCCTTTCTCTGACCACTTTTTCTTGATCATTCATTTGATTGTCTTTCTGGAACCAGTCCCCTTTGAATGAGAGGTTTCTTTGAGCTTGAAAAATGGAGTGTTTAACCTCCCTTTATTTCTTTAAAGTTGAATTCCGCCACACTATTCTTGAGTCCCTTGAGAAGCGCTGGTTATTCTTCCTCAAATTTGTTACTTCTTTCCTTCTAGAGCTTCATAAAACAAATTGATTTGTTTTTTTCATCCACCCACAGTTATCTGGAACCCTTCAAGAACTTGATTGCGGAGAGTTGGTCAGGTTCATTGAGGACCTGGAGTTTGGTTGGGATTGATTTTATCTTTCCTAATCTTCTGCTGCCAACCAGAGTTATTAGCTTTTGGGTTTTGTTACTTACAACTGCCTTGTTCTATTGAAATCTACACCAAATTGAACTTAGTTTGTCCAAGTCTTATTCCACACCATCTTGCCTCAGATAGTGTTGTTTCATTTCTGCAAACTACCATGAAAATTCATCCTTTCCATTGATTCCTTACTTACAAGGTTCTGGACCTTGATTCCAGTTACATTTAAATATTTATTGTAAAACTCAGGAGGGAAGTCTAAACAGCGCCTTTTCCCCTCCCCAGAACTGCCTGCGGATCAGCACCGTTTGGAGTCTTACATTTTGAAAAAGCTCTGATTTGTGCTACAGAAAATAGATTCCCTGGTTCATCCAGACAGTCATGCTCCCAGCACTTGTATAAAAATATTCAAGCAAATTTTAAAGTTCACTTCATTAATGAAGATGAAGGATTGAAAAGTTTAATGAATATGTGGGCAAAGAATGGGGCCTCAAATACCAAGGGGGAGGTAGGAGTCAATGTTGAAGAACTCAGAGTAGGACAATTTATTTCTTCTTCTGTTCATCTCTTCTGGGAATGCTTATGTTGAAACTTATATACAGTGTTGCTTCAAAGACTGTGAGGATGCTCTCAATTATATGGAAAAGAAGATTTTCCCTATCAAAAAGATGTTTGTAATGGGATGAACTTGTGTCAATCCTGAATTTGGAAATAAAAAAAAGTCTCAGGTAGAAGAGGCCCATTTTACTTTTAAACAATTACTTGTGGGATCTTTGGGGAAAATTTCAGATGTGTGGAAACACTTTGAAGGAAAAATTGAAAGAAAAATACAATCAGTGCATGTGTCACTTAAGAACTCTTGAATGAAGTTAGGAACCCTTCTTGCAAAAGAAATTTGAACTTTGGGTTAAAAATTGTCAATTGAGGCAATTAAAATCTTTGGCTAACAATTTGAGAATTTAAAACACAACCATTATGGCAAGTTGTGCTCAAATTCTTATTCAAAAATGATGGGCTTTCCATGTTCCCACATTTTAGGCAAAATACTAGCATCAAGAGGATCCCTTGTGCCTGAGGATGTTCATCCTGAGTGGAGGTTAGACTATGACCCTTCAGGTGAAGTAATTTGTCTTTTTGGGATTTTTGAAGGGTACCAATCATAGGATTGACAGCAATTCTGGGATTGAAATATTAAATACTGTTTTTCTTTTTGAAAGGTGACACAGATGCAGTGCTCAAAAAATCACAATTGTTCAACAATTTGAATTCAATGCTCATGGCACAACTTCAATAAGTTAGATTGGAGATTTGAAATTCTGTGGTTTATTATACAGCTGTTTTCATTTCCAAGCCAAGGCTTGAGAAAAATTTCTTACAGTCCAGCTGCAGTCAACCAAAATTGAAGGCTACTTGTTGTGAACTTTCAAAATTTGTGCACATTGAAAGAGAACTTGAGAGGCAACAATAGTAAGGCTTTTCTTTGAGTGTTCATTTTTATGGTTTAATGAACTTATGGTAAAATCTTTTCTGTAGTTCAAGGAATTCTCTTCATCCAAATTTCATATTTCAGAGGAAGAGACTGAAAATTAATTAGGCTGCCTTCATTTGGAATCTTCTTTGTCTTTTGAGGAAGAAGAATAAGTGGAGAATTCAACCACAATTGCATCTTTGGTGAGTATTCATTTCATTGATTTGATCAAAACCAACTATGAATACTAAGTTGTTTTTGATCTTGGGAACCAAAAGTTAAATACCTCAATCAAATACATGAGAGATTAAATAAGCTCTTGTGGGAGGTTTAGGATCCTGTTGGTGATGGGAATTGCAGATTTATAATCATTGCTAAATAAATTGTGTATAATTAGAATGGTTGGTTTAAAGCACAAAAGGAAATGATTGAACATCAATGAAAAGATAAGACATGCTATTCTAAGAACCTTGGTGGCAGTAAAGACATTGAAAATATAGAAAAAAGACTTGATTTTCATGAAATCAATGAAAAGATTCCCTCTTCAAAATGGCTTGCAAACCTTGCCATGGACTAATTATTTGCTGATTCTTATGGAAGACCAATATGTTTCATTTCATTAGATTCATGATGTACTTATACTCCTTTCAAAATGTGTGTGAAAGAACAATCAGATGCTATCTTCATTTGCTTTGTCAACAATAATCACTGGGTTCATCTTGTACCTGAGGGAGATATGATTCCAATCCTGCCCATGTTTTCCAAACCTGCTCCTTTTATTTTTGAAAAGACTTATGTTTTCTTGATCATCTGAAAGTCAAAATTATTTTTTGTTCTAAGTTATAAGCATCATTTTAATTTCATCATTTGGGTTTGGGTTCTGATTCTGATCTTCTAATTCTATTAATATAAAGGTTTATCACATTTTGAAAATCATTATTTTGAGTTTTTTGATTTAACATCATGATGATGAGTGTGTTGAATGAAATTTTATTGGCAAGTCATTTCAACTTGTGTTGGGCTTATCCCATCATAAGGATTATTTTTACTTCATGTGATGGGATTAGCTTAACACAAGGTGAACTTTTTTTTGGTGTTTTTACTTTAGGGCCTGAAATTTGAATTTGTTTTTCTTTTGTGTTTTTACTTTAGGGCTTTTCCATTAAGGTGGACTTGATAGAAGTCTTTTTTGGTGTTTTTACTTTAGGGCTATTCCATTGAGGTGGGCTTGATACAAGTACACCTCATTGGATCAGCTTGAAACAAGTTGAACTTGTATATTTTGGCATTTTTACTGTAGGGCTGTTCCATAGACTTTCATTGTTTATTTAATTTTTGGTGTTTTTAATTTAAGGCTATTCCGTAGACTTTTTCATTGTTTCTTTATATGGGCTGCACATTCATGGCCCCAGAGTGGTGAAATTTTCAGATTCCATTTTTTTTTAAAAAAAAATAGGGTTTTATTTTTTATTTTTTTATTTTTTTGGTTTTTTGGTGTTTTTTTTGTTTTATTTTTTTTTGTTCAATTTTTTATTTATTTGAATTTATTTAAATTTATTGTCTTTTTTTATCTGCTCACCGCAAATTGGTTGTGAGTGGCCATCCATTACTGGAATGGGCCAGGAGAGGCTGTTCACAACTGAAATTGGTTGTGAAACATGCCACACAACCTACTTCAGGTTGTGATTGAGTTGTGTAGGGTTTTGAATTTCCCATTTCCCAAAAGAAAAAAATAAATAAAGGGTGGTGATAAATTCACAACCCCCAGTTGTGTGGGAGTTTTTTAGGGCCCTAAAAACCCATTTGACGCGTGGGGGCACATACACAACTCCAAAGGGTTGTTCAAAACACAACCATTTAGACACATGTACGGAGGTATACGGCCCCTGGGGGTTGCGTGTGTTTGGAACTGGCCTATGAATAAAAAAAAAAAATTGAAAATTTGAAAAAAATCAAAAAATGTTTCCAAAAAAAATAAAGAAAAAAGGAAAAAGATACATACACTACATCCCCAAAATAAAATAAAATACAATGTGAGGTTTGAATAAGATACAATAAAATACAAAAATCAATATTATCTTTGAAGAAAGAGGGGGGGGGTGGCATGTCCACTGGTTACACCCGCCCCCATGTGAGGATGCAACTGGACCTAGGTAAGTCCTGGTTCCCATAATTTTTTATTTATTTTATTTATTTTATTGTTTATTTATTTTTTTTTTTTATTTTTTTTTTGGCCCACAAAGGTTGGTAGGCGTGTGGCATGCTACAAGACTACATTTGAGCTGTGTAGAACCCCACATGACTCAAATGTAGTCGTGTGTGGTTCCACACCACTAAAAACCGTTGTTTGGTGGCTAGACAACTTGATTGAGTCATGTAGCATGCCACACAGCCCATTTGAGTAGTGTACATGACTCAAATTGGTCATGAATTGAACATTACCCATAAATAAAATAAAAATTGAAAAAATGGAAAAAATGGAAAAAATTGAAAAAATTGAAAGAAAAAAAACTAAAAGAAGGGCATTAATTTTCTCACACCCCCAATACTTCATTTCACATAATTTTATGTCTACCTGTGGACAAATACTTTATTTCACATTAATTTCATTTTTTTTTTGGAAATTCTGACAGCGCAGTCTCGTAGCTGGGGTTCATAAGGCCCAAATATAATAATTGGTAATTTTGGAGGCATTAGAACCCCTCCAAAATAGAATCAAAAAATTAAACAATTCAGCAAAAACCAATTTTCCCATGGGTTTTTGGATCCTTATTTGGGCTATTTTAATTTTTTTTTTGGTTTTTTCAGCTAAAAACAATTCAAAGCAAAATTTGAAGAGCTTTAAAAAAAATAAGATTTTTTGGATGTATCCTTTTCCCTTAAAAAACTCCTTCATAAAAATCAAAAAATTAAAAAAATTCAAATTTACCATTGGACATTTGCATCCTGTTAGTTTACTTTTGATTTAATTTTTTTTGTTGATTTAATCTATAATAATTTTGAACCAACAGTCAAAGAGAATTTCAATATTTCTTTCAGATTTTTTGGATGTATCATATTACCTTAAAAAATTCCTTCAAAGAAGAAACACATTTGAAAAAATAAATTTTTCATTAGGCTTTTGGATCCACTTGTTTGCATTTTTTATTGTTTTTTTTTTAGTTTTTCTAGCTTTTAAGAATTTAGCACAACTATTAAAGAGCGTTTTGATATTTTTTGCAGAATTTTTGGATGCATCTTGGGCCTCCAAAAATATAATCCAATGTAAAAACATTACAAATTAACAGATTTATGGCAATGTTTTTGTTTTAAATCTTGAATCTAAATTTCTGCATATATATTTTAAAAAAACTTTATAATTGAATCCAAAGACTCAAATAAAAATATTTCTGACTGGTTTTCAATTTTTTTAACCCTCAAATTTCAAATGAAAATGAAAATAATACCAAAGAAAAGGGTGTTCTCTTTCTAATGATCCTTTTTTGTTTATTTCCCAAAATAAATAATGATCATCTGAGATATTTGAAGCTGCAGAAGTCAAGTAATTGACTGAAGCTTTCCAAAAATTACTTTTTGAGGATCCTTGAGGCACTATCTTTGTCTCAAAAACCAAATCAAAAAAGCATCATATGAGACCCCTTTTGGGTTCTGGGACTCTTCTTTGAGCCCTTTCCCATGCATATACTGAATATGAATGAAATTTTTTTCCTGGGACCTCCACAACTCTTGGAGTTCTCCAACTATCTTATTAACCACCCCCTTGCCCCCTTGCCCCCTTCCACCCTCCCATCACCCCCCACCGCACCATCCTACTACCATACCATACCATATCACACCACATCACACCACACCTCACCTCACCACACCACACCACACCACACCACACCACACCACACCACACCACACCACACCTCACCACACCACACCTCACCACACCTCACCACACCTCACCACACCTCACCACACCTCACCACACCTCACCACAGTACTCCACACCACTCCAAACCACTCATCACCATACCACTTTGCTCATCACCACTCCACGCCACAAACCATTCATCTGTCACAACTGCCCCTAGCGTGCAAGGGGCTGAAGGCACAGGCACTAATACTCATAGAACTCAAGGATGATTGATTGGATTTCAATGAAGGAGATGAAAGGAGGAGTACAAGTGATGAGAAGAGGAAGAATGAGAAGACCAGTCCAGGAGGTTGTTGAAGAGAGAGTTGTTGAATCCTATAAGAGTAACACCAGGAAGGGGCAAGGTGATATTAGTTAAGCAGGCTGGGTGAAGGTTGTCTTGTGCTGAGATGACACCTACTGGCAGAGGGACTAACCAGTAAGAAGTAGTATACTAATTCCTTGGGGGGAATTAGTTCAGGAGGGAAGGAGAGGCCAGTATATGTGAGAGCTGAGAAGAAGGCCTTGAGGGATGAGTGGCTGGTGTTGCAGGTTGGAGTTCCCATGGTATTACATGTTGACTGATTGGGCTGGAGGCTGCAGTTGACTAATTGGGTGATGGGCCTATCCAGGAAGGTTTGACATGTACTGATCTGGAGTCCTGGGAGTATGGGCTGAAAAGAAAGTGGAGAGTATTTACTATGTATATACTAAGTGTAGTATGTACTAACTCATATACCAATTGGGTTGAGGAGTGATGAAGGTTGTACCAAGCCATGGAGAGAGTGAGAGGTCCTGAGAAGGCTGGCTGAATCACATGGCAGGTGAGGTGTACATGGACATAGAGCTTATACCATACAGGGAGAGGGTGAAGCTGGTGGAAGAGGATGGAGACTGCAAGAGATGCAGAGGTAGTACTATCTGGTGGAAGGTACAGGAGTAGTGAAGTTGGGTTTGATATGAGGGTGAGTTTGATGAAGAGATTGGATTGGTTTAGTTGAAGGAGTTTCAGAACTACGTTTATGACAGTACCCCCCCTGAAAGGGAAGGGGCAGCTCCTGATGCCCAAAGAAGGATGTGCTGGGGGTGAGGATTGAGGTCTGCTGTACTTGCTGGTTGGAGGCTGGCAGGCTTGGAAGCAAGTGAAGTATTGCACAGTGGCTGGGACTCAAAGTCTGAGGTTAGAATGGGAGTTTGAAAGGTTGAAGTTTGAAGTTGGAGATTTGAATTTTGAGAAGTTTGAGAAGTTAGGCAAGTTGACTAGTTCAACGTTCCATGTTCCGCAAGTTTGACTGGTTTGAAGTTCAAAGTTCAATGTTTGACTTCAAAGTTTGACTGGTTCGACTGGTTCAACTTCAAAGTTGACTGTTTCAAATTTGAAGTTTGACTGGTTTGACTTTGAAGTTCGACTGGTTCAACTTCGAAGTTTGACTGGTTCAACTTTGAAGTTTGACTGGTTCAACTTCAAAGTTCAACTGGTTTGACTTCAAAGTTTGACTGGTTTGACTTCAAAGTTTGACTGGTTTGACTTCGAAGTTTGACTGGTTTGACTTTGAAGTTTGATTTGAAGGGGGGTTGGAGAGGATTGGAGGGTATTTTAAAAGGGACTGAGGGGGACTCTTCCTTGGACTGGGTTGATGATGAGAGTGCTCCTGGAGAGATTGGATGAAAATGAAGGGAATGAAAAACATAGAGGAAGAGAAGTGAGAATGAAAAGAGGAGGTTGTGGAAGATGGTTGAAGAGGTTCGAATTATTTGAGATGAAAGCTTATTGGAGGGTTCTGGTGTATTCAAGATTGGTTTGAAGTTCTGATGGTGATGAATATCCAGAAGTGAAGTTGGAAGGTTTCCAGGAATGTTTGGGATGGATGATTGAGGATAATGGTGATTTGATGTTGATGGATTTGAGGATTGATTATTTGAAGGAAGAAGAAATATAAGGGATGGAAAAGGAATAGATAGGTGGAATGAAGGATATTTTGATTTGGAAGTATTTTCTGATATGATATTTAGGATGGAAAAGACTATTTGGAAGGTGAAGGATAGGAAGGAAAATACTTTATTTATTATTTATATTTTCTGTTCTTTTGGTTTTGATTTGATTTAGGAAATGATTGATTGGAAAGTGGATTGGGAAAAAGGATTATAGGATGAATTGGGTTTGGAATGATGGATGGAAATGAATTGATGGAGAAGCAGGGAAATCCAGAAGTGATGAACTTGGATGTTGTTTCCCAGAAGGTAGTTGGTGAGATTGAGGATGGTTGAATGGGTGGGTGGATTTATGGATGGATGGATGAATTGATCAGGGTTTTGGATTTGAAGCATGAGGGTCTAATTTTTCCAAAATAAGAAAAGGTTCCCAACCAACGCTCAAAGAGCTATCTTGGAAGGTCTGTCACTAGTGATTTTCATTGCAGATAGTCATACTTAATTCCCAGGATGGATGCCTTTCAGAATTCAGTTTCTATTAAGGTCAGCATAGTTCCTATACTTATCCATAGGCTGTTTTGATCTTGATCAAAGGATTTTGGTTGATTGAAGAAGTATTTCTAGCTTTAGTTAGTCAGCATGTTGGGTATACCCACTTTAACCTTGAACAGGAGTAAGAAACTGTAGGAATCTATAGAATTTTTGGTCACTTCATTCCCTTTCTTCAATCTATGAATAATATCCTGGAGTAACTTGTCAGCTTGTTGATTTATGATCAATTCACTCAGTTGAGCTTCAAGAATTATCAAAGAGAGGTAAAAAGGTTTAGAAGTTTCAAGTTCATCAGGATTCTGTTCAGAGTATGCGTTCCCCCGTCTGGAAACATGTTGTCCCAACATGACAGGAGGCTGGGTGAATTCAATGGAGAACTTCCAAAGACTGTAAGTGAGTGTTGAAGAAGGAAAGGAGTATCATGAACTACCCTTGTATTCTGATGAGAGCTTTGGAAGACATGGAAATAATTTTAGAGAAGAAAGATCAGTTAGTAAATCAAAGGCCTGTAATGCTTAAGGGGTAAGCACTCTGAGATCAGTTTGGGTGAGGATGGTAGAACCTGGAAAGAAATTCAGTGAAAGTCATTGGAGGAAATTGGTGAAGGTTCTCCTTGATAACAGCGTCAGGTTTGCAAAAATCAACACATAATTTTAAACCACTATCCTTCTTCTTGAAAGAAGAAAGGACAGGTGCTCCAGTGCTTGAAGTGCTGGGGCTGGATGAAACCTTTCCCTACATTCTCTGCTATGTAGGCTTGTAGGGTTGAATTTTCATTGTGAGGTAGTGAACAGACAAGCCCAACTGGAGGTATGAGCCCTTCCAGTCCAACATGGTGGTTGTAAGCGCGGTGTGAAGAGTGTTGGTCTGCTTTAACCTGGGAGAAGAGAATCTTGGAATGGATGGAAATCAGCAGTAACTTTCTTCAACACGGTTTCTGATTCTTCAGGAACTTCATCAGTAACAAAGAGAAACATCAGAAGAAGTAACCAGTTTCATTGTATGCAAGGATGAATCCAGTATATCTTCCTCCTGTGAAGAAATAAAGGATCAATGAATATCCGAGCAAGTGGAAAGAGTGTTGAACTCAAAGGGAATTGGAAGTTGTGTTGGGGAATTGCAAAAGGTTCTGAAGTGAGGGGGAATGCATTGGGCTGCAGCGCCAAAGGCAGAGTTGAAGGGAAGGACAGCTGTAGGCAGTGTAGCCAGGTTGAGTTCAACAGGATTGGGGGGAAGTTCAGTGGTTAGTTGGTGTCTTGAGGTGATCAGCCCCATCTTCCAAGTTTGCCTCTGGATTCCAGTGATGAGGAGAGTCAATTCCAAGGGTGAAGGTTTCAGGGGATGGTGCATTGACTTGAAGGGGTTCCCATTCAAAGCTAGGAAAGGAAATAAGTAAAACCATTTGGAAATAGATTTGATGAGCTGAGATTGGAAAGATGAAATATGTTTGCCCAGAAGGAAGGGGCTGCAAGGTATAGATACTTTTGAACCAGTGAATTGACCATTACAGATTGATTTGCACCTGAATCAAACAAAAAATAGAGATAATCCTTTAAAAAGAGGAAGAAAAGGGTGAGCCTAATCTTGTTTTGGCCTTGGGTAAGCACTGGAAGGTTCTGGATTAGGAGAAGAAGATGAGTTGACAGGTTTCTTTCTACATTCTTCTGTCTTGTGTTTACCACCACAATATAAGCATAAGCCTTCCCTCTCTCTTCTTGCCCTTTCATCTGCCTTGAGTTTTCCATCTGGACCTAGGTCCAAAGAGGGTCTGGTAAATGTGGTAGTTGAAGTTGACTTTTCTGGGGACTGGTCATGCTCCCTACCCTCACCGCTACCCTTGTAAGGTTGATTAGAGGTAGATTGAGATTGAGAAGAACTGTGGGGTTGAGAATTAATGAGAGAAGAGGATTTTTCTTTTACCCTTTCATGATACCTTGTATCATAGTCCAAAACTATATCCATAAGGTCCTGGAGAGTTTCTTGAGAGCCATTGTACCCTACTAGTTGGTCCAGAAGACATGAAGGGAGGCTTTGTCAAAAATGGAAGTACAAGGCTCTATCACCCCACCCAGAGACTTTGGTCATAAGTGATCAAAATTCAGTGATGTGGGTTGAAGCATAGCCAGAGTCCTTCATCTTCAAGTTCACCAGTTCCTTTTCAGCCTTGAACACTTCTAGTCTGTCGCCAAAGAGGGTGTGAAGTTTCTCTGTGAAGTGGGACCATGAGTTGAGGAGGAAAGAGGGCTCTTGGTTGGAAAGGTGAGCCAGATAGGGTTGGATCCATCAATTGGCACTTCCAGAGAGGTAGGAAGCTGCAAAAAGTACCTTCTTCCGGTCCACGCTAAAGGTTCCTTCATCATTTGCAAAAATGAGTTCACAAGATTGGAGGAATGGTTGGAGTTTGCTAGGATTGTTGCCTTCAAATGTATCCGGAGCATTCATGGAAGGAGACTTGAAGGTGCCAGAGTGAGAAGTATTGGTTGATGGGGGTTGAGAGAGTGTTGCCAAAGCAGAAGTCATGGTCTGGAGAAGGGCTAATAGATTGGGATCCACAGCAGATGTTGGAGGTTGAGGTTGGGTTGGAGGTCCAGGGATTGAAGTAGAAGCTGAAGGTGACAATGCTTCTTGAGGTTCCATAGTTTGTGAATTAAGATTATTTAGGATCCTTGAATCAAAGTCAAAGTTCCCACTTCCTTCCTCGTCCTTGCCTTCTGGAATAGGAATGATGCTGGGATCATAAGATGGAGAATCTAATCCAAAGCCTGCTTGGGGATATTGACCAATCACATGATTAGTGATACGACTAACTGTAGGTGGGGCAGGAGAAAGAGAAGCTCTAGGAGGAGCTGGAGGAAGGATACCAGTGTCCATGGAAGTGGAGCGTTCTGGCATTGGACGGTTTGAAGGGTTCCTCCCATGTCTACAAGCTTGAGGAGTTGTCTGGTCCTGATTGGAGATGTTGATGACAGAACCTCTGCCTCTTGCTGCTCTGGTGAGGGGTGGACTTGAAATGAATGAAGGTTGTGCACGTCGGGCTGGCATGGTGTCCAAATACGCCAGAGAAGAGAAATGACCCAAAAAAAGTACCCAGAGGAGATTTGTGGAAGAACGGCCAATTTTCAATGAAGAAAGTTCCCAGAAATTTCAAAGGAAGTGGGCGCCGAAAGGGCGTTGTAGGGGCGCCGTGGGGCGCTGAAGGGCGTCGTAGTTGCTTCAAACTGGCGTCAAAGAGGCGTCCAGGAAGCGTCAAAGAAGCATAGAAAAAGCTTCAAAGGAAAGGTTCAAAAAGGGTCAAAGATGGTCAAAGGCGCGTCAAAGGCGTCAAAGAGATTTCGAAGGCGCGTCAAAGGCGTCAAAGTCGAAGCTTCAAAGTCAAAGCGTCAAAGTCAAAGGTCAAAGCGTCAAAGTTGAAGCGTCAAAGCGTCAAAGTCGAAGGTCAAAACGTCAAAGTCAAAGCGTTGAAGCGTCGAAGTCAAAGGTTGAAGCGTCGAAGTTGAAGGTCAAAGCGTCAAAGTAAAAGGTCAAAGCGTCAAAGTCAAAGGTCGAAGCGTTGAAGTCGAAGGTCAAAGCGTCAAAGCGTCGAAGTCAAAGGTAAAAGCGTCAAAGTGTGTCAAAGTGCGTCGAAGGGCGGCCCAGGGCGCTGTAATTGCTTCTAATTTTCGTCGAGGAGGCGCCTAGGAATGGTCAAAGAAGCATTGTAAATTCTCTTGAGGAAGTGTTGAAACGGAGGGTTGAAGATGTTGAAGAGGAAAATTGAGGGATTTGGCCAATGCGCAGTTGATGAGGGGAATGGATAGCTTCTGCAGGGGTAGCCACAACTTGTATAGCACTCCTTTGGAAACGTGAAAGGCCACACACTGTTCAGCTCAATCACACACTGGTCCACAACATGCGTAGGCAGTATTATCCAAGGTTGAAGATGGGATGGGATGGAGTTGGTTGAAGGTTATGATTTGAGAGGTAGAGAGTGAGCAGTAATTAAGGGGAAGGAATTAGTATAATGTCACGACTGCCCCTGGCGTGCAAGGGGCTGAAGGCACAGGCACTACTACTCATAGAACTCAAGGATGATTGATTGGATTTCAATGAAGGAGATGAAAGGAGGAGTACAAGTGATGAGAAGAGGAAGGATGAGAAGACCAGTCCAGGAGGTTGTTGAAGAGAGAGTTGTTGAATCCTATAAGAGTAACACCAGGAAGGGGCAAGGTGATATGAGTTAAACAGGCTGGGTGAAGGTTGTCTTGTGCTGAGATGACACCTACTGGCAGAGGGACTAACCAGTAAGAAGTAGTATACTAATTCCTTGGGGGGAATTATTCCAGGAGGGAAGGAGAGGCCAGTATATGTGAGAGCTGAGAAGGAGGCCTTGAGGGATGAGTGGCTGGTGTTGCAGGTTGGAGTTCCCATGGTATTACATGTTGACTGATTGGGCTGGAGGCTGCAGTTGACTAATTGGGTGATGGGCCTATCCAGGAAGGTTTGACATGTACTGATCTGGAGTCCTGGGAGTATGGGCTGAACAGAAAGCGGAGAGTATGTACTATGTATATACTAAGTGTAGTATGTACTAAATCATATACCAATTGGGTTGAGGAGTGATGAAGGTTGTACCAAGCCATGGAGAGAGTGAGAGGTCCTGAGAAGGTTGGCTGAATCACATGGCAGGTGAGGTGTACATGGACATAGAGCTTATACCATACAGGGAGAGGGTGAAGCTGGTGGAAGAGGATGGAGACTGCAAGAGATGCAGAGGTAGTACTATGTGGTGGAAGGTACAGGAGTAGCGAAGTTGGGTTTGATATGAGGGTTAGTTTGATGAAGAGATTGGATTGGTTTAGTTGAAGGAGTGTCACAACTACGGTTATGACATCATCATCCTTTACCACTCCTCAAAAAAAGATCTCAACACTCCAGGTACTTTCAAAAAACACTTTTCCCTCTTATATCAAGTCTATTAAAACCTTTTTTTTCTCAATTTATTATTTATATATTTCTCAACTATCAACTCCAATTTCCACTTCATTTTCTACAAAGAAAATCTCTTTTTTCCATGGCTCAATAAAACATCCATCCAATTTTCAGAACTTTTTCACCAGGCCCATTATCAATTATCTCATCTAACCAAAATATTGATTCAACTCTTCTGGATCCTTCTTCATCTAATCAAGCTTCATATTCCGCCCTTCAAGCCCCTCCTCCTGAGCTATCATATAATCAAAAGGAGGAGCTGGTTGAAGCTATCCAATCATGGGCAAAGTTCCATGGATATGCCATATCTACCAGAGTATCCAATTTCCAGAAACATACCTCCACTTATCAATGGGATAAATATGGGAAAAATAAAACCAGAAAAGATGCCACCCTATTTAAAAGAAAAAAAAAGAAAAGAAAGAAAGACCAATTTTCCTCTCAGTTTAACAGGAAATCGTTCCAAAAGATTGAATCTCTGGGTGATGAATTTTATATCTCCAGATCACAACTGTCCACCTTCCATTGATCCTTCCACTCATCCCATTCACAGAATAATCCAAGGTAAGCAAAAGGAGGTGGTTGAAAATTTGTTAAAAGCTGGATTTGCCCATGTATAATTCTCCACTCTTTTGTACAAACCTCTTAATCAAATATTCATAAAAATCTCCATACCATTTATAATAAAAGATCAAAAATACAAAAAAATAAAATTGATGGAAAAACTGCTGTTGAAGCACTCATACTAGAGATCCAGAATGCTTTCTTCTTATACAAAATTAACCACATGGATGATCAAATCACTTCATTTTTCATTTCTTACCATGATTCCATTAAACTTCTCAACCTTTTCCCAACTCTCATAATTTTGGACTGTAAATATAAAAAACAAACTTTGGAATTCCCCCTCTTCATATTCTTGCGGTAAACAATTGTTGCAGAATTTTCCCAGCTGCCTTCTTTTATTGATCAAAAGAGAAAAAACAGAAAAATGAATGGGCCCTCACTGAACTTCAGGAAATTTTACAAGATAAAAAACCTAGCATTATTTTAACAGAAAAAGAACCAGCACTAAACAGTTCAATCAAAAAAAGTTTTACTTCCTCTCATCATCTTCTCTTTTTTGGGCACATTTTCAAGAATATTCAAACTCATTGCAGGAATATCTTTAAATCTGAAGACAAATGGAAGGTATTTGTGAAACAATGGCATCAGTTGGTCCATTCCAACTTTCAATCAAGCCATCAGGAAAACTTCACTAAACTTTTCCTTGTCTGGAACCCTCCCAGTTCTGACTACCTCATTGAGAAATGGATTCCTCTAATGATAAAATTTTTCTCCGATTTTTCCAACAAACACTATCACTTTGGAAACACAAGTACCTCCATAGTAGAAGGCCTACACTCTTAAATTCAATTTTTCATAAATTCTTCTATTGGCTCTTTCTATAATGTAGTTCAAAAAATTTACAGTTCCATCACAATCCAAACCCATGAGAGAGCCATTAAAGCCTCTCAGCAACAATTCAAGCATCTCATTGGTTTACCTCACTGTGTGGATTTCCTTTCTGGGAAAATCATCCACTTTGCCCTCAAAACAATTCATTCATTTCATCAAGTTCCTGAATGTTTCCAAATTGCAACAACTGTGACTACTCTTCTTGAGTGCATATACCATGTATTTAAAAATTCAAATTAACTATCAGAAAGGGTGAACTCTTCCAGCTTGAAGATTTCCATCCTCAAAGGCATTTCAAAGCCCCCTTATTGGTGATTCTTTTTTATTTTTCTTTTCTTTTTCTTTGGATTCAAGATCAAATGAATAAATTCCTGATTGATTTTGATTTTGATTTCTCAGTTAACTCTGCAGCCTGATGCAACTGAAGAATCTCAAAAACTTGAAGTTCCAATCAGAAACATTAATGAAAACCTTTATTTCACTGAAGGCTTTGAAGAATTCAGAAAGTTTTCACCTGGATAAAACCTATATTATCTGCGTGAAAGCAAGAAGCTATACAGTGGAAAATATCAACTTAATCTGATTCAAGAGCCCAATTCCACTTAAAGATTAAAATTAAGAGGAAGGCCCAAAGGAGAAGCCAATCATTTCAAGAAGATATCTCAGTTTTCAAGTGAGAAAGATCCATCTGTCTTTGAATATTTAGAAGAACCCAAGAGGAGAGGATGACCAAAGAAGAAAAAATCATAGAAAATTCTGAGTTCAGTTACCATTCTTTGGGAAAAAAATATCAACTTTCATAATTACTATTTTCTTCCTATGTTTTCAGGTTTCAAGATAGCAGAAGGCCATCAAGGGGAAGGGGGAGGGAAAAAAGAAGGAGGAATCAGATGATGATTTAATTAGATATGTATAATTATTTCTTCTATGATGGATTTTTTTCAATGAGTCCTTGTCACTTTTTTAACATAGGGTGAATTTCTGACTTAAGAGTAATATTAGGAAGATGAAGAGGTACCAGATTTGTGTGCAGGGGAAGATTCAGCATATGAGAAGCTACAAGATTTAGATTTTATTAAGATGATGACCTTTCATTCTTTTTTATATTTTTTGTTATTTTTGATATTATTTTTCATCAATTCTTTCATTGAAAATTTTATCAGAGGTCTGGAAACATTTTGAACAAGCCAATTGCTTCTCCTGAATACAATCCTGAGAAAAGAATCAAGAGACTAAAGGTATGCAATAAAGCTGGTGATGCTCCTTACCATCCCCCTGGAAAGATGGTATTAGCAGCCCTAACAATCAGTGAGAAAGTGAGTGAATTTCCAATTTTATCATTGTTCAATTTTTCTGATTTCTCTGGTTTCTTTCCTCTAGGTTTCCTGCAAATTATCATATTCTTCTTCTAGAATCTTTGACCAAGTCTCAGTTTGATAATTTAGTGTTATCTTTAGACCATATTTTATGTTATGAAAAATTCCGTTTTTTGGTTTTAGTTCCCATACAAGGAGTTTATAACCCCAAAAACAGCCATCTAACATATATCAAATGTTCAAGATGTCATGGGGGATGGTAACTGTTATTTTAGATAAGTAGCCATTTGTTTGGAGAGGAGCTCAGAATACTCGATTGAAGTCAGTAAAGAAATGGTGAAAGAGCTTGATTCAAACCCAATCCTCAATGACTCAAGATTACTACATGATATCTGGGGTGAAAATGTTTAAGAAGGAAGAAGGAAATTGAACCCAATTTCTGGCCCAGCTCCCATAAATATGTGGATTAAATTTCTATGCCATGTTTTTGGTCTGGCTGAAACATATAAGTGTCCAGTGCTTCTGTTTTCTTCTTTAATGACTTGCACTCATCTTCCTCTGAATTCTCCTCCCACTCCAACTTAAAAATCTTCTCCTATTTTCTTGATTCTTTTAAAAGATTTTAAACATATAGTGTCATTCAAGTTCAATTCTGATAGTTGGACAGCTCCCAGGTTAGATCCACTTTGGAAAAGCTTTGTGACCAAGGATTCCAAATCTTGGAAAACCATTATTCATAAAAAATTAGAGCCTGATAAAAATTTTTTTTGCCTCCAATAAAATCAAGCAGAAACATAAAACCAATCATAGCTGAATAATTTTGAATATTTTTATCCATATTTGTTCCTTATTATTGATTTTTTAAATGAAGTTTGGAAGGTGCATGCATACATCCAAAAGATATTTATTAAGAAGATATTTTGGTATTTTTTGAAATTTCTGAAAGCTTGAATACCCCCAAAAAAATATTTCAAAATGAAAACAAAAGGATTCTAAAATCTAACAAGAAAATTCAAGTTTTTGAATTTTTTGTTTTTATGAAGGAAAGTTTTGAGGTGAAAAATGACATCCTAAAATCTTGAAATAAACATTGAGCAGCTCTTTAAATTTTTTTATTAATTTCTAACAGCTTGAAACACCCAAGAAAAAATCAAGAAGGCAAACCAAATGATCCAAAAGTCTAATGCAAAAATTGAATTTTTCAAATGGTTTGCTTTTTTTGAAGGAATTCTTTGAGTTAATATAATACATCCAAAAAATCTGGGGAAAAAATACTTAAATGCTCTTTGAATGTTTTTATAACAGTTTGATATATTGAATCACCAAAGAAAATCAAAATCAAAAGGAAAATAACAGGCTGCAAAGGTCCAATGACAAATTTGAATTTTTTGAACTCTTTTGTTTTTTGATGGAATTTTTTAAGGTAAAAGGATTAATCCAAAAAATCTGAACCAAATATTGGAAAGCTCTTTGAATTTTTCCTTAAATATTTAGTAGCTGAAATAACCAAAAAAATAATAATTGAAATGGCCAAAGGGTGATGATAAATTCATGGCCCAAATGAGCCATTTACACAACTCATTTGGGCCGTGTGGCATGCTAAACAACTACAATTGGGTTGTGTAGCCTCTACACAACTTGACTGTAGTTGTGCAGCCCCCACGCAATGGCCTGGGTTGTGTGGCAACACACCCAACTAAATTTGAGTTGTGTGTGGCTCCACACAGCTCAAATGTAGTTGTGTTCCATGCCACACAACTACAAGCGTTGTGGGCCAAAAAATTAAAAAGACTAAAAACTAAAATAGACTAAACAAAAAAAAAACATTAATCAACAAAAAGATCAAAAAAGAATGATTTTTTGGTTAAAAAAACCAAAAAAATAAATAATAAAATAAAAATAAGCAAAAATGAATAAAAATAAGCAAAAATAAAAAAATAAAAAAATAAAAAAATACTGAAGACAACCAAAACACCAAAAATTAAATAAACAATGAAAGATTCTATGGAGAAGCCCTAAAGTATAAGTGCCAAAAAATCCAAGTTCAACTTGACTAGCCCTAAATTGAAAGGGTGATGTTAAATTGACGGCTCCAACCGTGTGGTAGGGGTGTAGGGCCCTACATGGCTTAAATGAGCTGTGGGGGCTCAAAGACAACTACAAAGGGCTGTTTCAAGCACGCGCAACCCCCAGGGGGTTGTGTAGGAGCCGTGAAACCCCCGGACACGGCTCAAATGAGCTGTGTACCCCCGTAAATGGCTCAAATTGGCTGAGTTGGGGGGTGCAACACCCCCCAGAAGCCATTCCAGAATTTTGGGCACCCCCTGGACCACACTTGGGTCCTTTCAACCCAAATCTTGGATTAACACATACTTTGTGGGGCTTTTGTTCTCCACCTAGCAATCCCAAAGAGACATTAAATTTGAACACAAGTGAAATTAAATTGAATAATCATAAATCATATAAAAATCTGCAAACAATTCTTTCTCAACTCAAAAGTGAGCAAACTTTGTTTGATCAATTGAAATTTGAATTTAATACTGAAGTATACAATTGCATGTTTTTGCATGGGAACAGTGGCAAGCCCTCCTTCTTCTGAAATGGCTGCATGGAAGGTCTACATTGACAGTGCCATCAACAAAGATTTGGAAAAAGAAAAAAAGGATTTTGATAATAAAACATTGGAAGCCCCAATTGCATCCTCATCAAGGGTGACAATTTAGGAACAAAATTTTTCACAAATGGACATGACTGCTGGTGATGAGTAACATTTTGTTTTACTGGTCTTTGCCATATTTAATTTGATTGAAACTGATGGGTTCATGTAACTATGAAACTATGACTTAACCAATGATTGTTTACTAGATCCACTTGATCCACCTCCCTTGAGTGCTTTTCCTACTAAGGAAGAGGAACAAAACTATTGTCAAACATGGGAAATGAAGCATGGTTACGCTTTAATAATTTTCAACTCAAAGCGTGACCAATATGTGGATTTAGCCTGTAATAGATTCAGGAAGTCTTCTTACCAAACAGTCTAGAAAAACTCAAACAAGGAATGTTGGGTGCAAGTTTTTAATCCATGCAAGTTGAACAAAGGCAGACCCCTTTTGGCGCCTCTCCTACAAAGAAAGCCAAAATAACAATCAACCATCTGAAGATCCCTCTGTGCATCCTCAACTGAGGAGAATCTTGGGGGTGGCCTTAGACAATCTGGTAGAAGGCATGAATGATGGGCTCAATACGTTACAACTGAAGAGAAAATTGATCAAGGTTGTTGGGCCAGATTATTTTGATGACCAAAAAATCTATAACACTAAGCGGAAGGTTACACTTGCAGAACTAAAGGGAAAAGTGTTATAAAGGTACTATATGAACAGCTTGAAGAAAAAAGTTGGATTCAATGGTCAAAGTTCAGTGGAGAGGGTCACTTGGAGGCCCTGTACTTAGCACATCCAGAGGCAGTGAAGCTTTCAAAACCATTCAATCACATAGCTATGTTGGATTGTACACTATTGCATGTTGTAGGAATGAAAGAAAATTGAAAAACTTTCACAAAAGCTCTTGTTTTTATAAAAAAAGAAATTTTTGAGTTCTACAGTTGGTCTGTAAATTCATTAAAGACGTTGGCTTTTGATCCTGAGAGACTTCCAAAAGTCTTTGTGACGGACGGTGAAAAAGGTCAGATTTTTGCAACTGAAACTAGTTTCCCAGAGTCTTCAAGACAATGTTGCACTTGGCACTTGTCTAAAAACATACAAGCAAAATGTAAAGTGGGCTTTGTTAATGATGTTGAAGGATGGAAAAGCATTATGAATCTGTGGGAAAAGTATGGGTCCTCAAAGACCAAGGAGGAGGCAGAGGTAAATGATGCAGAACTCAGGGTAGGTCTAAATTACTGTTTCTTACTTGTCCTAGTTTTGGGTTCTGACCTTTTTACTTGTATAGTGTTTCTTGAAAGACTATGAGGATGTACTCAAGCATATGGAAAATAAAATTTTCCCAATAAAAGAGACATTTGTAACAGCAGGGACTTGTATAAACCAAGATTTTGGAAACAAAACAACTTCTTAGGTTGAAGGGGCCCACGCAACTCTCAAAGGATTCCTTGCAAACTCTTTGGGAAACCTGTTGAATTTTTGGAAAAGCCTTGAAGGAACAGTTTTGAATCAAATTAAATCAGTTCATGCATCACTTTATAACTCTCAAATTAAGCTAGGGACAGTACTTCCACCTGAACTGTTACCGTTTGGTTAAAAATTTTCTTTAGAGGAAATCAATCTTGTTAGGCAACATTTCAAGAAATTCAAACGTGATCATGATGGCAAAGTCTGCACCAAGTCATATTTCAAGACTATGGGTTTTCCCTGTTTCCACCAAATAGGTGACCATTGTGAGACTCCAAATGGTGCTGAGCCGCAGGCAGTTCTGTGGAGAGGAAAGTTTCTGTTTAGGCTGCCCTCCTAAGAGTTAAAATGGTATTTAAATGTAACCCAAATCAAGGTTCAGTAACTTGTAAATAAGGGATCAATGTAAGGTATGAGTTTTGGAATATTTGGTAGCAAAGGAATCAACACTATCAGAGACAAGATGGTGGTGGGAAAGACTTGAACAAAATAAGTCAAGGTTTGTTCAGAGCTCAAAGGAACAAGGAAGTTGCAAGTAACAACGCCCACAAGCTAATAACTCTGGTTGTCAGCAGAGGATTAGGAAAGATGAAATCAATCCTAACCAACCTCCAGGTTCTCAACAAACCTGCCCAACTCTCCGCAATCAAGCGCTTGAAGGGTACCAGATAACTGTTGGTGGCTGTACAAAACAAAAGCAATTTTTTTGTGAAGCTCTAGAAGCAAAGAAATAACAGATTTGAACAAGAATAACCCAACCATTCTCAAGAAACTCAAGAGTACTGTGGCGGAATTCAACTTTAAAGGATAAAAAGAGGTATAAGATTCCAGGTTTCAAGCTTAATAAGACCTCTTAAATCAATTGTGATTGGCTCCAGAAAGATGATCAGGAAGGATCAAGACCAGTATGGTCGGAAAAAGGGATCAAGAGTGGTATAACACACTCAAGAATTCCAACAAGTAGAATTCTCTTCAACCAGAAAGGCTGTGGTTGGTGATAAGTATCAGGGTCACAGATGGACGGATCAAAAATTTGAGTATGGAGGCTCAAAGAATCAAGGGTAAATCAACAGATATACCCAGGATAGAGGTTTCAGATGAAGGGGAAGAGGCCCTTTGGAATGATCAGATTATTTATTATTATGTTGGATGGTTCAGATGAGATGCCTCCAAAAAGGCAGGGGAGAGCCCCTCCTTTTTTTAGGCCAGAGGCCTGTAGACTATTTACAAGAGATGTTTAAAAATGAGAGCAGAATTTTTTTTTTAAGGTTGATGAAGAAGATTGGCAACAGAAACCACATGACATGGGAGAGAGAGAAACAAGCAGCAAAAAAAAAGAACAAAGCTTGAAAGGGGGAAACCTGCCCGTGTCAAGGACAAAGGTGGCAGAGGATGGCAGGTTTGGCCGGCTGCGGCCACGTTTGGTCAAAGGAGGATCAAGGTGGATTGTTGGAGGATGGTTGGTCACACACGCAAGCGTTGGAAATCAAGTGAGAAGGGTTTCAACAGTCGCAAACAACCATGCAGGTTTGAAGCCATCAGATAGATTGGCGGAGCCAATTGGTTTAATTTGTTGGGCCAAATGGTTGAAGGTAGGGTAAAAGGGAGGTAGATGACGGCCGTTGCCAGAAGCAAAAGCGTCATTGGCGTTGACCTTTCTGTTAGGTTGGTGCAAGGTTGGTAATGGGATTTATCAATCAAAGATTGTTCCCATGACCAATCTCAAACAGATGATCAAAGGATGGGGCTGGTCTTGGGGTCTCCAACAACCGCAAGCATTGCTGGCAGTCACTGGTTGATTGCGGTGAGGACGGGAAGCTTAATTTTGGCAATGAAATTGGTGGTTGATGGCCAAAAATTCAGGGGAAGCGTGTGGAAGGGGGGATTTGAACAAAGGAGGCGGGCATTGGATGACCAAGCAAGGCCTCCTAGACCACTAGGACATGGAAGAGTTGGGAAACTAGGAAGTGAGTGAGTAGCCATAGAGACACAAATATTTTTTTTTTTTGATCAGTGATGGATAAGGGAATGTAAAAAAAATTTCATAAATTTCCATAATCCATGATGTGTCCCGGATTGGTCACCACATCTCTCCCCAACTTACAGACTGTCCCAAGTCTGCATCTTGACTTGAAGATATAAAGAGGAGTGAAAATACAAGGAAATTGAACAGAAAATTGGCCATTTCTTGATCTTGAGAGGGATTGAAAAGTTGAAAAATATCTTGATCCATCCAAAAGAGCCCTAGAAGCGGTAGAGTGAAAACACAGATGGAATCCCAGGTGCTCACATATGTGGCATACAGTGGAGTTTACAGCAAAAATGCAGCAAATAATCCTGGTGGTGAAAAATTGGGAGGACTTACTTCTGAGATAAGTTGCCTCCACAACAATGAAACTATTTGAATTGATCATTAGAGAAAATTATGGCCAGTTGAGTACCATCCAGCTTCTCCAAAATATAACATCCACCTTTGACTTGGCAAACCACCCAAAAAGGACCATTCCAAAGATTTGAGAAAAGCTCACCCCACTGGCTCTCCAAAGATCTATTATAATCTAAAACTAGATCACCAGGGTTCAGGGAGTCCCTGATCCTATTGGAGTTCTTGTCCTCCCAATACTGGAATGATTTTTCTCTGGACTCCATCATCTTCTGATAAGCTTCATCACAAAAATCTTCACTTTGCTCCAGTTGCTTGGATCTAGCAACTAATAGATCAGTAGTTGAGGACACCTTGTCCCAAGAGATACCCAGGAGATAGTCCATTTCCAGATCCAAAGGGAGAACTGCTCTTTGGCCAAAGATGATTTTGTAAGGTGAGTAGCCAGTAGTCCTTTTGGTTGAGATTTGATCAGAGAAGAGAACAAGAGGAAGGAATTTGCAACAATGCTTGCCACTTTCACCAGAAAGCTTAACAAGTGCAGCCTTCAAAGGAGCATGGCCTTGTTCCACCATACCTTGGCCTTCAGGATAATAAGGGGTAGTGACTCTATGTTGTCCAGGAAGAAATTGGATCATTTCAGCAAGTTTGCCACCAAATTTGGAGCCACCATAAGTAGAGTAAGATTGAGCCAGGCCATAAAACATTTTCCAGATCTCATAGAGGAAAGCTGCCACTGATTCAGAGCTGAGATTCTTAAGAAACTTTTCTTCAACCCATCCAGAAAAATCATCCCTAGCCACAATGAGGTACTTAGCACCACCTGCATTAATATGAACCACGTCAATGGAAATCCTTCCAAAGACAGTGGACTCCCCAGTGGGATAGCAAATTTGAGCTGGATGCCTAAGATCATTTATTTGACAAACTTCACAACTCTTTCACCATTTGGAGATGTATTTCTTCAGAGATGGCCACCAGAATTGTTTGGATAATCATTGATAAGTTTTGGTTTCCCCACGATTACCAAGACCTTCATGGAGACTTTCAAGGATAGAATCTTATTTAGAGGGGATAGTAAAAACAATAAGAGCACAAGGATTTCCTCTTTTCATAAGCCTAGAACCTTGGACAAAGAAATTAGAGCACTTTCTTTTAAGAGATCAAAATTCTTTAGAAGAGAGATCAGGAGGTTTTTGGAGAGTTAAAAGTTACTGCTCTAATTTAAGCCAGAAGCCTTGTCAAAAGCCAGAATAATCTTGAGAAGAGAAAGAGAAGACAGGTTGGATTAAAGGTTCTTCTTCATCAAAATCTGTTCCAATATCAGATTCATTGTCTCCAAAAGTTTGTCGAGATAAACCATCAGGAATGGTGAAAGATTTCCCAGGCCTATGAACAATATCAAAAGAAAAAAAGCTGGATAAAGGCCACCCAACAAGGTCATAGGAGCATTGGGGAGACTGGGAGCATTGATCATCTCAATGATGGATCAAGCATCAAATTGCAGTTTGAAATATTGGCCCCAGAGAACAGTTTGAAGTTTCTTCATCATTAAAGCCACACCACAAAGTTCCAATTTGGGCTGAGAGTATCTAGACTCTACATCTGAAAATAGAAAAGATTCACAAAGAGAAGGACGGTCCCAACCATTCTCATCTTCCCTAGTAAGGACAGCTCCAACAGATTGATAACTAGAATTGACAGCCAGCTTGATCTTGTCAGCTCCAGGTCCATAAGCAATCTTTTTCAAAACTATATCTTTTCCAACCATCATTTTGAGCAACTGAAAAGAATTTTCACACTCTTGGTTCCAAATCCATTCAGCATCTTTTCTGGTTAGACAATGTAAGGGTGCACATATTTTGGATAAGGATGGGATAAAGATTCTAAAATAAGTGACAACACCTACAAAGCCCCTAACTTCAGTGGGAGTGATTGGAGTAGGCCAAGAGATGATCTTTTTGACTTGAGCTGGTGCCATCCTTCTTCCTTCCTTGCAGACCACATGACCAACAATTTCCAGAGCAGGGACACAAGCAGCCAGTTTTTATCCAGAGAAAGTAAGGCAAGACTCCTCAATTCAAAACAGAATCCTTTCCAAAGTAGTAGCATATTCACAAATAAAACAACAAATTCCTGAATGCCAAGGTAAGAGCTCATTATCATAGTCAGAAACTGGACCTTTAATCCCACCATTGTCAATAAAGACACAAGCATGATCAGGTATTTCATCCTGGAGGATTCACCTCATCTGAGCCTGATAGACTGCAAACAAATTAGTGGCACCTTGAGAAAATTGAGTAAGTTGAAATCAACCAAGAGGATTATTGAAAGTAGTGAGAGGGCAAGAAATAGGATGTAAGGATTGTTTTTCATATCCTCCCATAATGTCCCCTAGACCATAGCAAGCTCTCCCAGAGAAGGATTTGACAAATTCTTCAGTAGCAGGAGGAATACCAGAGTCTTTAATAGTAACCTTATTAAGAGGTTGGAGATCATGAACTATTCTAAGTTTACCATATCCCTTGAGGACACAGAAGACAGGTCTGGAATAACTAGAGTTTGATTGCTCATATAGGCCAGTACAAACTCATTCCCAGACCAACTTGATAAATTTGTAAACTTTAGCAGCAGGGATAGGGATCTTCTTCTTTTGACAAGGATCATGTTCAACTACAGGGATGATATAAGGGAGGCCATAGGATTCGTTCAAGAGACCTCTCTATTCTTCACAGAAAGCAATAGATTTTTCCCTTAGAGATAAGACATTTTTGATCAAATTTAACTCATCAGGAAGAAGACATCCATCTGGAACAAAGTTGACCACCTTCAGACGTTCTTCAGTGAATTGACCATTGGGCACAAAGGGACCAGTAAGAGATTGAGGAAGACCACAGTAAGTATCACAAGATAAGGGAGGACGCATGAGAGGAGGATTGAGGTTGAGAGGAATGGGCTGGTTGACTGGTTGGACCTTCTTGGAAACTGGCTTGTACTTGGTGGCAAATGAGAAAAGTTCTTGTTGCCTCCAAGAGTTGACCAGTGAGACTTGATTACAAAAACTGAGTCCAAGTTCCAACATTTTCCACGTCCAATGTTCTGCGATATCCTCAAAGGGTGCCTTTTCCATAAAGGGAGAACCAGGAAATAATACATTGCTCAAATGCGTGGCACAAGGTAGGGTTTCAAAAATGATGGTAGAAGGTTTCCCTGGTAGTGCAAAATTGGGAGGACTTACTTGTACCCCAAATTGCCTCAACAAGCCCATATTCCTCCATACCAAAACCACCAAGAATAGAATTGAGATTAGGATCTAGTTTAGACTCATTACGGAGATTTGAACCAGAACTGAGACAAGATTGATCAGGCCTAAGATTACAAGGAAAAGAAAACACAACAGATCCACAGAAGGAAGGAAAAGAAATATTTTTGGATTTTTCTATTTTGACATGTTTTTGATTTTTGTTATTTTCTAGTTTAGATGAAAACAATGAAAAGAATGAAAAATAAGCCTGGTGGATCAGAGTTGATCCTTGATTTGAAGTCTGAGGTTGAAAAGAACTACAACTATTAGTAGGATCAACTATTCCCATAAAAAATGAGAGGAATTGGAATTATCCTTCTGCTTCCCCTTTAAAAATGATTTAGAAGGATGACAGGGAAAATCTCTTTCCCAACAACCAAAATCCAAAGAACAGAGAGGAAATTCAATCTTTCTACCATCAGCATCAGGGAGAAGAATTCTCTCCCAAACTTGATCAGAAAACATCAGGGTAGCACCAAAATCCATCAAGAAAGGTTGTCCCAAGATTATAGGGCCTTCCAAAAGAGTGATCCAAAAATGACAGATTCCAACAATATTTTGACCAATCCTGACTGGGAAATCTTCAGCAATACCAACCAATTCACAAGATTGATTACCCATCCCATAGACTGCAGAATTGAAGCTGACCCTAGAACTGAGTTTGAGTTTACATGCCATAGCATCCAAAATTAAGTTGAGCTGAGATCCAGAGTCCACAAGAGGAGAAACAGTTTTAGCTGAGTCACCAAGATAACAGGGGAGGACACCAAGAGGACAGGAGTAAAGATTGGAATCTGAATTAGGACTAGTTCCACCAGATTCCTCCATCAAAGTGCCAGAAGAGACCTTTAATTGGTCAGGACAAATCTCCACACGTTGACAAGAGAGCCATTTCTTCATTCCTTCAGCAACAGATGGAGAGATCAATAGGAGTTCAGCCACAGATAGATCAGGAATTTTGAGATCAGAAATTTTCTTTAATACTCCTTCCACAGCATTGGGGTAGTCCTTGGAGATTCCCCTTTCAAATCAAAATTTGGGCTGGGTGGAGGGAGGAAGTTCAGGTAAAGCAGGAACTAAGATGGGATCAGACGGTTGAGGTGACTTGGATGAAAGAGGAGGATCTGAGTGATCTGGAAACCTTTGCATGAGTGGCTCCTTTTCCACCTCCATGTCTTCTAAATCAGAGGAAGGAGGCTCAGGTGAGGATTGAAGTTTGACCAGTTTTCAAAGGATTGAAGTTGGCAAGGAAGGTGCTTTGTGAGGTTTAGGTTCCTCATATTGTTTCCTGGCCAGATTGGATTGATAAGTAGTCCCAGCAAGACTAGAGGAAGAGATAGCTGGAGGATCCCAGGGTTGAAGAGTACCACAGGAAGATTTTAAATTGAAGGAAGAAAGGGATGCTTTCATTGGAGGTGGAGGCTGATAAGAGGCCACCACATGACAAATAGGGAAAGATGAATCAAAAGGGATCAGAGCACCATTAGGAAGAAATAAATTTTTCCCCTTCTTCTTGACCAAATTTTCCTTTATATCCTTCTGGAGTTCCAAGAATTGTCCAGTTCCATGGCCTTCCCTATGAAATTAGTAACAGACCAGGGTAGATTTAGGGACAGAAGTAGAGGGTTTAGGAGTAACAATATAAGAAATCTTTTGATCTATTTTGTTCTAAAAAGCTTGAAGCATCTGAGTTATATTTTCCAAAGTAGTAGGTTCTTGAGTAGAATTAGGATCTGCTTTAGGTCTTTTATCTGCAATCATCTTATTCATAATATTGTTGAATTCTCTTAAAGAAGGAGCATGGACTGGTTCAGTGGTTCTAGGTTTTTCAAAAGTTAAAGCAGTTTGACCTTTCATAACTTCATCCACAGTACTCCTAAGGATAAGGAAAACAGGGAGCTTGAATCAATTATCCCTGGTGGTGATCATAGATCCAGATTTGACCAATCTGTCCTTAATCCTTTCCTGCACAGCCATTAAAAAACATTGGAAGAATTGTGCTCAAACTTTGTCCACTGAATCAATTTGATTGTTTTTGATAAGATAGTTTTGGATAGGATCCCAAGACTTCCTGAAAGACTGGTAGTCAGAGGCTGGAGATACACCACCATTTGAGATCCATTGAGAAACAAGATCATCCAAATCCTGCAAAGTAAACCAAGCTACATCTATTTTACCCCAATAAGCCAACATAGCCTCCTTCAAGAGCATCCAGTCATGGGATTCAAATCCTTCAAATTACTTGATTACTTCCATAACTTCATCAGAGGAGATAAATAATTGTAACTGGTAGGCCATATTGTATTTGCTTGCTCCATCTACTTCAGCAGCCATTTTGTAAGAGTCCAAGAAACGTTTGACATTTACCCCATTGAACCCTAAGTTCTTGTTCTGAGGTTTGATCTTGACCATCTTTGGTCAAGCAGAGGTGGTTGGAGTACCAGTAGATGCCATTCTGAATAACAGAATTCCTGGAGGATCCAAAGAGCATATTTCCAGAGGGGCTCACAAGTGTGGCAAGAGTAGGGTTTCACAAAAAACAACAAGTACCTTTCCCGGATGGTGCAAGAATTGGGAGGACTAACTTTTAGGATAAGTTGCCTCCACCAATAAGATCTGAGAAGAGAGAGAGAAAAAGAAAATAAAAAGATTGGATTTCAAAGTTTGATTCCAAACGTTGATGATGATGATCATGGGACTGTAAACCCCAAGGTTTCTGGTTTGATCCGGCCTGGGGGGCCAAATGTAAGACTCCAAACGGTGCTAAGCCGCAGGCAGTTCTGTGGAGGGGAAAGGTGCTGTTTAGGATGCCCTCCTAAGAATTAAAATAATATGTAAATGTAACCAGAATCAAGGTCCAGGAACTTGTAAATAAGGGATCAATGTAAGGGATGAGTTTGGGAATAGTTGGTAGCAAAGGAATCAACACTATTGGAGACAAGATGGTGGTGGGAAAGACTTGAACAAAATAAGTCAAGGTTTGTTCAGAGATCAAAGGAACAAGGCAGTTGCAAGTAACAACGCCCACAAGCTAATAACTCTGGTTGTCAGCAGAGGATTAGGAAAAATGAAATCAATCCTAACCAACCTCCAGGTTCTCAACAAACCTGCCCAAATCTCTGCAATCAAGTGCTTGAAGGGTACCAGATAACTTCAGGTGGCTGTACAAAACAAAATCAATTTGTTTGTCAAGCTCTAGAAGCAAAGCAATAACAGATTCAAACAAGAATAAACCAAAACTTCTCAAGAGACTCAAGAGTAGCATGGCGGAATTCAACTTTATAGGATAAAGGGAGGTATAACACTCCAGGTTTTAAGCTTAATAAGACCTCTTCAATCAATTGTGAGTGGCTCCAGAAAGATGATCAGGAAGGATCAAGACCAGTATGGTCGGAAAAAGGGATCAAGAGTGGTATAACATGCTCAAGAATTCCAACAGGCAGAATTCTCTTCAACCAGCAAGGCTATTGTTGGTGATAAGGATCAGGGTCACAAATGGATGGATCAAAAATTCAAGTACGGAGGCTCAAAGGATCAAGGGGAAATCAACAGATATACCCAGGATAGAGGTTGCAGATGAAGGGGAAGAGGCCCTTTGGAATGATTAGATTATTTATTATTATGTTGGATGTATCAGATGAGATGCCTCCAAAAAGGCAGGGGAGAGCCCCTTCTTTTATAGGCCAGAGGCCTGTAGACTATTTACAAGAGATGTTTACAAATGAGAGCAGAATGTTATATATATATATATATATATATTTTTAAGTTTGATGAAGAAGATTGGCAACAGGAACCACCTGACATGGGGGAGAGAGAAACAAACAACAAAAAAAAAGAACAAAGCATGAAAGGGGAAAACCTGCCCGCGTCAAGGACGATGGTGGCAGTGGATGGAAGGTTTGGCCGGCTGCGGCTGCGGTTGGTCAAAGGAGGATTGAGGTGGATTGTTGGAGGATTGTTGGTCACTCACGCAACAGAGATGGTCGCATGCGAGCATTGGAAAGCAAGTGAGAAGGGTTCCAACGGTTGCAAACAACAATGTTGGTTTGTGGCCATCAGAGATAGATTGGCAAATCCAGTTGCTCCAATTTGTTGGGCCAATTGGTTGAAGGTAGGTTAAAAGAGAGGTGGATGACAGCCGTTGAAAGAAGAAACGGGGTCATTGGCGTCAACCTTGCTGTTATTTTGGTGCAAGGTTGGTCATGGGATTGATTTATCAAGGATTGTTCCCATGACCAATCTCAAACAAATGATCAAAGGACAAGGCTGGTCTTGGGGTCTCCAAAAACTGTGTGCATTTCTTGCGGTCATTGGTCAATGGTGGTGAGGAAGGGAAGCTTGATACTGGCAATGAAATTGGCGGTTGATGGCCAATTGGGCACACTTGGCCAAAAATTAAGGGGAAGTGTGTGGAAGGGGGGATTTGAACAAAGGAGGACGGCATTGGATGACCAAGCAGGGCCTCCTAGACCGCTAGGAAAGGGAAGAGTTGGGAAACTAGAAAGTGAGTGGGTAGCCATGGAGACACAAAGATTTTTTTTTTTGATCAGCAATGGATAACGGAATGTAAAAAAAAATTCAAAAAATTTCCATAATCCGTGAGGTGTCCCAGATTAGTCACCACACCATCTAGCATTCAGATTATCCATGGTACCTGAAGATTTTCATCCTCAGTGGATGTTGGAATATGAGCCTTGCAGTTCTAGTTCTGTAAGTTAGCTTAAGTTGGATTTTTCAAGTTGGATTGTTCAAATCACTATGTGATTAATGCTTTTTGATTAATGAATCCTAATTCACTAATGGTTGATCCTTTTGAATTTTTCCAGCGCAATGTACATGAAATGCTAAGAATTAATCAGTTACATGAAAAAGTCAATGCAATGATATTGGAATCTCCAGATCATGAGAAAAGCGGACTATTGAAGTATATCATTCAGAAGATTACAAAATATTGATCCAAGCCAAGACTTGAACCTAAAGTCTTACAATCAAGTAGGGTCAGGCCAAAATTGACAGATACGCGGCAAGAACCATCTTGGTTTGAGCTTGTTGAAAAACAACTCAAGGGGGAAAAAAGAACTAGAAGGGCTCCAAACAAGAAAAGACAAAAGATTTTAAGTCTTTTCTTTTGAGATATGTTCATTTTTATGTTCAATAAACTGAGTTACTAACTAATGATGAATTTTTAGTTCAAGTCAGAAGAATCTGAATCTGAATTTCATAGTTCAGAGGAAGAGACCAAAAATGAATTGGGATCACTTAATTTGGAATCAGAATCCTCTTCAGAGGCAGACAACGTGCAGCAAAGCTCAACCAGAAGCTCATCTTTGGTGAGTTTTCATTTCATTGATCCAATTAAAGAAATGAATAATAAGTTGGTTTTAATGATAGGAACCAAACATGAAATACCTCAAACAAATACCCAAGAAATTCCATAAGTTCTTGGGTGAGGTTTGGGATCCAAATGAGGATTGGAATTGCAGATTTAGAGTAATTACTAAATCTCTTGGTTTTGAAGAACATGGTTTGTTTAAAGTTAGGAAGGAAATTATTTAAAAATTGGATGAACATAAAGCATGCTACATTAAGATGCTTGGTGGTTCAAAGGAGGTTGAAAAGATTAAACCAAGGCTTGATGTTGAAGACATCAATGAAAAGATTCCCTCCTCAAAATGGCTGGGTAAATTGGACATGGGTCAAATCATAGCAGACATATATTCCAAACCTATATGTTTAACTTCATTGGAGTCATGTGATACTTATACTCCAATGAAAAAGGTTGTTACTGATCTACCAGATCCAAGGTTCATTTCCTTTTTATAAAATAAACACTGGTTTCTATTAGTAATTGAGGGTTAAATGATTCCAATCCCGCCCATTGTAGCAAAAACAGGTTCCTTGATTTCTAAAAAAGCCTCTGGTTGGATTGATCATCTCAAAGATCAACTGCAGATGTATTCTAGATTGTTATAGAATTTGACTTAATTTCATCATTTGTTTTCATATAAATTTTAATTCTAATGCAGCTAACAAGTTCTATTATTATAAAGGGTTATCACATTTTGAACATCATTGTGTTGAGTGTTTTGAGTTAAAATCATTATATTGAGTGTTTTGAATGAGAGTTTCATGGTAACTCAGTTCAACTTGTGTTGGGCTGATTCCCTCACAAGCTGAACTTATTTCAAGCTTGGGATGGGATCAGCTTAACACAAGTTGAAATTGTTTTTTTGGTGTTTTTACTTTGGGCTTGTCAAAAGGCTTGTATTTTTTTGGGCACTTTTACTTTACAGCTTTTTCAAAGACTTGTATTTTTTTGGGCACTTTAACTTTAGGGCTGGTCAAAAGACTTCTTTAATTTTTGGCCCCTTTTACTTTAAGGCTAGTCAAGTTTAAATGACTTTAGGGCTTGTCAAGTTGGTTTTATTTTTTTGGTGTTTTTACTTTAGGGCTTGTCAAGTTACTTGTCTTTTTTTTGGTGTTTTTACTTTAGGGCTAGTCCAGTTACTTGTGTTTTTTTGTGTCTTTTTGCTTCAGTACTATTCCATTGGATAGTACCAGTTTTTTATTTTGATTTATTTATTTATTTATTTTTTAACCAAAAAATGAACATTCTTTAATTTTTTGGTTGATTTCTGTTTTTTTGGAAGGTTTACTTAGTTTATGGGTTGTGTTAGTACCCTTTCATTCCTTTTTTTTTTGCTCACAGCAGTCCAGTGCCGTGTGGAATGCCACACGACTACATTTGAGCAGTTTACAACTCCACACGGCTTGAATGTAGTTGTGTGGAATTCCACACGGCGGAGGATTGGGTTGGGTGGGCCGCACAACTTTGTGAGCCGTGAGGGGCTGTACGCGGCTCAAATGGGACCGTGTGCCTTGCCACACAGCCCATTTCAAACCGTGTGCCTTGCCACACAGCCCATTTCAAACCGTGTGCCTTGCCACAAAGCCCATTTCAAACTGTGTGCATGGCTCAATGAGCCGTGAATTTAACATTACCCAAAGTGAAAATTCCAAAAAATACAAGTTCAACTTGACATTCCCTAAATTAAAAAAACCAAAAAAAAAGAAAAGCAACTTGACAAGCCCTAAAGTAAAAAAACCAAAAAAAAAAAAATTCAAATTGTGTTAATCTGATCCCATCAAAAGAAGTAAAAATAATCCTTATGATTGGATCAGCCCAACACAAGTTGAACTGACTTGCCAATAAAATCTCATTGAAAGCACTCATCATAATGATGTTAGCTCCAAACACTCAACATCATGATGTTCAAAATGTGATAACCTTTATATCAATAGAATTACAATATCAGCATCAGACCGCAAACCCAAATGAAGAAATCAAAATTATTTCTATAAATTAGAATATAAATAAAATTGATCTTTGAGGTGATCAACCCAACAAGAGGTTTTTTTTGGAAATAATGGAACATTATTCAAAAACTATGGGCAATATTTGAATCACATCTCCCTCAGTTACAAGCTTTACCCAATGGCTATTTTTAACAAATGAAATGAATATGAGGCCTTATCCTTCTTTTACCCCCATTTTCACAGGATTATAAGTACAGAATGAATCCAATGAAATAAAACATATTGGCCTTACATAAGTATCTGCTATTATTTGACCCATATCTAACTTTGAAAGCCATTTTGAAGATGGAATCTTTTGATTGATTTCATTAGCATCAAGTCTTTTTTCTTTCTTTTCAACATCTTTACTTTCACCATGAATCTTAGAATAGCTTATCTTATTTTTCCTCAATTTTTCAACCATTTCTTTTCTTACTTGAAACCATCTATTCTCATCATAACCAAGGGATTTAGCAATGTCTCTAAATCCAAAATTTCCATCACCAACCAAAACCCAAACCTCCCCCAAGAACTTTTGTAGGTTCTCAGGTATTTCATTGAGTTAATTCACTTTTTTTTCCTACAATCAAAAATTTGTTAGCCACAAATCTAATCTCATTGAAGGAAACCACACTCACCAAAGATGAGCTTCCGTTTGACTCCTCCATTTCTTCACCTTTCTTCTTCAAAAATGAATCTGATTCCAACCAAAGGGACCCTGATTAACTTTCAGAATCTTTGACTGAACTATGAAATTCAGATGACAAGCCTTCCTTGAAATACAGAAATTGCTTTTTCATCAGTTCATTAAACCAAATAAATGAACATTTCTCAAAATAAAAGACTTACAATCTTTTTTCTTTTCTTATTTGGTGCCCTTCTGATTCTCTTTTCCCACTCAAGTTGCTTTTCAAAGTGTTCAAATCAAAAAGGATCTCTCTGGGAATCTGTCAATTATGGCAAGCCTCTGCTTGATTGCAAGACTTTAGGTTCAAGTCTTGGTGTTGATTGATATTTTGCGGTCTTCTGAATCAATTACTTCAACAGCCTGTGATGATCCTTTTCAGGATATTGCAAGATCACTGCATTGAGCTTCTGATGTAACTGATAATTGTTGAGTGTTCCATCAAAATCAACCTTTCAAAATTCAAAAGGATCAAATATTAGTAAAGAAGGAATCATCATTCAAAAATCATTCATCAAAAAGCATTAATCCCATTTAACCAACTTAAGGAACTAGAAATTCAAGGATCATAATCCATCCTCCACTGAGGATGAACATCCTCAAGAACAATGGATCTCCTTTGTGCTAGTAGGTCACCTATCTGGGGGGAACAGGGCAAACCCATAGTCTTGGAGTATGACTTGGTGCACAATTCCCCATCATGGTTTGCTTTAACCTCTCAAATTGTTCCACAACAAGTTAAATTTCCTCTAAAGATAAATTTTATCCCAATGGTAAAAGTTCAGTGGGAAGAACTATTACTTACCTTATTTGAGATTTTTGAAGGGAAGCCTGAACTGATTTAATTTGATTGGAAACTGTTCCTGCTAGGTTTTTCCAAAAATCCAACTTGTTTCCTGAAGAATTTTCAAGGAGTTGTTAGAGAGAGGCATGGGCCCCTTCAACCCAAGACATGGTTTCATTTCCAAAGTCAGGGTTTTTGCTAGTCCAAGCAGTTAAAAACTTCTCTTTGATATGGAAGATGTTATGATCCATATTCTCAAGGAAATCCTCATGGTCTGCCAAGAAACACTTTATACAATTCATAATTTAAGAAACCCAAAACTAGGAAGACTAACAGTAGAGGCAGTGATGTGGCACTTACTCTAAGTTCCGCATCATTGAGCTCTGTATTTTCCTTGATTTTTGAGGCCCCATACTTAGCCCGCAGAGAAATAAAGATTTTCCATCCTTCAATGTCATTATTAAAGGGCAATTTACAGTTTGCCTGTATGTTTTAAGAAAAGTGCCACTGACAACACTGTCTTGTTGAATCAGGGAACTATTTTCTATAGCACAAATCAGATCTTTTTCAAGGTCCATCAAAAAGACTTTGGAGTGTCTCTCAGGATCATAAGCCAGCTCCTTTAGTGCATTTACAGACCAACTGTAGAACTCAAACATTTCTCTTGTTATAAAAACAAGAGCTTTTTTGAAAGTTCTTTTGTTGGGTGGAATTCCTACAACATGCAATAGGGCAATTTTGGACTTATTTGTTTTATAAGTACAAACCAACATAGCAATATGATGGAATTGCTTGAAAAGATTTAATGACTTGGGGTGTGCCAATAATAGGGCCTCCAAGTGACCCTCTCCACTGAAATTTTCTCAATGAACCCAACCTGAATCACCAAGTTGTTCAAAGAGGACCTCCATAACAATTTTTCCCTTGACTTCTGCTAGTGTTACCTTATGCTTAGTGTCATAGAATGTTTTTTCATCAACATATTCCTGCCATCAATCTTGCTAAATTTTGTTTTCAGTTGAATAGTATTGAGCCCATCATTCATGCCTTCTTTTAAATTAACTAAGGCCATCCAAGAGATTCTCCTCAGGTGAGGATGGACTGAGGGGTGTTGAGATGTTTGATGGTTATGTTGATCATGTCTGTAGGAGATTTGCCACAAGGGTTCTGCCTTTGTACAACTTTCATGGATTAAAAAGTTTCACCCAACCTTCCTTGCCTGGGTTTTCCTTGACCATCTGGTAAGAAATTTCCCAGAGTAGGAACCATGTCTATCACAAGTTAAATCCACATCTTTATCACGCTTTGAGTTTAAAACTGTTAAAGTGTAACCATGCTTCATTTTCCACGTTTGAAAATATTTTTGTGCCTCTTCCCTAGTAGAAAAATCTCTCACAGGAGGTTGGTGAGGTGGATCTGTCATAGTTACATATTCATAGTTACATATTCATAGTTCAGTTTCCATCAAATTGAGTAAGGCAAAGCCCAGATTAACTTAAATTGTGAAAGATTTTGTTCCTCAATTGTCACCCTAGATGAGCATGCAATGGGGGCTTCCAATGATTCATTACCCAAATACTTTGTTTCCGTAGCTTTTTTCATGGAACTATCAATGTAGCCCTTGGATGCAGCCATTTCAAAAGAAGGAGGGCTTGCCACTTTTTCCATAATGCAAATAAAAGTGCAGTGGTACTTCAGTATTCAATCCAACTTTTAATTAACAACTACAAACTCTGCTTACTTTTGAGTTGAGAAAGATCAAGTTTACTGGGATGTTTGATGGCAGTTTCACTTTAGTTTCAATGATTTGGTTTGCAGTTTCACTTTATTTCACTTTAGATTCACTTTCATTCACTTTGGGATTTCTAGGTGTTGTCCAACCGTCCCACATAGTATGTGTTCATCTCAAATTTGTGTTGATGGAACCAAAATGTGTTCCAGGGGGTCCCAACAATTCTGGCACAAGCCCCTGGGGGGTTGTATACCCCCAAAGACGCGTCAAAATGGCCATTTATGGGGGTAAAAAACCCAAAAATGCTTTTTACGTGTGTTATACAACCCCCTGGGGGTCACGTATGTTTGCAAAGACCTTTTGGACACGTGTATGGCCCTCCACGGGCGCTTTTGATGAGTCTATGGGCTCCCATGTGTTCATTGGGCCATGTGGGGCCTTACACAACTCCCACACAACTGGGAGTCATGAATTATTCATTGCCCATAGCCAAAATGAGGATCCAAAAACCCATGGAAAAATTGGTTTTTGCAGAATTTTTTCAATTTTTGATTCCATGTTTGGAGGGGTTCCAATTGAGCCAAAATTACCAAGGATCTTTTTGTGGGGTTTCTGAACCCCATCTATGGGAATGCGTCACCAGAATTTAAAAAACTAATTTCTTGAAAGTAATTTGAAATAAGTGTTTTTCTGTTTAGCAATAGGGGTGTGCAACAGTGGTGTGATGGCCAATTTGGTATACCTCAAGAAAAAGGCAAAATGCAAGAAATTTTTCCTTATTTTTTTATCTCATCAAAAAAAAAAAATGTTGCTATGGTTACTCTTCCTCTTTTGTTTCTCCCAACTCCTCTTTTTCCTAGAGTTCTAGGAAGTTTTCTCCGGGACACTCAAATCCCCAGGATCTGTGTTCAATTCCTCCCTTTCTCATGCTTGAAAGCCCTCTGGCCATTTGTTGCCAAGGAGTGCGTGCAAGCGTTGTTGCTCAATCAATCTGATTTATCTTTCACTCCTCTCATCAAGCAAATCCCTATCAGTCTTTCCCTCCCTCATCCATCATTCCTCATCCATCCCCCAGATTGCCCATTGTCTTTCTAGAATTATCTACTCCCAATTGACAATTCCACCCATTTGATTGCCTCTACCCTCAAGTCCCTCTTGATCTCAATCCTTTTCTCCTTAGCCCTCAGATTTGGTTGGTGGGATCAATCAATCATTCAGATTATGACCTCCTTTGAGTGTCTCTTCAGTGTCTTTTCCTTTCAATCCTGTCTCTACCTCACCAACTGTCTGGCTCTTCATTACATTACTCAGCCTATCTCAAAAAAACAGGCCAGGGATCCTCATGTGATCAACACTTGTGATTGACTGAGCTTCCTACCTTCCCTCTTCCAATTCCCCACTTGCCTTGCTGATGGCCATCTTGGATCAATCCATGAAATGCAATCAACCAATTTTCCTCCTTTCATCTGGCCGGCCAACAAAGTTTACCAAAAGCCTTCAACTCATTACTACCCTTGGTTCAATCACCTGACGGACCAGCAAGCGGTTGTTGGCGCTGTTGCCTGTGACCATCCATCTGCTCTCAACTCTCACCTCCAAAGCTTGCCCCTTGGTCATCCTCATCAACCGCCTTGATCCACACACCAATCATTCCGCCATCCTCACCGTTGTCTTGGCTGCTCACCAGCTCATCAACTCTCATCCACAAAGCTGCAGAGGTCCATCTGCTGCCCACTGTCATCTGTGACGCGGGCTGGTCCATTTAATTTATTTTATTTTTCACCTGAACCAATCATTTTTTTTATTGTTTGTTTTTTTGTTTATTTTTTTTCTGCATCCATCTTTAATTTTCATCATCAAAAAAAAAAAAAAACTTTTTTTTCTTACCTTTTTCCGCTCTCATTTGTAGTTATATCTTGTAAGTAGTCTACAGGGCGTCTTGTTCATAAAAGGAGGGGCTCTTCCCTGCCTTTTTGCCCCAGGATATCATCATCAGCTATCAGCTATCATCATCATCATCCATCATTCTGGTATCAAGCAATAAATCCGTGGGCTCTTCCCCCCTTTATCTGAGCCTTTATCATCATCTTATCCAGGGTAAATCCATGATTGCCCTCTGATCCTTGAGCCTTCATACTCAAATTCCTGATCCTCCCTCCTGTGGCCCTGTTCCTTATCACCCACCAATAGCATTTCTGGTTTAAAAAGAATTAATTTGGTTGAATTATTGAGTGTGTTAAACCACTCCCTTGATCCCTTTCTCTGACCGATTTGGTCTTGATCATTCATTTGATTGTCTTTCTGGAACCAGTAAAATTTGACCAAGAGGTTTCTTTGAGCTTGCAACATGGAGTTTCAAACCTCCCTTTATTTCTTTAAAGTTGAATTTGGCCACGCTATTCTTGAGTCCCTTGAGAAGTGCTGGTTTATTCTTGTTCAAATTTTTTACTGCTTTGCTTCTAAAGCTTCATAAAACAAATTTCTTTGCTTTTTACAGCCACCCACAGTTATCTGGTACCCTTCAAGCGCTCAATTGTCAAGAGTTGGGAAGGTTCATTTAGAAGCTGGAGTTTTTTCAAGTTTTTTCCCACACCATCTTGCCTCAGATAGTGTTGTTCCATTGCTACCGACTACTTCCTTTCCATTGATTCCTTCTTTATAAGGTTCTGGATCTCAATTCAGGTTACATTTAAATATTTTTTAATGCTAAGGAGGGCATCCTAAACAGCACCTTTTCCCCTCCCCAGAACTTCCTGCGGATCAGCACAGTTTTGAGTCTTACATCTGGCCCCCTGGGCCAGGATTGAACCAGCAACCTTAGGATTTACAGTCCCAATTACTTTTGGAATCAACTTTGAAATCCAATCCTTTTTTTCTCTTTTTTTCTTTATTTCCCTTTTTCTCAGATCTGATCCGTGGAGGTAACTTATCTCAGAAGTAAGTCTTCCCAATTTTTCACCGCTTGGGCAAGATTCTTGTTTTTTTTTGTGAAACCCTACTCTTGCCAAACTTTTGAGCCACTTTGGAAATCTGCTCTTTGGATCCTCTAGTAGCTCTGTTATTTGAAATGGAATCTACTTGTACCTCCTCCTCTGTTTGCACTAAGATGGTTAAGATCAAACCCCAGAAGAATAAATTGGGTTTCAATGGGACAAATGTCAAACAATTCCTGGATTCTTACAAAATGGCTGCAGAAGTGGATGGAGCTAGCAAATACCATATGGCCTATCAATTACAATTTTTTATTTCCTCTGATGAAGTTATGGAAGTAATTTAGTCTTTTTATGGATTCAAATCTCATAACTGGAAACTTCTAAAGGAAGCAATGCTGGTGTATTGGGGAAAGATAGATATAGATTTATTTACGCTACAGGACTTGGATGATCTTTTCTCTCAGTGGATCTCAAAGGATGGTATTTCTTTGGCCTCTGATTATCAAGCTTTTAGGAAATTGTGGGATGCTATCCAATATTATCTCCTTACAAACAATCATATTGAAACCATGGAAAAAATTTGAGTCCAATTTTTCCAATTTCTTTTGCTAGGTGTCCAGGAGAAAATAAGGGAAGAATTGGTTAATTCTGGATCTATGATAATGACTAGGGATAATTTTTTCAAGCTTCCTGATTTTCTTATCTGCAGGAGTTCTGTGGATAAATTCATGAAAGTTCAAACTTCCCTAAATTACAAGAAGACCCACACCACTGAACCTGTTGCTGCTCTCCCATTTTCTGAGCCTAACAAAATTATGAGTAAAATGGAGGCCAGTGATTGTCCCAAATCAAATCCTCAGGCGTACAAAGAAACTGAAACTATCAATGAAATCACAAAACTTCTCTAAGCTTTTGAAAATAAAATTGAACCAAACATTTGTTCTCTTGCTGCTCCCAAACCTTCTAATTCTATTCCTAGATCCACTCTGGTCTGCTACTATTGTCATAGGGAAGGTCATGGAACTGGACAATTCCCATAACTCCAGAAGGATAAGGATGAAAATTTGGTGGAACAGAAGGGAAATAATTTTTTTCTTCCTAATGGTGCTCTGATCCCTTCCAATTCATCACTCCCTATCTTTCATGTGGTGGCCTCTTTTCAGCCATCTCCTCCTAATCCTCCTAAGAAAGTGTCTTTAGCCCCTTGGGATTTTTGATCTTCCAGTGGTACTCTTCAACCATGGTATCCTCCTGCTATCTCCTCCTCTAGCCTCTCTGGGGATTATCAATTCAATCCAGCTAGGAAATGACATGAGGAACCCAAAAATCACAAAGCTCCTCCTATGCCATCTACTATTCTTTGAAAACCGGTCAAACATCAATCATCTCCTGAACCTCCTTCCTCTGTGGTAGAAGACATTGACCTAGAAACAGAACCTCTGATTGGAAGGTTTCAAAACCACACTGATCCTTCTCCTCCACCTTTTTCAAAACCCCAACCTGCTGATCCTTTCATAATCCCTCCTTCACCTGAGCATCCTCCCTCCACCCAGCCCAAAGTTTAGTTTGAGAGGGGAATCTCTAAGGACCACCCCAATGCTGTTGAAGGGGTACTAACAAAAATCTCTGATCTGAAAATTCCTAATTTATCTGTTTCTGGGCTCCTTTCAATTTTGCCCTCTGTTGCTGAAGGGATGAAGAAATGGGTCTCTTGTCAATGTATGGACATTGGATCTGCAAAATTGAAGGTTTCCTCTGGAACGTTTCTTGAGGACTCTGGCAGAACTGATCCTTCCTCATATTCCAACCTGACTCTTGTCCTCTTTGTTTTCTTCCTTGTTGTCTTGGGAAATTTGATAAAATTGTTTCTCTCCTGGTAAATTCTGGTTCTAAAATTAACATGATTTTGGATTCTATGGCCTGCAAACTCAATCTCAGTCCTAAAGTTAGCTTCAAATCTGTGGTGTATGGAATAGGGAATGAGTCTTGTGAGTTATTTGGTATTGCTGAAGATTTCTCAGTTCAAATTTATCAAAATATTGTTGAAACCTGTCATTTTTGGATCACTTGTTTGGAAGGACCTATGAACTTGGGTCAACTGTTTTTAATGGACTTTGGTGCTACCTTGATGTTTTCTGATCAAGTTGGGGAGAGAATCCTTCTTCCCAATTCTGATGGAAGGAAGATTGAAGTTCCTCTCTGCTCTTTGGATTCTGGTTGTTGGGAAAGAGATTTCCCTGGTCATCTTCCTAAATCAGTTCTAAAGGGGAAACAGAAGGAAACTTTTAATTCCTCTCATTTTTAAGTGGAATAGTTGATCCTACTGGTATTTTTATTTCTTCCCAGCCTCAGAATTCCAATCAAGGATCAACTCTCATCCCAGAGGCTTATTTTTCTTTTTTCTCATCAATTTCTTCTGATCTGAAAAGTATTCAAAATCAAAAACATTTCAAAATAAAAAATCCCAAAAATATTTCCTCTCTCTCTGGATCTGTGGTTTCTTCTTTTCCTTTTTCTCTTAATCCTGTTCAATTTTATTTCAGCTCTGGTTCTAATCTCCACAATGAGTATAAACTAGATCCTGATATTGATTCTATTCTTAATGGTTTTGTTATGGAGGAATATGGACTTGAGTGGAGGCACTTGGGGTTCAAAGTAAGTCCTCCCAATTTTGCAAGGCTAGGGCATTCTTCTACCATCATTTTTGAAATTCTACCTTGTGACAAACCTGTGAGCAACATATCATACCTTGGTTCTTCTTTTATGGAAAAGGCACCCTTTGAGGACGTTTCAGAACATAGGACGTGGAAAATGTTGGAATTTGGTCTCAGTTTTTTCAGTCAGGTCTTTCTGGTCAATTCTTGGAGGAAACAGGAACTTCTATTATTTGCCACCAAGTATAAACCAGTTGCAAAAAAGGTCCAACCAGTCAACCAGCCCATGCCTCTCAACCTCAATCCTCCTCTCATGAACCCTCCCTTATCCCATGATCCTTACTGTGTTTTATCTTGATCTCTTGCTGTTCCCTTTTGCCTTTTGGTTGTTTCACTGAAGAACATCTGAAAGTGGTCAACTTTGGTCCATATGGATGGCTTCTTCCTGATGAGTTGAATTTGATCAAAAATTTCTTATATCTGAGGGAAAATTCTATTTCCTTCTGTGAAGACAAGAGAGTTATCTTGAAAGAATCCTATGGTCTCCCTTATATTATCTCTGTAGTTGAGCACAATCCTTGGCAAAAGAAAAAGATTCCAATCCCTGCTGCTAAAGTTGACAAATTTATAAATTTGATCTGCAAACAAGTCTGTAATGGTCTATATGAACAGTAAACTTCCAGTTATTCCAGACCTGTTTTCTGCATCCTTAAAATTAATGGTAAACTTATAGTAGTTCACAATCTCCAACCTCTCAAAAAATTTGCAATTAAAGACTCTGGTTTTCCTCCTTCTACTGAAGAATTTGTGAAATCTTTTTCTGGGAGGGCTTTCTATGGTCTGGGGAACATTATGGGTGGCTATGAAGAACAATCTCTACATCCTATCTCTCATCCTCTCACTAGTTTTGATACTCCTCTTGGTTGATTCTAGCTTACTCAATTGCCTCAAGGTGCCACCAATTTGGTTTCAGTCTATCAGGCTCAGATGATGTGGATCCTCCACGATGAAATCACTGATCATGCTGGGATCTTTATTGAAAATTGCGGAATTGAAGTTCCGGTTTCTGATTATGATAACAAGCTCTTATCTTGGCATTCAGGCATTTTTCAATTCATTTGGGAATATGCTACTACTTTGGAAAGGATTCTGTTTTGAATCAATGAATTGGGCCTGACTGTTTCTGTATCCAAATTGGCTGCTTGTGTCCCTGCTCTGGAAATTTTTTGCCATGTGGTCTGCAAGGAAGGAAGAAGGATGGCACCATCCAAAGTCAACAATATAATCTCTTGGCCCACTATAATCAATCCCACTGAATTTAGAGGCTTTCTAGGTGTTGTAACTTATTTTTGCATCTTCATTCCATCTTTATCCAAAATCTGTGCCCCTTTGCATTGTCTAATCAGGAAAGAAGCTGAATGGATTTGGACCCAAGCTTGTGAACATTTGTTTCAGTTGCTCAAAACCATTTTTGGGAAATACATATTGTTGAAGAAGATCTCTTATGGACCGGGAGCTGGCAAGATAAAGCTTGCTGTTGATTCTAGTAATCAATCTGTTGGGGTTGTTCTTACTCAGGAAGATGAAAATGGTTATGAACATCCTGCTCTTTATGAATTCTTTTTATTTTCAGATGTGGAATCCAGATAATCTCAACCAAAACTAGAACTCTGCGGCGTGGCTCAAATGTTGAAGAAACTTCAAACAGTCCTCTGGGGTCAAAATTTCAAATTACAAGTAGATGCTCCATCCATCATTGAAATTATCAATGCTCCCAGCCTTCCAAATTCTCCTATGACTCTTTGGGTGGCTTTTATTCATTTTTTCTCTTTTGATATTTTTCACAGGCCTTGGAAATCTTTCAACATGCCTGATGGTTTATCTCAATGTTTTTGGGGAGATAATCAATCAGATGTTGGAATGGATTTTGACAAGGAGAAACCTATAATTTGAACTGTCTTCTCTTTCTTGTCCCAAGATTATTCTGGCTTTCAGCAGGTTTTCTGGTTTAAATTAGAGCAGTACCTTTCAACTCTCCAAAGACCCCCTGATCTCTCTGCCAAAGAATTTTGGTCCCTCAAAAGAAAATCCTTCAATTTCTTTGTCCAAGGTTCTAGGCTTATTAAAAGAGGAAATCCTTGTGCCCTCATTGTTTTTACTATCCCTTCTAAGCAAGATTTGGTCCTTGAGAGTCTCAATGAGGGTCTTGGTCATTGTGGGAAAACAGAAACTTATTGACACATATCCAAACAATTCTGGTGGCAATCACTGAAGAAATCTGTCTCTCAATGGTGCCAGAGTTGTGAAGTTTTTCAGAAACATGATCTTAGGCACCCAGCTGAAATTTGTTATCCTACTGGGGAGTCCACTGTCTTTGGAAGGATTTCTATGGATGTGGTTCATATTAAGGCAGGTGGTGCTAAGTATCTCATTGTGGCTAGAGACAATTTTTCTGGATGGTTTGAAGCGAAATTCCTTAAGAATCTCAGCTCTGAATCATTGGTAGCCTTCCTTTATGAAAAATGGACAATGTGTTATGTCTTGGCTTGATCTTATTCTACTGATGGTGGCTCTGAATTTGGTGGGAAACTTGCTGAAATGATCCAATCACTTCCTGGATAACATTGGGTTAATATTCCTAATTATCCAGAAGGCCAAGGCATGGTGAAACAAGGCCATTCTCCTTTGAAGGCTGCTCTTTTCAAACTTGCTCATGAGATTGGAAAGAATTGTCACAAATTTCTTCCTCTGGTTCTCTTCTCTCATCAAATCTCATCTCAACGGACCACTGCCTATTCACCTTACAAAATCATTTTTGGCCAAAGGGCTGTCCTTCCTCTTAATCTTGAAATGGAATCTTTCCTGGGTATCTTATGGGAGAAGGTTTCCTCAACCACTGACCTATTAGTTGCCAGATCCAAGCAACTGGAACAAAGTGAGGAAATCCATGACAAAGATTATCAGAAGATGATGGAATCAAGAGAAAAATCAGTTCAGTATTGGGAAGATAAGCATGAAAATTGAATCAGGGATCCCTTAAATTGTGATGATCTAGTTTTGGCTTATAAGTTTTCCTTGGAGACTTGGTGGCAAAAGCTCTTTTAAAATTGTTGGAATGGTCCTTATTGGGTGGTTTGTCAAGTCAGAGGTGGATCCTATTTTTTGGAAGAACTGGATGGTACTCAGTTGGTCAGAAGGTTCTCTGCTGATAAAATCAAGAGCTTTCATTGTTTTGGGGGCAATTTGGGGTCAAAGTAAGTCCTCTCAATTGTGCACTGCCAGGGTCATCTACTGCATTTTTTTTCTTGTTGTAAAACTCTGCTTTATGCCACATACATGAGCACCTGGGATGGCCTCTTTGTTTTTCTCCTGCCACTCCTAGGGATATTTTGGATGGATCAAGATATTTTTCAACTTCTCAATAACTCTCAAGATCAAGAAATGACCATTCTTCTGTCTCAATTTCTTTGTATTCCTTCTTTTCTTAATATCTTTAAATTCAAGATGCAGACTATGGACAGTCTGTAAGTTGGGGAGATATGTGGTGACCAATTTGGTACACCTCACAAAATGGGAAAAATTTAAAATTTTTTCTCAGTTTTTTATCTCATCAAAAAAAAAATTGTTGAAATGGGTACTCTTCCTCTGTTGTTCCTGCCAACTCCTCTTTGTCCTAGCGGTCTAGGAAGGTTGCTCCAGGACACTTCAATCCCCAGGCTCTGTCTTCAATTACTCCCTTTCTGACGCTTGACATCCCTCTGACCACTTTTTGCCAAGGAGCGCATGCAAGCGTTCTTTCTCAATCCATCTGATTGATCTTTCACTCCTCTCATCCAGCAAATCCCTATCAGTCTTTCCCTCCCTCACCCATCATTCCTCATCCATCCCCCAGATTGCCCATTTTCTTTCTAGAATTATCTACCACCAATTAAAAATTCCACCCATTTAATTGCCTCCACCCTCAAGTCCCTCTTGATCTCAATGCTTTTCTCCTTAGCCCTTTGATTTGGTTGATGGGGTCCATAAATTGTTCAGATTATGACCTCCTTTGAGTGTCTCTTCAGTGTCTTTGCCTTTCAATCCTGTCTCTACCTCACCAAACATCTGGATTGTCAGTACATTACTCAGCCTATCTCAAAAAAACAGGCCAAGGATCCTCATGTGATCAACACTTGTGATTGAGTGAGCTTCCTACCTTCCCTCTTCCAATTCCCCACTTGCCTTGCTGATGGCCATCTTGGATCAATCCATGAAATGCAATCAACCAATTTTCCTCCTTTCATCTGGCCGGCCAACAAAGGTTACCAACAGCCTTCAACTCATTACTACCCTTGGTTCAATCACCTGACAGACTAGCAAGCGGTTGTTGGCGCTGTTGCCTGTGACCATCCATCTGCTCTCAACTCTCACCTCCAAAGCTTGCCCCTTGGTCATCCTCATCAACCGCCTTGATCCACACACAAATCATTCCGCCATCCTCACCGTTGTCTTGGCTGCTCACCAGCTCATCAACTCTCATCCACAAAGCTGCAGATGTCCATCTGCTGCCCGCTGTCATCTTTGACGCGGGCTGGTCCATTTAATTTAATTTATTTTTCACCTGAACCAATCTTTTTTTTTTTATTGTTTGTTTTTTTGATTATTTTTTTGCTGCATCCATCTTTAATTTTCATCATCAAAAAAAAAAAAAAAAACTTTTTTTTCTTACCTTTTTCCGCTCTCATTTGTAGTTATCTCTTGTAAGTAGTCTACAGGGCGTCTTGTTCATAAAAGGAGGGGCTCTTCCCTGCCTTTTTGCCCCAGGATATCATCATCAGCTATCAGCTATCATCATCATCATCCATCATTCTGGTATCAAGCAATAAATCTGTGGGCTCTTCCCCCCTTTATCTGAGCCTTTATCATCATCTTATCCAGGGTAAATCCATGATTGCCCTCTGATCCTTGAGCCTTCATACTCAAATTCCTGATCCGCCCTCCTGTGGCCCTGTTCCTTATCACCCACCAATAGAATTTCTGGTTTAAAAAGAATTAATTTGGTTGAATTATTGATTGTGTTAAACCACTCCCTTGATCCCTTTCTCTGACCGATTTGGTCTTGATCATTCATTTGATTTTCTTTCTGGAACCAGTAAAATTTGACCAAGAGGTTTCTTTGAGCTTGCAACATGGAGTTTCAAACCTCCCTTTATTTCTTTAAAGTCGAATTTGGCCACACTATTCTTGAGTCCCTTGAGAAGTGCTGGTTTATTCTTGTTCAAATTTGTTACTGCTTTGCTTCCAAAGCTTCATAAAACAAATTTCTTTGCTTTTTACAGCCACCCACAGTTATCTGGTACCCTTCAAGCGCTCAATTGTCGAGAGTTGGGAAGTTTCATTTAGAACCTGGAGTTTTTTCAAGTTTTTTCCCACACCATCTTGCCTCAGATAGTGTTGTTCCATTGCTACCGACTACTATCAAAATTCATCCTTTCCATTGATTCCTTCTTTATAAGGTTCTGGATCTCAATTCAGGTTACATTTACATATTTTTTAATGCTAAGGAGGGAAGCCTGAACAGCACCTTTTCCCCTACACAGAACTGACTGTGGCTCAGCAATGTTTGGATTTTTACAGCCTGCAGACATAAAATTCCATGAAATTATGTATTGGGGGCATCAGAAAATTAATGCCCTAAAAAAATAAACAAAATGAATGAAAATTAATAAAATTTATAAATAAATAAAGTAAAAAATGAAAACTAAATGAAAATAAAAATGAGGAATTTATTTTCTCATGCAACCAACCCTTCATTTCACGCATTTTGATGTTGCGGTGCGGTCACACCCCTTTGGTATTTCATGAAAAAATACTTTATTTTACACAACTTTCAAGAATTCATTTTTTTAAAATTCTGACTGAGCAGCCCTGTAGTAGGGGTTTATAAAAACATAATCCAATTGTTTGGTAATTTTAGAGCCATTAGAACCCCTTCAAAAATGCAATCAAAAAATGGAAAAATTCAGTAAAAACAAATTTTTGCATGGATTTTTGGATCATTATTTTGGCTATTTCCATTGGTGTTTTTGGTTATTTCAGCTGCTATAAATTTTGAAAAAAATTCAATGAGTCTTACAATACTTTATTTCATATTTTTTGGAAGTATCCTTTCATCTTAGAAAATTCCTTCAAAAAACACAAAAAATCAAAAAAATTGATTTCTCTTTGGACATTTGAATCAATTTATTTCCGTTTTTAAATCATTTTTTTGGTTGATTCAAGCTATCAAAAGTTGAAACAAAATTTAGAGAGCATTAATTTTTTTTCAGTTTTTTTGGATGTATTTTTTTACCATAAAAAATTACTTCAAAAAAGCAAAAAATTCAAAACATTCAATTTTCTCATTTGACTTTTGGATTGTTATGTTTGCCATTTTTACTTATTTTTTTTTTTTTTGGTTTTTAAAGCTTTGAGAATTTTAAAACAACTATTCAAGAGATTTTTAAAATTATTTTCAGTATTTTTGGATGTCATTTTTGATCTTTAAAAATTCCATCAAAAAACCAAAAAAATTGCAAAATTCACTTTTCTCACTGGATTTTTGAATCCTTTTGTTGGCCTATATAATTGTATTTTTTGGTTTTTTCAAGCTTTCAGAATGTTGAATCTTTTTTTAAAAAAAATTCATTAATACTTTTTGAAGATCATCTGCATTCTTGCATACACCACACAAGCTTCATTCAAAAAATTAAAAATAAAGAACAAATGTGGATACAAATATTAAGATTTATTCAACTATGATTGGTTTTATTTTTCTACTTTATTCTTGTCGAGGGAACAAAACCTCATTACCAAGATCCAAATTTCTCTGAAAAATGTTTTTTCAAGAGATGGAATCCTTTGTCACAGAGCTTTTCCAAAGTAGATCTAACCTGGGAGCTGGCCAATGATGATACTTTAACTTGAATGATATTTTATGTTTGGATTCTTCTAAAAGAATGAAGCAAAGAGGAAAATTTTTGTAATTTGGAGTGGGAGGTGAATTCAGAGGAAGATAAGTGCAAGGAATTCAAGAAGAAAAAAGAACCACTGGGCACTCATATGTTTCAGCCAGAAAAAAACCATGGCATGGAAATTTCATCCACATATTTATGGGAGCTGGGCCATAAAGGTGGTTCAATTGCCTTCTTGCGTCTTGGAAATTTTCACCCCAGACATCACGCAAAAATCTTGTGTCCTTGAAGATTGGGTTTGAATCAAGCTCTTTCACTATTTCTTGTTAAGTTTTTTCCATGTTTATTCCCTGCTACCATGCTTGCAGGTGATCCATTGGTGAGGATTCTTCAATTGAAGGCACCAGTTTCTCTACTCTTTCCTCACTTGTACCCTCTTGTCTCATATTTACTCAGATCCTTGGTTCCATCACTGATCTCCTCTTCCGCTTCCTTCTGCTTAATCACTCTTCTCCTCATTCATTTCTCTTCTTCTCATTTCCATCACTTGCCTCTTCTCATGACCCTCAAATAATCTCTTGCCTTGTCTGTGTGCCCGGTGAGATATTCTTGTCTTGATCTTTCTTTCTTGTATCTGCTTCTCATCTTGTTGGCCTTTTTCCATTCAGCCTTCTCTCCTTACTCCACCTCATATTGTGCCAACCACTGCTGCTTGTCTCTGTTCCTCAAACTCCAGCGCCTGTCACCCTCAGCCTCCTCTCACTATGCTGGATGTTTGTGTCTCTCCACTACTCTTGTTGTTTTTAGAATCTATGTTGATCTTGTTTTTTCCTCTCAGTTTCCAGTTTTACATTCAATCAATTTATCAATTCAACATGGTTAAAAGCCAAAAGGCTCTCTCAATATTCAATCCTTAAATCTGGACAATCAAACGGTAAAACTGGAAAATGGCGGCCAGCTCAATCTCAGAAGGATTCAGGCAGGCAATGCTGAAGTCCGCTCCCAACACCATCCCTGGACTCAGCAAAAATAACTACGGCATATTTAAAGACAAAATGGATGCCATCCTGGATGTTTTTGGATGCTCTGGGCCCATCAACAATGACTTTTAAACTCTGGGCAACAACATTAACAATGAAATAAAACTTCTCATTATCTCTAGACTGGAGGCGTCTAAACATGACAACATTGTCACTCCTCATAACAATAATTCAGCAAAACTCCTATGGAAGGCCATCATCAACAAATATGCATCTTTGCAAGCATCAAATAGAGCTTTAGTATTCAACAAATTCTTATACCTGCAATTTGTGCCTGAAAAGATAGAAGATTTCATAACCAAGGAAAAATTGAGCCTTGATAAATTGTCCAAGGTTGGAATCATACTCCCAAACAACATCCTTGCATACCACCTGCGGTTCAAATTTCCAGAATCCATGAAAGATTTTCAACGTCAAATTATGCACAAGGACAAGTAGCTTATGGTGGAGTACATCCTCAACCACCTGACTCAGCTAAAAAATGAATCTCAAGCCCAAATTTCTCAGGATAATCAACAGACAAGGACGGAAGTTGCTCTTACCAAAACCACACCTACTGGGCCAAGTCAGGCCAAGAAACATGGGGAAGGAAGGAGATGCACTGAGGGATACCACAATCCTAAACAGGAAAAGAACCATTCTGCCAATAACTGCCGGCATTTGCATCCTGAAGTTGCACCCAATTGGTGGAACAAGGACCAAGCTAAATGGAAATCTTGTAAAATCCAAGCAAAAACAAACCCTGTAGCTCACTACCATGCCCTTCTTACAATGTGGATTGATCACGGTACTCCCAATTCAAAGTTTATATTAGATAGCGGTGCATCTATACACATTATTAATGAAATTCAATACTTCAAGGAGATGTTGCCCTGCAAAGACCAAATCATAAAAACCAGAAAGAAGGGAGCCAAACTCAAGATAAAAGTCAAACGCACAGCAGTACTCATCTGGGGAAACTTTATGCTTTAACTATCTAATGTTTTCTATTTACCCAGTCTAACTATCAACTTTCTGAGTGCAGGTGCTCTCAATCAAACAGGTTGCGCTCTGCAAGCAAGCAGAAATTGATTTGAGGTCTAAAAGGATGGGCTCAAGTTGTTTGGAGGGACTATTGTGAACAATTTGTATTCTTTAGAAACCCCCCTTTTTGATTGCACTCAAATTCTCTCTCACTCTGTAAACCTGGCTTTTACTCTGGAAGAGGAACTTATGGAGATCCATTGTAACTATGGGCACGCATCTATTTCAAGACTTGAAGGTTTCACAAAGCATATTCCTCCCAAGGTGAAGAGAAAGTTTGAGTGTATCTACTGCGTCAAGGGCAAAATAACCAAATCTTTGTTTAAGGAAACCTCCACCAAGGCAGCAAAGGTTTTTGAATGGATTCACTTGGACCTTATGGGACCTCTCAATCCACAATCCAAGGGAGGAAATTGCTTCATCCTGACTCTGGTAGATAGCGCAACTGGATACATTGGTGCGTTTCCTCTCACCTCAAAGGAGGAAACTCCTGAAATCATCATTGAACTGATAGAAAAAGAGAACCAATGTTGTGGATATTATCCATCAGAAGTTTGCTTGGATGGCGGATCCGAATTTGTGAATTGTAAAATGCAAGATTTCTGCAACAAAATCACATCTGCCAGGTGTTTTCCAAACCCTATCACCTGGAACATAATGGAAGAGCAGAGCAAGCAAATAGGACCATCATCAAATCAGCAAGAACTATTCTGAAGGATGGACAAATCTTGGCTAACCTGTGGCATGAGGTGATCAAATCAAGCCCCTTCATGCTAAACCAGATTTTCAGAGAGGACAACTCTGACACACCTTGGTTCCAAGTGCATGGACACTCCTTGCCGTCATCTTACCTGAAACCTATAGGATGTCCATGTATTTACCTACTCTCACAACAGGATAAGGGACAAAAATTTAAGGAAAAAGGAGAGGAAGGGATATGATTAGGCTTCAATCCTCTCTTCCATTTGTATTTGATCTTGACTAAAGCTCATTCTGTCATCTCCACTAAGCACGTGAAGTTCTTAAAAATGCCTAACCCCCAAAATTTGATTCTGTCAATTGCAACCAATTACTAGGCAAAAGGTGCTGGTAATGTGGAATCACAAACCTTGAAGGATGAACATCCCAATATCTCTCTACTCAGGCGCAATCCAGCCTTCATGGAATTTTGATCCTTGCTGGCCAAAAAATTGGACTTGGAGTCAAATTTTTGTTCCTCACAAGACCTTGAGTCATCAGAAGCGGATAGCCCTAGTTCTCATGTTGATACACCTCCTGTTGCTCATCTGCCCACCTCACAACCTCAGCGCTCAGATCCTCCGCCTCCTAATCAAACTTATAGAAACCTCAGAGAAAGCTCCTCAATCAAACCTCCTCAGCCTTACAGATTCTTTCACTACTACAAGCCTAAGAGTTACAACAATGCTGTCACGTGTGAAGAGAGTAACAGGTGGATTGGAGCCATGGACACAGAACTCTTGTCTATTGAGTCATTCAATGTCTGGGAGGATTATGACAGACCCAAAACCTCAAACCCTCTCCAAACCACCTGGATCTATAGACTGAAAGAAAACTGCCATGGAGATCTGGTCAAGTACAAGGCTTGTCTCTGCGTGCAAGGCTGTATTCAAATCAAGGGACTGGATTATTTAGAAAACTTTGCCCCTACAGGGAAACAATTGACTCTCCGGCTGCTGCTAGTGTATGCCTTGAAGTTCTCACAAAAAGTTTGTCAGTTTGACGTAAAAAGTGTGTTCTTACACTTGGAAATAGACGAGGAAGTCAGTATCCGAACTTCAAAATGCTCTAAGCAACCCTCAAAGTTTCTCAAATTGAAGAAATCCTTTTATGGATTGCAGAAATTACCCAAAAACTGGTACAAGAATTTAATGGCATGTTTCAAGGAAATTTTTTTCTAAGAATCAGCTTGCAATCCCTGTATTTACTTGTCAAACAACAGTAAATCTAGACTGTTCTTACACCTTGATGACTTGATCTTGGTAGGTGATGGTCAAGATGTGGAAAATAAATTCCTGCGCAAATTCAAGGGATCCACGTCTCAGGATCCAAATACTATTCTTGGGATGAAAATAGAACTCAAAAATGATTTAATTCTCCTAATTCAACCAAACCAAATTCTAAATGGACTTGATGAATTGTGTCTGACCAATTGCAAAGGATCAGCTGCTCCTCTCACTTGCAACCTTCAACTCACGCCTGCCTCCAATGAAGAAAAAAAAAGTTCAAGGCTTGCAACATCAACTATTGGTTGGTGATAGGTTTGATTAATCATATAGCTTGCTACACCAGACCCAACTTCAGCTTTGCAGTGTTGAGTCTAGCTCACTTCAATACCAAGCCCGGCATTTCTCACTGGAAAAAACTAAAGAAAACCTGGAAGTACCTGAAGTAAACTCAACACTAAAAACTCAAACTCAAATACCTTCCTCAATCAAATGCCCTGGAAGTGTTCTTGGATTCTTCTTGGGAAGAAAATACCAATACTCAAAAGTCTCAAACTGGATACCTGTGTGTTGCCTTCAGAAGCCTTGTTTCATGGAACAGCTTTAAGCAAAAGAATATCATTTGGTCTTCCATGGAGGCTGAATTGAATGCATTGGTTGAGTCCTATCATGAAGCAAAATGGATCAAGGCCTTAATAAATGAAATCTTCTTGTCATCACCAGGTACCATTCCCCTCAATATTGACAATAGTGGTTTAGACAATAAGATCCAAAAATTTGGCTCAAACTCAAAAACAAGACATCTGGACTTGAAGACTAAGAGAATGAGGGAGAACTCAATGCTAATAAAATTGAAATTAAGTTGATAAAATTGACGCAAATGCAGGCCAACTCATTAACCAAAGCTTCCTCCACTCAGAGTCTGTCATTGCTGTTTCCCTTTCTTCAACCCAACGCTTCTTAACCTTTCTTCTCATAATATCTCATTGGGCATGGTGGGGTGGTAAGTTTTTTCCATGTTTATTTGCTGCTACCAGGCTCACGGGTGCTCCGTTGGTGAAGATACTTCAATTGAAGGCACCAGTTCCTCTACTCTTTTCTCACTTGTACCCTCTTGTCTCATATTTACTCAGATCCTTGGTTCCATCACTGATCTCCTCTTCCGCTTCCTTCTTCTTAATCACTCTTCTCCTCATTCATTGCTCTTCTTCTCATTTCCATCACTTGCCTCTTCTCATGACCCTCAAATAATCTCTTTCCTTGTCTGTTTTTCCGCTGAGATATTCTTGTCTTGATCTTTCTTTCTTGTATCTCCTTCTCATCTTGTTGGCCTTTTTCCATTCAGCCTTCTCTCCTTACTCCACCTCATATTGTGCCAACCACTGCTGCTTGTCTCTGTTCCTCAAACTCCAGCGCCTGTCACCCTCAGCCTCATCTCACTATGCCAAATGTTTGTGTCTCTCCACTACTCTTGTTGTTTCTAGACTCAATTTTGATCTTGTTTTGTCCTCTCAGTTTCCGGTTTTAAGTTCAATCAATTTATCAATTTAAAATTTCTTTCCTGAATCCAATCCAGTCTTCTGAGATCCTCCCCAAGAAAATGGTTTGGTGACCAATCTGGTGCGCCTCAAGAAAAGATGGCAAAATTTGAAAATTTTGTTTTTAGTTTTTTATCCTATCATCAATAAAAAAAATTCTTTTTTTGCTATTGGTACTCTCCTTCTTTCCCATTTCCCAAATTCTTCCTGGCCTAGCAGTCTATTAAGGGCCTCCAGGAGCTCCATTTCCCAGACCCTCTGTTCAATCCCTCCTTTTTGCTCCTGCGGCCCAAATTTTCTTGACCAAGTGTGAGTGATCATCCCCCTCAACAACTATCACCTCCTCCTAGCTTGGATTCATCCTTATCACAACTTAAAACAATCATCCATCACAACCACTCCGGTCTTGTCAATCCCTTCTCTGATTTTGACCAAGCAACCCTTCCAACTCTGATTCTCTCCTAGGCCATGAATTTGGTCCAATAAAAACACCTCATCAGCACATCCAATAAATCACATCAACCATCACCAATCCATCCAACTCAAGTGATGAGATCGTAGGCCTGCTGGCCACCCCAATCAATCATTTAGCTACCCGTGGGATCAAATCAAAAGCCACCCAAATTCCCAGTTCATCATCACCATCAATCCCTACCTCCCTCCTTGGCTCATCTCCCTCCTCTGCTCAATCCATCCTGGCTCTCAAGCTCCAACACCAATGGTAACCACCCATTGTCACCCATTGATCACCGGTTGCTGGTGGTTGTCCACCTACTTGTTGAAGCCAATCAACAATGGATGGCCATCAACCCAATTAGCCTATTTGGTCCATTTTCTTCAACCATTGATTAACCACTGCTGTCACCTGTTGCCATCCATCATCTGCGACCCCCCTTGCGGCCCTGCATCTGCACTGTTGTGAATTTTCATCCCCTTGCCGCTCATCTGCCAACCCGCGGATGCTCATCTTCTTTCTGCTGTCACCCTTGAAATGGGTTGGTTTTTTTTCCTCATCTATTTTTTTTACATGTCATGATTTTCCTGTCACCATCATTGTTTTTTATTTTCATGACTTATCAAAAAAAAAAAATGCTCTCATTTGTAGTTATCAATTGTAAATAGTCAACAGGGTCTCTTTCCCATAAAAGGAGGTACTCTCCCCTGCCTTTTTGACCCATCATCAAATCATCCATCATCATCTAAGTAATCAATTGGTGGGGCCCTTCCCCTTTCTGCGCATCCTTATCTTGGGTATATCTTTTGATTTCCCCTTGATCCTTTGAACCTCCATACTCAAATCCTTTGATCTGTCCTCTGTGACCTGATCCTTATCACCAACCAATAGCCTTTCTGGTTGAAGAAGAATTCATTAGGTTGAATTCTTGAGTGTTTTAAGCCACTCCTTTGATCCCTTTCTCTGACCACTTTGGTCTTGATCATTCATTTGATTGTCTTTCCAGAACCAGTCAAATTTGACTGAGAGGTTTCTTTAAGCTTGAAACCCAGATTTTTAAACCTCCCTTTATTTCTTTAAAGTTGAATTTGGCCATGCTATTCTTGAGTCCCTTGAGAAGTGCTGGGTTATTTTTGTTTGAATTTGTTACTGCTTTGCTTCTAGAGATTCATAAAACAAATTGCTTTGTTTTTTAAAGCCACCCAGAGTTATCTGGTACCCTTCAAGCGCTTGATTGGGGGGAGTTGAGCAGGTTAATTGAAAACCTGGAGGTTGGTTGGGATTGAGTTAATCTTTCCTAATCTTCTGCTGAAAATCAGTGCTATTAGGTTTTGTGCCTTGTTACTTACAACTGTCTTGTTCTATTAAACTCTGAACAAAACTTTGACTTGTTTTTTCAATTATTTTCCTGCACCATCTTGTATAAGATAGTTTTGTTTCCATTGCTACCAAATAATATCAAAAATAATCTCTCCCATTGATTCCTTGTCCCTAAGGTTCTGGGCCTTGATTCTGGTTACACTTAAATATTTTTGTAACACTCAGGAGGGCAGCCTAAACAGAACCTTTTCCCCTCCACAGAACTTCCTGCGGCTCAGCACCATTTGGAGTCTTACAATGTCTGCTGCTCTAAAGCCACAGTTCCCATCACATATGACATCTTGAACATAGGAGATATGTGGAATGGCTGTTTTTGGGGAAATGGAATCTTTTTATTGGAAGTAAAACCAAAAAACAGAATTTTTTATAACATAAAATATGGACTAAAGATAGTACTCACTTATTCAATTGATAGTTGGTCAAATATTCTGGAAGAAGAATAAGATAATGTGCAGTAAACCTAGAGGAAAAACCCAAAAGAAATCCAAAAAAATTAAAAAATGAGAAAATGAGAAAATACCAAATGTACTCACTTTCTCACTGATTGTTGGGGCTGCTAATACCTTCCCCCCAGGATGATGGTGAGGAGAATCACCATCTTCATTGGATAGCTTCAGTCTCTTGATTCTTGTCCCAGGATTGTATTCAGGAGAAGCAACTTGCTTATTCACAATTGTTCCAGACCTCTGATAAAGGTTTGAATGAAAAAATTAATGAAAAATGATATCCAATAAATTAGCAAAAAATAAAATAAAATGAAAGCTCACCATTTTAATTACATCCACATCTGGAATCTCTTCATCTGCTGAATCTTCCCCTTCATCCAAATGTGGCACCTCTTCATCTTCTGAATATTCCTCTTCAGTCAGTAATTCACTCTATCTTAAAAAAATGAGAAGGACTCATCAAAAAAAACAACCCACTGCAGAAAAAATAAGTATAAATATAAAATTACCTCTTCCTCTGATTCCTCCTTCTTTTTTGCCTTCCCCTTCCCTTGGATAGCCTTGCACCTTTTTGAAGCCTGAACACATAAGAAAAAAAATTAATTATGAATTTTGATATATTTTTTTGTCCAAAAAATTGGTGACTGACCTTCAAATTTGCTATTAATTTCTTCTTTGGCCTTCCTCTCCTCTTGGGTTCTTCCAAATATTCAAAACCAGATGGATCTCTTTTGCTTGAGGACTGAGAGATATTCTTGAGTTTATTAGCTGCTTCTTTGGGTCTTCCTCTAACTTTGGATCTTTGAGTGGAATTTGGCTCTTCAATCAGGGTAGGTTTATATTTTCCACTTTACTTCTTCAAGCTTTCACCCAGATAATATAGGTGTTCTCCAGGTGGCAAATTTCTGAATGCTTCAAAAACTTTAGTGAAATATAGGTTTTCATTACTTTCTTTGGTTGGAACTTCAAGTTTTTCTGAATCTTCAGTTGATTCAGGGTTCACAGTTAACTGGAGAAAGGAAAATCAAAATCAATCAGGACAGTATTCATTTTATCTTGAATCCTAAAAAAAAAAAAGAGAAAAACTTACTGAGATGTGAGCTTTGACATGCCATTGAGGATGAAAATCATCAAGTTGGAAGAGTTCACCCTTTCTGATGACAAATTTGACTTTGTGAACACATGGCATACCCATGCAAGAAGACTAATCACATTTGTTGCAATTGGTGGAAGAATCAGGAACTTGATGAGATGAATGAATGGTTTTGAGGGCAAAGTGGCTGATATTTTGAGAAAGATGATCTGGAAAGTGAGGCAAACCAATTAGATGCTTGAATTCTTGCTGAGAGGCTTCAATGGCTCTCTCATGGGTTTGGATGGTGATGGAACTGTAAATTTTTGGAACTAAATTATAGAAAGAGCCAATAGAAGAATTGATGAATCTTTTAATGTAGGAGTGAGAAAATTCTATTCTTGATATACTTGTGTTTCCAAAGTGAAAGTATTTGTTTTCCAAATAGGAGACAAATTTTCTTTTTAGAGGAATCCAGTTTTCAAGAAGGTAGTCAAAAGTGGGAGGGTTCCAGACCAGAGAAATTTTTGTGAAGTTTTTTTGATAGCTTGATTCAGATTTTTAATAGACCAAATGATGCCATTGTTTGTGGAATAGCTTCAATTCATCTTCAGATTTAAAGTTCTTCCTGCAATGAGTTTGAATATTCTTGAAAATGTGCCAGACACAGAGAAGAGGATGAGAGGAAGGGAAAACTGATTCAATTGAGCTAATAACTGCTTGTTCCTTGTCTGTCACAATCACACTAGGTTCTTTATCTTCAAATATTTCCTGAAGTTGAGTCAGGGCCCCATCATAGTTTGGTTTTTTCTCTTGAGATAAGAAACAGAATGCAATTGAGAAGCTTCTAGCAGAATTTTTTATCCCAAGAATATGAAGAAGGGGCATTCCAAATTTTTTGGTTTTATATGTAAATTCCATCATAATGAGAGTAGGGAAAAGGTTGAGAAGTTTCATGGAATCAGGTTGTGAAATAAATAATGAATTAATTTGACCATCCACATTGTTCATTTTTTAGTAAAAAAAATAATTCCTGAGTTCCAGTATGAGTTCTTCCACAGGAGTTTTGCTATCAAGGGCATTTTTTTGTATTTGAGATATTTTGTTGTAAATTTTAGGGATATTTGTATGGATAGTTTATGATGAGTTTTGTATAAGAGAGTTGTGAATTTTCAAAGGGGGAACTCCTGCTTTGGATAAATTTTCAACCACCTCCTCTTGCTCCCCTTGGATTGTTCTGTGGATGGGATGAGTGGAAGGATCAATGTGAGGTGGATGTTTTGCTCTGGAAATATAACCTTCACCACCCAAACACCCAATCTTTTTGAAAAATTCCCTGATAACCAGAAATAAAAATTGGTCTTTCTTGATTTTTATAATTTTGAGGTATCTTTTCTGGGTTTATATTCCCCGGATTTATCACATTGGTAAGTGTAGGGCTGATTCTTGCAATTTGATAATCTGGTAGATATGGCATATCCATGGGACTTTTCCCATGATTGGATAGCCTCAAGCAGCTCCTCCTTTTTATTATATGATAGCTCAGGAGGAGGGTCCAGAGGAGTGGAATCAAGAGTTTGAGTAGATGAATAAGGAGCCAGAGGATTTGAATCAATAGTTTGATTAGATGAGATAATGGAGGATGGGCCTGGTGAAACAGTTGAAACATTTCTGAAATATGGGTGGATTTTTTCTTGAGCAATTGTAAAAAGAGATGTTCTTCTTTGGAAGTATCTGGAGTGTTAAGTTGTTTTGATGAGTGGTTGGTGGTGTGGTGTGAAAAGGTGTGGTGTGGTGTGGTAGGGTGTGGGTTTATTTGGTGTGTTGTGGTGTGGTTTGGTTTGGTTTGGTGTGGTTTTATGTGGTGTGGTGTGGTGTGGTGTGGTGTGGTATGGTGTGGTATGGTGTGGTATGGTGTGTTGTGGTGTGGTGTGGTGTGGTGTGGTATGGTATGGTATGGTAGTGGGATGGTGTGGTGGGGGGTGATGGGAGGGTGGAACAGTTCAAGGGGGTGTTTATAAGATCATTGGGGCTCTCCAATACAGGTGGTGGTTGGAGGAAAAGATTTTCAGTCATGTTGAATATATGCATGTGAAGGGCTCAAAGAAGAGTGAATTTTTCAAATTTTTTTGGTTTTTTGATGGAATTTTTCAAGGTCAAAAATGAAAGCCAAAAATACTGAACAAATTTTAGAAAGATCTTGAATAGTTTTTTCAAAATTATCAAATCTTTAAACACCAAAAAAAAATAATTCAAAATGGAAAACATAAGGATCCAAAATCAAATGAGAAAATTGAATTTTTTGAAGTTTTTGCTTTTTTGAAGGAAATTTTTAAGGTAAAATAATACATCCAAAAAATCTGAAAAAGATATTTTAATGATCTTTTAATGTTTCCTTTTCTCACTAATATCTTGAACTACCCAAAAAAAATTAAATAAAAAGGAAAATAAAAGGATTCAAATGTACAATGAGAAATTTGATTTTTTTGATTTTTTGTATTTTTTGAAGGAGTTTTTTAAGGTGAAAGAATACATCCAAAAAACATGAAAAAAATATTTGAAGAATATATGAATTTTGGATAAAATTTATGGCAGCTGAAATAACCAAAAAAAAATGAAAAGGAAAAGGAAAATGAAAATGAAAATGAAAATAGCCAAAATGATGATCCAGAAACCCATGAAAAAATTTGTTTTTACGGATTCTTTTCATTTTTTGATTGCATTTTTGAAGGGGTTTCAATGGCTTTAAAATTACCCAAAGATTTTGGTTAGTGGTTCAAGAGCCCCTTCTACGGGGCTGCGCAGTCAGAATTCAAAAAAATTAATTCTTGAAATTTGCGTGAAATAAAGTAATTTTGCATGAAATACCAAAGGGGCGCAACAGCATGCCACCATCAAAATGCGTGAAATGAAGGATTGGATGTGTTGTAATGTGTCAAACCCGACTATAAAATATCACAGGCGGGATATCACAAAACCCGTGACATGTGTATATAGTATAAGATCTGAACCCGCGTGCACCCAAGAAATACAATAATGAATTCTCCTTTCTAAAAATCTTCTCCAATATCTGAGCTTCCTGTTACTACAGGTTAAAAGCCTGCTCTCATTGTTCCGTATCACGTTTGTACATACCTTCACCATCCAAAATCTTGTTTCAACGTTACCGTAATCCACCGTTACCTGACACCAAGAACTACTCCAATATTGAAATCTAAAATTTCAGTAAAATCAAAACCAAAAAAGCCTAGCAAAGTCACCTCATTACTCACGTTGTTATATGACTGAACCCCGTCGTGGAAAGGCTTGACCAGGTAGACCAGCTACAACACCAGTTAAAGACAAATCCGGACCAATCAAAGAGATGGACTTGACTAAATCCAAAGTCACCGCGCTGACGGGCGGTCACAGCATGAGTACGGCAAGGGCAAAATTTTTGGCTAATCCAACTGAATATGTGGTGTGGCAACCGTCGAATCCTTGCGACGCAACAGAAGCAACATTGACAAATGGATAAGTGGCATTGACATGATTGGTCTGTTGGTTTTTGGTAAAACCAATTTCTCCTCTGACATTGGGAATCTCAAGTCCCTCAATCATTTTGAAATCATATCCCTACAAGTCTTTTTCACCCTGACTGTCAATTGCAAGCTCTGGACCCTTGTTTCAAACCAACCAATGGCATGGGAGGCATTCAAAACTATCAGGAGGAATTTTCAACTCTCCAGCCGCACTCTTAAGGTGGAGCTACTTAGCGAGCTGTTTTTCAAATTGACAATGGTAGAGGGTTTGATTTTGTCTCACCTGACCCGGATATCCAATATATTTATCAAGCTTGGTTGGCTTGGGTGCCCTGTCCCTGACGCTTTGATTTTGCTCATCATGCAAGTACTGACCCCCCCACCGCCAGGAGCTACTCAATTGCAACTCCTCCAAGGGGTAGGTCCCCAGTTAGACTGCCTTGAAAACCCAACCCCAGCCAACACGCAATCTATCCTGACATTTTTCTATAGCAAGATCACTTGGGGGGGCTCAGCCGACAACCCTTACACCGTGAACGCTGTCAACCCTTATACGTGGCAACATCCCCGGAATAACCATAAGCAAAACGCGGATGCACGTCCAAATCACCCACAATCTTATTACCACCAACCAACCCCGGAAGATATACAAGCTGCCCAAAACAATATGGATAGTGGGAATTGTCCCGTCCCTACCAAAGTGCGGAACCGCCTGGGTGGGTCATGCGCGTATTGCCGCTTGCCGGATCACTGGAGATTGGAATGTCCAATCCTTCAAACTGATGCTGGTTTGCCTCCACCGGGAGTTGCAAGGGAAAACACCCATCACCTGAACAACCCATCTAACCGTTCCCTACTCTGTCATGCACCTTGACAAGTTAATGCGATCACTGGTGGGAATGTACTGGTCACCGACGGGGATTGCCCCAATCAAGCCGTGATCAGGTCCGTAAATGGAGCTAACGCACTGGTAATTGATTCTGGGGCGACCTTGAAGGTGAGTGGTTTTTTTCCCTCTTTTGTCTCTTATTTGCCTTTCTCCAACCCTTTGCCCCTAAAGTTGGCGAACCCTAATGCAACCCTGAATGCGGTGGGCAGGGGAACAATTTGGTTGTTGACAACCCCATGTGGGGACCCTGGGGACCCCCTACTGAATGACGTCCTATATTTCCCTAACATGCAAGGGACCCTCCTGTCCCTGGGACATCTTATTGATTCCGCATACACACAATTTTTCCCTCACCATCTCATCCAATTATTGTCTCCTTTCCATCTGATTTCATCCAAATACCAAAATCAAACATGGACCGTAAATAAAATAAATAAAATGAATCAACCTATCCCCTCCATCTGTATTCTTTCCCTGTCCCTTTCCCCCCTCCCTTTTGTTTCCCTTCCTTTTCACTACAATTGTGCCCTAGGGCACGTTTCCAATGAAGTTGTAAAGAAGTATTTAAAGCGCCATATCCCGTAATTCAATACAAAATCCTGGTCACCGTTCATCTGCAAAGCCTGCAAAATATCCAAAAGCATCCAACAATGTGAATATTTCCCCAACTCAATCCCAAAAAACAAGCCCCTTGACTTACTCATAACCAACGTCCTAGGCCCATTAACCCCAGATTGCAACGGAAACAAATATCTCCTCACAATCTGCGACCACGTTTCCACGTTCATTTTCATTCACGCTTTTAAAAACCGTTCAGAGGTCCCCAAGCTCATCCTTTCCACCGTACAATACCTGAAGAACGGCATCAGCTTGTCACCCGTCCACATCCGTTCCGATAACGCCAAGGAATATCACACCAAGTCCTTAAACGACTCCCTTGAAGCTGCCGGCACCAAACCAATCTTTACAAGCCCATACACCCCTGAACAGAATGGGGAAGCCAAACGTTTCAACCAGATTCTGGGCGATATGGTGCGGACAATGTTGAAATACGCGCGGTTTCAGGATGTATCTTGGTTGTTTGCGTATTGACATGCATGTTTCTTACATAACCGGATCCCCAACTCTCGCACTTCCGATAAGACTCCAACCAAGATCCTGTATGAAGTCCCACCGTCCAACATCACCCTTCATCTGTTTGGTTCAATTGGTATAGCACACATTCCTAAAGAAAAACAACTCAAACTCGACGACCGGGCCAAGTGCATGATTTTCTTGGGTTTCCAAGATGATCAGCGCGGGTGCGTGTTCTGGAACCCTGTCTCTTCTGCCGTTACCTACACCGAAGTTTCTGATTTTCCCAAATCCAACCCCAAGCCATTTTTCCACATTCCAACCTCACTTGATTTGATCAATCCGACGCTCCAATCCGTAGAACTACGACTTGGCAAAACGCCAACGGACAAAATCTGTGATGAACAAGACTCCTACGCCATCAACATCCCGGACAGCCCCAATGATGATCTCCCAACCTCTGTGTCACATGCTCTTTTGAATGATTTACGTCACATTTGGTAACCTCCCCTAAGGAAATAAATCAATCAGCTCTTTGAAATGGATGTGTGGGAAGCAGTCGAGCGGACGCCTGGGATGAAGGTGATAGGAGCAAAATATGTATTTTCCCTGAAATGTAAGCCGGACAGAACAGTCAACATACCAAAATCTTGGTATGTTGCTAAGGGATTTCGCCAACAACTGGGTGTTGATTGTTACAAAACGTTTGCCCCAACGGCATCCCTCTCTTCCCTTCAATTACTGCTGGAAATGGCTGTATCAAACCAATGGATCATTCAAAGCTTTTATATATTGGCGGCTCACTTACACTCCCCCATTGACAAACTAGTATACGTTAAACCCCCGACTTATGTACAACCGGAGCTAGCGGGAAAGGCGATGCGCTTAAAGAAATCCCTATATGGCACTTGAAAGGCTGCGCAATGCTGGTTGAAGTTTTTCAAGGGCCTTCTTGACAAGATAGGTTTCACTGGCAATTGCGTGGAACAAACTGTGTATATCTACTGGAAGGGTGCAACTATTGTGGCAATCTGGCTCCATGTTGATGACGGACTGGTTGTAAGCAACTATGGCAGTACCCTAACTGAACTACGCTCTCAAATGGCTGCTCATGTGAATTTGAAATGGCAGGAATCAGGCGATCGGATTGTTGGGATAAACCTCACGGAACAGAACGGTGCCTTGTACCTCAACCAGCGTCTACTAGCCACTCAGATCATCAACAAATGGTCCACGCTACAATCCAAAAAACTACTACGGACCTCAACTTTGTTGCCAGATACCGACCTTGTGACAGAAGTTTTGAAGGATGGGATAGACACTGATCTTTATCAATCATTCATTGGGTTGCTTCATTACCTGGCCTTGGGTACGAGGCCCAACATATCATACGGTGTTAACTATCTCTCAAGATATACCAAATGTCCAACAGTCAAACATTGGGGGGCACTACAACATCTTTTCCGTTAAGTGGCGTCTACATTAAATTATTGGCTTCAATTTTGATCATCTGACACAGGTCTCCAACTCTGGACTGACACGAGCTGGGGGGGGTGAGTTCCACCGGTCCACATCTGGATTCTTAATTACTTTGGATGGCTCCCTGATCTCATGGTGTTCCAAACGACAAAAAACCGTGGCTACATCAATGTGCAATGCAGAATTTATATCATTGGGGATGGCTGTCAAATTTTTCACTTCATTACATACTATATTCCTTGACCTCTCCCCTCAAACTGTTTCCTCTATTTTTTGTGATAATTGTGCAGCGGTACTGGTGGCAAACAATAATGGTTCTCCTTCCAGAATGAGACACATCTCGCGGAATTTTTTCTTTACTAATGACACAATAAGACATCTAAAAATACAGATCTCCTGGGTAAAAACAGATGAACAACTGGCCAACGTGATGATAAAACAACTTGGCCCAAATAAACAACCCTGTTTTTGTGATAAATTTTTTTCCCAATTTTCCAATATATGATTGTTTGTTTTTGTTATCTGTTCTAAGTAGTCTGGTTTGTGGGGGGGTATTGTAATGTGTCAAACCCGACTATAAAATATCACAGGCGGGATATCACAAAACCTGTGACATATGTATATAGTATAAGATCTGAACCCGCGCGCACCCGAGAAATACAATAATGAATTCTCCTTTCCAAAACTCTTCTCCAATATCTGAGCTTCCCGTTACTACAGGATGCATGAGAAAAATAATTCCCTAAAAATAAAATAACTAAAATAATAAAATAATAAGTAAAACAAAAGAACTAAAAAAAATTAAAAGCCCATAAAAAATTAAAAAAAAAAAAAAATTAAAAAAATTAAAAAAATCAAAAAAATTAAAAACAATCAAAAAAATTAAAAAAATTAAAAAAATTAAAAAAATTAAAAAAATTAAAAAAATTAAAAAAATTAAAAAAATTAAAAAAATTAAAAAAATTAAAAAAATTAAAAAAATTAAAAAAATTAAAAAAATTAAAAAAATTAAAAAAATTAAAAAAATTAAAAAAATTAAAAAAATTAAAAAAATTAAAAAAATTAAAAAAATTAAAAAAATTAAAAAAATTAAAAAAATTAAAAAAATTAAAAAAATTAAAAAAATTAAAAAAATTAAAAAAATTAAAAAAATTAAAAAAATTGACAAAAGTAAAACAAACGGCCAATTTTAAATTTTCAACCTCAGGGTTGCAAACCGGTGTGCATTGCCATTCACAAACCTTACGGGTTTCAAACAGCAAATCATGGCCCAACAAGAAGCAAGCCAAGTCACTTGAAACTTGCACATCCCCCAGGGGGTTGGTTTCAACCGGGGTTTTGGGACCCCCCAGGGGATGCGTGAGTTGCAAGCGGGGGTTGCCCCTGTTTTCCTGGCCCATTTGGGCTACCCCCCCCCCCCCAAATGGGCCATTTGAGGGGGGATTTGGGGTGCCTAGGCACCCCTGGACCACATTTTAGTGCTTTCAACCCAAATTTGGGGATCTAGCATACTATGTGGGAATATTGGACCACAAAAAGAAACTTGGAAATCAAAAATCCTGCATATTGGTAAAACCACTCTTGACACAAACCATGTACACACACAACACATGCCCAATGGATGAATTAATTTTTCTCAGCCCAAAAGTGAGAAAACTGTTGGAGTTGTTTGATTGTAAATTGCATTGAATACTAAATTGCTGTTGAATTTATTTGGTTTATGGGAACAGTTGCAAGCTCAAGCCCTCCCAGATTAAACATGGCTATGTTAAAGGACTTAATTAAAAGTGTACTTAACAAAGCTTTGGTGGAATCTAGGGATTTGGGTAGTGAGTTGGAAAAGAAAAAATTGTAAGCCCCTATTTCATCCTCATCTAGGGTTACACATGAGGAAAAAGATTTTTCTTCAAAACTGGAATTGACTAAAGGTGGTGGGTCACATTTCATATGTCATTTGACTGAGAAGGATTTGGCTTGACAAATACTAATGTGACTAAGGAGTGCCAGACCTGCTTGACCTTTCTCCGATTAGAGCCTTTGCTAGTAGGAAAGAAGCCAAAATTTATTGTCAGAAAGGGGAAGCCATGCATGGCTATGCATTGACAACTTTCAAGTCAAGGAAAGATAAATTTAGATCTAGTATGTGACAGATTTGGGGTTTATGAAGGGCCATGCCTCACCAAACTTCAAAGGCAGAATCACACTAGAAATTTTGGTTTTCAATTAATGATCTGTGCAAGTAGGAAAGTAGCAGATCCCATGTGGCATCTCTACATTAGAAATGGCCTACAAAATCATCAACCATCTGAAAGCCCTTCAGTGCATCCTCAACTGAGAAGGATCTCTGGGAAATCCTTGGATAAAATTAAAGAAGACATGAAAGATGGGCTCAATATGGTTCAGCTTAAAAGGAACTTGAGCAAGATTGATGGTGGAGAATACATTGATGATAGAAAAATCTATAACACTAAGCAAAAGGTAAAGCTTGCTGAACTGGATGGGGAAGATGTTGTGGATGTTCTTGTGGAAATGCTCCAGGAATCCCAGTGGGTTTCCAGGTCCAAATTTGGTGGAGAGTTTCAATTAGAGGCCTTTTTTTTGGCTCATCCTGATTATATTAAAATTTTCAAAAAATTTCATCATATTGCATTGTTGTATTTTACCTATAAAACAAATAGGTACAATGCCCCTCTACTGCATATTGTAGGAATGACTTCCAACAAGAAAAATTTTACAAAGGCTTTTGTTTTTATACCAAAAGAAACATATGAGCACTACAGTTTGGTATTGAACGCATCAAAGGAGTTGGCTTGTTATCTCAAGAGGCTTCCAAAATACTTTGTGAAGGACCATGAAAAAGCTCTTATTTTTGCTATTGAACACCGTTTCCCTGAGTCATCCAGACAGTGGTACTCCTGGAACTTTTCTAAAAAGATTCAAGAAAACTGTAAAGTGCGCTTCAGTAATAACAATGAAGGATGGAAAAATTTTATGACTCTGTGGGCAAATTATGGGGCCCCTAAAACCAAGGGGGAAGCAGAAGTAAATGATGCGTAACTCAGAGTATGCCAATTTATTGCTTCTTCTATTGATCTCTGATGGGAGTGCTTAATTTGAAACTTTTATACAGTTTTTCTTGAAATACTGCAAGGATTTAATCAATTATATGGAAAATAATATTTTCCCTATCAAAGAGAAGTTTGTAATGGTGTGGACTTGTGTCAACCCAGACTTTGGAAATAAAACAATGTCTTGGGTAGAAAGGGCCCATTCTCCTTTCAAAAAATTACTTGTGGGATCTTTGGGGAAGATTTTGGATGTGTGGAAACACCTTCAAGGAACTATTGGAGTATCCAATCAGTCCATGCAGCACTTAAAAACTCTTGAATAAAGGTTGGGAACAGGTCTTTCAACAGAACTATTCCCTTTGGGTTAAAAATTATTTATTGAGGCAATTAAACTCATTGAGGAACAATTTGAGAATTTATAGTGCAACCATGATGGCAAGGTGTGCTAAAGTCATATTCAAAAACAATGGGCTTGCCTTGTTCCCGCATTTTAGATTAAATACTACCATCAAGAGGAATTTTTGTGCCTGAAGATGTTCATCCTCAGCGGCAGGAAACAGATCCAGGGCTTGATGAATAATCTCAAATGTTTAACAAGTGGAATTCCATGTATAGGGAACAACCTAAAGAATTTAGGTTAGAGATTCCAAGATCAATGCTCAAGAATACAGCCGCTTTGGTTTCCAAGCCAAGGCTTGATCCAAGGGTCTTAAGTTCAAGCCATGTTTGACCAAAATTGAAAGCAACCTTTTGAGAAATTTCCAAATTTGAACATGTTCAAAGAGCAATTAAAAGGGGGAAAGGGTTAAAAGGGGACCAAAAAGAGTAAGTCTTTTATTTTGAGAAATTTTCATTTTTATGGTTTAATGAGCTGATGGGAAAATGATTTCTGTAGTGCAAGGATGGCTCTTCATCTGAATCTCATAGTTCAGTGGAATAGACTGAAATTCCATTGGGGTTTGTGCCATTGGAATCACATTCCTTTTCAAAGGATGAAGAAGGAGAAATGGAGGAGTCAAACAGAAGATCATATTTGGTGAGTGTTGATTCCTTTAATGAGATTAGAATTGTGGCTAACTAATTTTTGATTGTAGGAACCAAAAGTGAATTACCTCAATCAAATAACTGAGAACTTACATAAGTTCTTGGGGAAGGTTTGGGATCCAGTTGGTGATGGAAATTGTGGATTCATATGCATTTCTAAATCACTTGGTTATGATGAGCATGGATAGTTTAATGTACAAAAGGAAGTGATTGAAACATTGAGGAAAGATAAGACTTGGTATTCTAAGATCTTTTGGGGAAATAAAGATTTTGAAAAGATAGAAAAAAGACTTGATGTTCATGACATCAATGAAAAGATTCCCTCTTCAAAATGGCTTTCAAAGTTGGAAATGGGTCAAATAATAGCAGATACTTATGAAAGACAAATATTTTTCATTTCATTGTATTCATGCTGTACTCATACTCCTATGAAAATGGGTGTAAAATAATCATCAGACCCAATATTCATCTCATTTGTTAATAATCACCATTGGGTCCAGCTTGTACTTGAGTGAGATGTGATTTCAATCCGGCCCATAGTTTCCAAACCATTTTCCATGATTTATAAAAAAGCCTCTTGTTGGGTTGATCACCTCAAAGATCAACTTGAGTTTTATTCTAATTTATAGACATCATTTTAATTCCATTTTTGGGGTTTGGGGTCTGATTCTGATCTTTTAATTCTATTAATGTAAAGGTTTATCACATTTTGAACATCATTACGTTGAGTGTTTTGAGTTAAAATCATTATGATGAGTTTTTTGAATGATATTTTATTGGTAATTCAGTTCAACTTGTTTTGGGAAAATACCATCATAAGGAGAATTTTTACTTTTGTGATGAGATCAGCTTAACACAGGTTGAATTTTTTCTTTTTTTTTGGTGTTTTTACTTTAGGGCTGGTCAAGTTACTTGTCTTTTTTTTTTGGTGTTTTTACTTTGGGGTTGGTCAAGTTGAACGTGTATTTTTTGGCACTTTTACTCTAGGGCTATTCAAGTTGAACTTGTTTTTTTGGGAAATTTTACTTTAGGGCTGCTCAATGAAATTTGATTGTTTATAATTTTTGGTGTTTTTACTTGAGGACTAGTCAAGGGGGACTTGCTTGTATTTTTTTCATTTTTTTTTCCTTTTTTGGTGTTTTTGTTAGGGTGATGATAAATTCACAACACCCAGTTGTGTAGGAGTTGTGTAAGGCCCTACACTGCCCAATGGATGTGTTGGGGCCCATAGACGCATCCAAAGCACATGTGGAGGGCCAAACATGTTTCTACACATTTCCAAAAGGTCTTTTTAAACACGCGCAACCCTGTGGGGGTCATATACCCCCCATTAACAGCAATTCTGGGTTGTGTAGCCCTGTAAGCGGCTGTTTTGAAGCGTGTTTGGGGGTATAAAACCCCCCAGGGGTCCTGCCAGAAGAATTTTTGGGACCCCCTCGACCACATTTGGGTTTAATCAACCCAAATTTGGGATCAACACACACTATGTGGGACTGTTGGACCACACCTAGAAATCTCAAAGTGAAACTAAATTGAATCTCAAGTGAAATAAAGTGAAACTTCAAACCAAATCATTGAAACTAAAGTGAAACTGCAAACAGACATCCCACTAAACTTTATCTTTCTCAACTTTAAAGTGAGAAAACTTTGTAGTTGTTCAATTGACAGTTGGATTGAATATTGAAGTACTATTGCACTTTTATTTGCATTATGGGAAAAGTGGCAAGCCCTCCTTCTTTTGACATGGCTGCATTCAAGGGCTCAATTGATAGGTCCATGAACAAAGCTGAGGACAAGATGGATTTGGGTAATGAATCATTGGAAGCCCCCATTGCATCCTAATCTAGGGTGACAATTGAGGAACAAAATGTTTCAAAAATTGACATGACCTCTGGGGGTGAGTAACATTTTATGTTAATATGGGCTTTGACTCATTCAATTTGATGGAAACTGAACTATTAATATGTAAATATGAATATTTAACTATGACAGATCCACTTCACCCACCCCCTGTGAGAGCTTTTCCTACTAGGGAAGAGGCACAAAACTATTTTCAAACATGGTCAATGAAGCATTGTTATGCTTCAAGAGTTTTCAACTCAAAGTGTGATAAATATGTGGATTTAGACTGTGATAGAAATGGTTCCTACTCTGGGCAATTGCTCACCAAACTTTAAAAGAAAACTCCCACAAGGAAGTTTGCGTGCAATTTTTTAATCTGTGAAAGTCACACAAAGACAGACCCCTTGTGGCAAATCTCCTACAGACATGATCAACATAACCATCAACCATCTCCATACCCCTCAGTCCATCCTCACCTGTGGAGAATCTCTGGGATGAACTTAGTGAATTTAAAAGAAGGCATGAATGATGGGCTCAATACTATTCAACTGAAAAGAAAATTTAGGAAGATTGATGGCGGGAATATGTTGATGACTAAACAATATATAATACTAAGCTTAAGATAGCCCATGCAGAACTAAAGGGAAGAAGTGTTATGGAGGTCCTCTTTGAACAACTTGGTGATTCAGGTTGGTTTCATCAAGAAAAATTCATTGGAGAGGGTCACTTGGAGGCCCTATTCTTGGTATACCCCAAGTCATCAAAGCTCTGCAAGCAATTCCATCATATTGCTATGTTGGATTGTAGTTATAAAAAAAATAAGAACAAAATCCCTCCATTGCATTTTGTATGAATCACAGCCAACCAAAGAACTTTCACAAAAGCTCTTGTTTTTATAACAAGAGAAATGTTTGAGTTGTACAGTTGGTCTGTAAATTCACTAAAGGAGCTGGCTTATAATGTTGAGAGACTTACTAAAGTCTTTGTGATGGACCTTGAAAAATCTCTTATTTGTGCTATAGAAAAAATTTTTCCTGGGTCAACAAGACAGTGTTGTCAGTGGCACTTGTCTAAAAACATACAGGCAAAGTTTAAAGTGCGCTTTAATAATGACATTGAAGGATTGCAAAGCTTTATTTCTCTGTGGGCTAAGTATGGGGCCTCAAAGATCAAGGAAAATGCAGAGCTCAATGATGTGGAACTTAGATTAAGTTCCAAATCACTGCCTTTACTTTTAATCTTTCTAGTTTTGGGTTGCCTGCATTATTACTTGTATAAATTTTTCCTTGGCAGACCATGAGGATTTGCTTGAGTATATGGATCATGACATCTTCCATATCAAAGAGAAGTTTTTAACCGCTTTGACTAGCAAAAACCCTGACTTTGGAAATAAAACCATATCTTGGGTTGAAGGGGCCCATGCTACTCTCTAACAATTCCTTGCAAACTCTTCAGGAAACATGTTGGATTATTGGAAAGACCTAGCAGGAACAGTTTCCAATCAAATTAAATCTGTTCAGGCTTCCCTTTACAACTCTCAAATTAAGATAGGCATATTTCTTTCCACTGAACTGTTAACATTGTGATACAAGTTGTCTTTAGAGGCAATTAAACTTGTTGTGGATCAATTTGAGAGGTTAAAGCGGAACCATGATGGGGAAGTGTGCACCAAGTCATACTCCAAGAGTATGGCTTGCCCTTCTCCCACAATATAGGTGACCTACTAGCGTTCCAAGGATCCATTTTGCCTGAGGATGTTCATCCTCAGTGAAGGTTGGATTTTACCCTTGCAGTTCTAGTTCTTTAAGTTGGTCCAATGGGAGTAATGGTTTTTGAATGATGATTCCTACTTTACTACTATTTGATTATTTTGACTTTTGAAAGGTTGATTTTAATGAAATGCTAAATAATTCTTAGTTACATTAGAAGCTCAATGAAATAATCTTGGGATATCCTGAAGAAGATAATTGCTGGCTGTTGAAGCGCTGGATTCAGGAGACTGAAAAATACAAATCAAAGCCAAGACTTGAACCTAAAGTCTTACAATCAAGCAGAGGCCGGCTAAAATTGACAGATACCCAGAGAGATCCTTCTTGATTTGAAGACTTTGAAAAGCAGCTTAAGCGGGAAAAGAGAATTAGAGGGGAACCAAATAAAAAAAGGCAAAACATTGTAAGTCTTTTCTTTTATGAAATTTTCACTTTTTTGGTTTAATGAACTAATGATTATATTATGTTAATTTTTGGTCAAATTCTGCAGGATCAGAATCTGAATTTCATAGTTCAGAGGAAGGGACTGAAAGTGAATTAGCTTCACTTCATTTGGAATCCAAATTATCTTCAGGGGAAGAATATTTGCAGCAGTCAACCAGAAGCTCATCTTTGGTGAGTATTGATGTGATTAATTAATTTTATTGGAATGTTGGCTGAATGATTTTTGATTATAGGAACCCAAAGTGAAATACCTCAATTCAATACCTGAGAAATGATATAATTTCTTGGGTGAGTTTTGGGATCCCATTGTTGGTGGGAATTGAGGATTTAGATTCATTGCTAAATCACTTGGGTATGATGAACATGATTGGTTCAAAGTGGGAAAGGAAATTATTGAAACATTGGAGAAACATAAAGCATTCTACATTAAGATGCTTGGTGGTTCAAAATAGGTAGAAAATATTAAAGAAAGGCTTAATTTTGAAGAAATCAATGCAAAGATTCCCTCTTCAAAATGGCTGTCTAAGTTAGATATGGGTTAAATAATAGCAGACAAATATGCCAGACCTATATGGTTCATTTCATTGGATTCATGTTGTTCTTATACTCCAATGAAAAAAGGGGTTACAGATAAATCCAAGCCTATTTATATTTCATTTTTCAACAATAACCACTGGGTTCTATTAGTACTTGAGCAAGAAATAATTCCAACCCAGCCCATTGTAGCAAAACCCTCTGTTTTCATTTCAAATAAAGCTTCTGGAAGGGTTTATCATCTCAAAGATCAACTGCAAGTGTATTCTAGATTATATAATTCAATTATTGAATTCATATTTCATCATTTGGGTTTGGGTTCTGATGCTGATCTTGTAATTATATTAATATAAAGGTTTATCACATTTTGAAACTCATTGTGTTGAGCGTTTTGAGTTAAAATCATTATGATAAGTGTTTTTAATGAGATTCTATTGGTAATTCAGTTCAACTTGTTTTGGGATGATCCCATAATAAGGAGTATTCTTACTTCTTTTGACAAGATCATCTTGACACAAGTTGAACTTGTTTTTTTTCTTTGGTGTTTTAATTTCAGGGCTTGTAAATTTACTTGTCTTTTTTTTGGTGTTTTTACTTTAGGGCTTTTCAATTTACTCTTCTTTGTTTTTTTGGTGTTTTTACTTTAGGGCTTGTCAAGTTGAACTTGTATTTTTTGGCACTTTTACTTTAGGGCTAGTCAATTTGAACTTTTATTTTTTAGCACTTACATTTTAGGGTTGCTCCATAGACTCTTGCATTGTTTATTTCATAGAATCTTTCATTGTTCATTTAATTTTTGGTTTTTTGGTTGTCTTCAGTATTTTTTGTTTTTTTATTTCTTTTTACTTATTTTTATTTTTACTTTATTTTTTATTTTTTTGTTATTTTTAACCATAAAATCATCATTTTTTGATCTTTTGGTTGATGTCTGTTTTTTTTTGGTATGTTTATTTAGTTTATTTTAGCTTTTCATTTGTTTTATTTTTATTTAGACCACAACACTTGAAGTCATGTGGCATGGAAAACGACTAAATTGGAGTTTTTTACAGCCCCACATGGCTCAAATGTAGTCAGGTGTTGTGCCACATGACCCTGGCTGTTGTGTGGGGGCTGTACCACTACACCTGAGTCATATGGAGGCTACATGGCCACAAACAAGTTGGTTGGAGTTCCACATGGCGCAAATGAGCTTTATACATAACTAATTTGGGCTGTAAATTTATCATCACACTTTTTTTTAATAAATTAAAATATTTATTTATCTTCATTTATTTTTAATTCATTTTTATTGATATTTATTTATCTTCATTTATTTTTAATTCATTTTTATTGATATTTATTCATTTTTATTTTTATTTCATTTTTTTCAATGTCTTTTCTATTTTCTTTTCTTTTTTTATTTTTATTTTTATTTTTTTTTGCAAATTGGTTGTGAACAGCCGCTCACAACCCACAATGGGTTCTGAAAGGCCGCTCACAACCCACTATGGGTTCTGAAAGGCTGCTCACAATTCTGAATGGAGTTGTGAGTAGCCATTTGTGACTGACATGGGTTGCAAGCAGCTGTTCACAACTGATATGGGTTGTAAGCAGCCGTTTTCAACCCAAAGTGGGTTGTGATTGGCCGTTTGCAACTCAAATTAGGTTGCAAGTCGCGCCATCCAACCCTTTTTGGGTTGTGAGGCCGCTGTGGAAACTTTAGAGGGCAACACCCCATAAGTCGTCCTCAAGTTCCGGAAGTTATTGATCAAAGCGTCTGTAAGGAGATTGGATACAGCCGTTCAAGGAGAAAAGGAGAGAAGAGGGGAGGGATTCTGTTTTCCTAAGTCCGCTCCCCGCCTCCTGATGATACGATGGTAGGATGCTCCCCTACAACCCGGAGTTGAGGGGAAAGGTATTTGAGCCCTCCCCCTCAACCCTAACCTAAGTACAAGCACATGAACAACCCGACAACAATGAAGAAGGAAACCCTAGGCCCAAAAACCCTATCCCATATCCTAACCTGTACCCTGTCCGTATCCTATTCCGCTTGCTTGCCTGCCATTACACGCATCCGGTTCGTCCCCCGCGGCGCGGCCCTCCGCCGCGCGCTTCTCGAAGTTCACCGCGATTGCCCGTATCCGCCCGACGCGCCGTTGTGAATTTCCTAGTCCCGTAGCCGGCCCGCGCTTGCGCGCGGCCGTCCACGGGTATAGCCCCGCAATTGCTCCGCCCCTTCCTTCCCTAACTAACCGCCCGAGAACCTGATTGGCCCGGCTCCATCACTGGGTTGGACACCCAAGCGGGTCGCGGCCCGCCTCCCTTAGTCAGGCCCGGCCCGCAGTCGCGTGCTCAATCCCGCCGCACCCACTGCTGAGCCCGCAGCGGCCACTGCTGAGAACGCGCGCACCCCAACTGCTGAGCCCGACCTACCAGATGCTGAGCGCGCAGGCCGCGACGCAGTTCCCAATCCGAGGCTATATATTGACACCACACCGCAAATTTAACATTGGCCTAAAAAAAATTAAAATCAATTAAAAGAACTAGAAAAATTAAAAATAAAATAAAATTCAAAAAAAAATGAAATAAAATAAAATAAAATAAAAACATAAAAAAGTAAAAAAATAAAAGAATGAAAACCTGAATATAAAAAATGGAATTATTTTTGCCACACCCCTCACCCTTAAATTCATCTGGTTTTGACCATGTGGAAGCTTAATCCATGCACTTCAAAATCCCTGAACTCACACTCTGTTTTGAATTTTTTATTTTTCATAATTTTAATTGCATTTCTTTGGATTGCATGGGCAAAGCAACCAAAGATATTTATAAGGAATTTTACATCATTTTAAAAACCTTAAAAAACCATTGAAAAATCAAAAGAAAAGGAATAAAAAGTTTATTCCTTTTATTTTTTTGACCCTTATTTGGAGTTTTTTTTCTGGGATTTTTGGTATTTTTTTCCAATATCAAATTATTCAATCAATAATTCAAGGAGCTTTAAAAATAACTATTTTGGAGATTTCAAATGATTTTTTTCCTCTATGAATTCAAGAATGGTGAAAAAGAATCCAAAGAACAACCTAATTTTCATGCTTTTATTAATCCTGGTTAAGCAGGGCCATCAATATTTTGAATTGAAAATTCCTGTAAAAAATATAGGAATTAAAATTAAAATTTTATTCAGGAATTTTTAAATTTTATATTAAACCTTTGATATCAACCTCAAAATAAAAGTAAATCATGAGATGGTTTTTTGGGAATTTTTTTTACCTTCAAACAAAAACAATTTCAAATGCATAAAAATTGGATCACAAAGAAATGAAAGAATATTTGCAAAACAATAGAGATGAATTTTGAAATTAAAAAGAAGAAATTAAAAAGTTATAAATGAAAATTCCTTCAATTTAAATATAAAATAAATTGAAAATTAAAAATAAATAAATGGGAAATTAAAAAATGAAATGTATAAACAATTATGAGTATGAAAAATTATTTGAAAATATATGTGTGTGAATTCTTTTTTTTCTTTTCCTGATTGAAATTTATTTTTCCTTCCAAAATTTTTGGAATATAAATCTTCACCATCCAAAAGACTACTCACAAAACCTTTCATGAGGTCCTAGCTAGCCCATCATGATGCTTCTTCTTTTTTTTGGCCAATTTTGAAGGATTTAGATAACCTGAAAAAAAATTCAAATCACATTTTTTAAATTGGATTTTATGTGATTTACCAGCCTTTAGCCTTCAAAAAATCAAAATTTACACATAAAATGTCTTCAAAAATCTGAAATATAATTTCTTTTCACATGTAATTTAATAGCTTTGTTGAATTTTGGACAGCAAAGCATCCATTTAAATTTGTGAAAAAAAATGGTTCTAGTACTTTTGTACACCTATATGATAATTCCTAACTTGAAAAATCCAAAACCTTTCAAGCAGAAACCTTTCAGGAAAGGGCCAAAAATACAGAAAAAAACTCTTTTATTGCTTTTATTTTCAATTTTGAATCATTTTTCAAGGGGTATAAAACCTGGTACAATTTTTGATAAATATTTTCTGAGGCCCTTGGCATTCAATCTACAAACCTGTGTCATTAATGATGAAAAATTGACAAAATTTTGTGATTTCAAAGATTATAGAGTGCGTCGATTATGTAAAAAGGATGTCAAAATTGTGTGAAGTTATGGGTTATAGGCATGAGAAAAATAAAAATCTAAAAAAATAAGACATGAAGACTAAAAAAACAGAAAAATTTGAAAGCAAAAAATTCAAAAATTCAAAAATTCAAAAATAGAAAAATAAAAAAATAAAAAAATAAAAAAATAGGACAAAAAATCTGAACAGAAGGAAAAAATTTATGAAAAACCAGCACAATTTTCTGGAAATGCATCGTAGTTCCAATGAATAAAGATAAAGAAATATCTATTTAATTGGATAAAAGTCATAAAAAATTCTTGGCTGTGAAACCACACCTCAAAGCAGCAATTTATTAATCAAGGAAGAAATTTATCATTTTTTGATGAAGTCATGGCATTTACACTTTTGTTTTTATTTTTGAATTGAAATTTTCAAAAATTAATCATGAAGGATTGAATATACCCTTTTCAATAGCTTTTTTGATGGAACAATTATTTCAAAAAATGCATGCCTGGATTTCCTACAAGAAAAATAAGATACCTCTGGAATTGAAAAAAACATGTTGATTTATCTTAAAATCTGAAACTTCTCATGTGAGATAGGGTTCATCAGAGTTCAAAATTTGAATATTTTCAATTTCCCATTTTGGTAAAACAATCCATTTTGAGAATAATTGGAAAAGAATAAATTTGGAGACATGAGTGCATCCTGGGCCCTTCAAAGGGGAAGCTAACAATTTTTGACCTTTGGAAGTTTTTCAAACTTGAATCCATTCAAAAGAATTTTTAAAAAAACTTTCAATCAATTTTATTCTTTCATTCCTTCCTTGTGCCTGAAAAAATTCCACAAGGCATGAATTTAAACTAGAATTTCTAAATTCAGGAATATTGGATAAAATAGTTACTTTTCTGATTTTTCTTCAATTTTTGAATTCAAAAGGCATGGATTTATCTATCTTAAGTTCCATGAATTCCCCTTGTTTCATCAAAAATAACTCATTCTGATCTTGATTTCAATTCATCTGTAATAAGGGCCTAGATAAAGGATTCAAAACTTGATAAAAAAAGAAGAAAAAATTCCCTGGAATTCAGACAAAAATTATTTTTAATTCAAAAATAAGAGATATCAGAGTGTATCAGAGTCAAATTTTTTTAAATAAATGGCTTATTTCAGGATTATCCATTTTATTTTTTCAAAATTTTAGTTTTTTCAGTTAAAATAATTGAATCATTTTTCATTTTGATAAAAACATATTTTAAAAAATTGATGTTTTTCCTGAAACAAGAAATTTGAACTTTTCAAAAAAATTAACTCTGATATTCCATATCATTTCAAATTTGGGCCTCAAATTTTCATGAAATTGGATTAATTTAGTTTGAATAAAGCCTCATTTTCAAATAAATCAAGTCTTCTGTTCAAACTTTCTATGAAATAGAATTGGTTTTTTCCAGTAAGCATGAATACATTCCAAGAAATATCAAGGCCATAATTTTCAAAGCATTATTTCAAAATTCTTATTTGTGGATTTAGTTTCTGGGTATTGCACTAGGAAAAGAATGTACCTTTTAAATTTTCAAATTTTTGATTCAAAGGCTGGCTATAAGGGAAAAATGGTAAAATCTTGAATTATTTAGTTATTTAATAATCAAAATCAAATATAATGAAATCATATGTGTTATTGTAATTTGAGGATTTGAAATTTTGTGTCTTTTGTTTTCAAAATTTGTTCAATATCAAGCATTTAACCACCTGGAAAAGCTATGACTGTCACCAAAGACAGCTGTTGACTTAGATGGTATCTGACTAAAAGCCAGCCCATCAATTCAAATTCATTTACCACTCATAAATTTTGAAAATAAACTAATTTTTGGACAATTCAGCCCTTTTCAGACCAAAGAAACCCATCTTAAAAACCCTTTAGGTAAAAATGAAATGAAAAAATCATCAACCCAGACAAAAATTTGACGCATGGTGGTAATAAAAATTTGAAACTGATCAACATCTTATCTGCTTTACCCTAAAGATTGATTATGACTTTACCATAAAGACTGATTACAAATTGATATTATATTCACAAAAATTGATTAAATTTCCTAATTTGATTATTATTTTTTAAACATCCAGATTGCTTCTCTGATCAATAACCAAAAATTGGTGAATTAAATCAGACCTGAACACTCAAGACATACCTGAACACTGCCAGTTTTCTTTTATATAACACTTTGCATTCTAAGATGCTCCATTCTATACAGTTCAAAGCATTAGTATATATAAAATGAAAATTATCTTTTTTTTATAATTCCAATGAAAAAAACAACCTTACTCCTTCCCTAGAATTGGATGGTTTCTTGGCTTGAGCTTCTTCAAATATCTTTTCTTGTTGATTGAATTCATCCATCAATCATTTAAAATCCATCTATATCCTCCACATCTGGGTGAGATTGTTTTTGTTGGGAGTTTTTTTCTTGGTAACCCAATTATTTCATTTTTTTTTCAGAAATTACAGCTAGTTTTATGCTAAAGGTTTCCATATACTTCAGAATTTTTTCAACTGATCAAGATTATAGAATGCTTGCCATTTTTTTCCTCATCATGTTTGGATAGGCAAAGCTTGCACCCCAAAAAAATCCTTCTTCATACTCCTGGCTTATGGGCTGCCTCTTTAACAATTTCAATTTCAAATTTCAGTATTGAAATATCAATCTTGTCAGATCTTCCTCAACCCATTCTTCAATTTGATCTTGGTCAGTTCCCCCCCCCCTCCCTCCCCCATTTGATATGTATCATCTGCCAATTTATAGCACCTTGAACTACAACATCTGTTTGATCTTTCTTATTTATTTATTGGGGGGGAGGAGGTTTAATTGGGTGTGATTAAATGAAAAATTTGATGAGGGACGCGGAGCGTTAGCGTCCAAGTTGGAAAAATAGAGTTCTTTGAAAGGATGGGTACTGTATGTACAACATGCAAGGAGACAGGGAAAAATTTCCAACCAATATGGGCGTATAGAGTTGCTTTTGATTTATTATTGTGAAAATCATTATGTTGAACGTACCCCAAGATGGAATTCTGATGGGACGAGAATTTTCCCGCCCGTCTTTTGACGAGTTTCAAGAAATTAGACCCCTGAAAAACCCCATGGTGCTCTGAGTGTCGTTCACAGTAGGTTCGCAGACAAGAAAACAATGGCCGCTGCGCGCTGCTTTGGGTACGGTTGGCGGATACTTTCAATGGTTCCATCTGAAGTCAAACATTCACGAAGCACATTGCTACACGACTGTTCCAGGAAACCTCTGAATTGAATCCCATTGAACTGGATCCCAACAATACTAACGATATGGCCACTGGATTAGAAACTATGAACCCAAACGAACGATACGAGCTAATTACCAGGAATTTGGGAGAAGTTTTGGGAGCTCAAGAATTGCTGAAATTATGTCAGGAAGAAGGAAGAATCATAACATGCTATTGGGGTAAGAACATGTTGTTCGCTCTCTATCCTTCGGTCTTGCTGGCGAACAGACCGCAGAAATTCCATCAAGTCATTTTTATTCATCATGTCACCTTTCTCCTACGCAGGTACCGCAACAACAGGGAGACGTGAGTGACTTCCTAATACTGATGAGTTTATTAGCTTACTTGTGGACTGGAGAGATAATTTTGCATGCCATGCAAAGAAAACTGACCCTTCCTTTATCGCCTGCTCGAGGCGACCGGCTCACTCAGCACACATCGGTTATTTCGTACCCCTGACAAAAATCGCCGATTTCCTTCGAGCCGGAGTTAAAGTGAAAGTTCTGCTGGCCGGTTGGTAAAATTTCCATTTGCATCAAATTTTCCATTATCCAGTGCTAATGTTGAAATTAATTACAACGATGTGTTTTGTTTTATGAATCTCCGGAAGAAAGACGTGCATGCTTTCTTGGATAATCTTAAAGCGCCACTGGAATTAATTAATCAACGAGTCTCTTACTATTCTCACATACTTCGTGCTGTTTTTACCTCAATTGGTGTTCCGATCGAGCGGTTGGAATTCGTCACCGGTTCATCTTACCAATACTCGACCTCCTACAATAGGGATTGCTTGAAACTTGCGTCACTAGTTTCCGAAAGGGATGCACGTAAAGCCGGAAGTGAGGTTGTCAAAGAATCAGACGCGCCACCACTATCTGGTCTCCTCTATCCTCTGCTGCAAGCTCTAGACGAAGAATATCTTGGAGTTGATTTCCAGTTCGGAGGGATCGATCAACGAAAAATTTTTACGTTTGCAGAACTGTACTTGCCAAGAATAGGCTATGCAAAACGAATCCACTTGATGAATACCATGGTACCCGGCTTGACAGGCACTAAAATGTCATCATCAGACGCAAAGTCAAAAATCGATTTTCTGGATTCTCCGGAAGAAGTCAAGAAAAAAATCAAGGACGCAGTCTGCGTTCCCGGTGAAGTCACAGGGAACGGAATTTTAGCATTTTTGGAGTCTGTTCTTCTTCCAATAGCTGACTTGAAAAGAAGTATGGATCAAGATCGCAAAAGCCCATTTGCTACCCCAGAAGCTCCGGAAGGAACGTTGTTTTCGGTTATCCGGAAACGAGAAAAGGACACGTTGCATTATTCCACCTATGCGGAAGTTGTTCGGGACTATCAATCAGAAGAACCCGCCGGATCTGGAAGTTTTAAGTTATTCCCTTCGGATTTAAAACTTGCGGTAACGACTGCGATACAGTTATTATTAGCACCAATACGTGAAGTCTATGACAATGATCCTGAATTCCAAAAGGCAAATCAAATGGCCTACCCGGATGATTTCCAGGCTGCATCGACTGATGGGAAGAAGAAGAAAGAAAAAAAATACACTCCAAAACCGGACTGGGTCTTGGAAAAAGAACGTCAAAATAAAGAGATTTCCATGAAGGAAGTAGGTCAAGCGATTGCCGAGAGTACAAATTTGAATCAACCTTCTTCAGCATCGTGAACTTCGTATTCACTGTTTTTCCAGTAATTTTGCTGGATCCCGCTCTTGCAAATTTTGATGATTGTTGGCTTCTCGTTCATTTCGTTACTGGGCTACTTCATAAGGATTAACCTAACCCTTCGTTATTTTGTTTCGTTCGACTTTTTTTTCAGCTTTGATGCTCAAATTATACTCATCTGACGTTATTGTGGGGCGTTCTTGGTATGCGTTGGATTCGTTCCAAGCTTCTTCGAACATAAGCCAAGTCTCGCGAGGCTTTTTTAAGATACTGGTGAATATTGCACCGCCACTGCTTGAACAGATTGTTTATACCTGATTTGTGCATCATACTCTCCTTGGTAACACTTTCTTACAAAACTCGACATTTTCACTTGCCGGGCGAGAACCAAGTCAACGCCCTGAACTGAATAGTGAAAATTTGTCGAGTAAAGAAATCTGGCCCACCGGGAACTTAATCAAGTTTCATGGCCTGTTTCGACTTAATCACATCCAATAATACTATTGAGCTCAATCAACAGTGCTCTCAAGAGGGTGTCTAGCACAAGCCTTGAGCGACTTGAACTAAAACTTTGGGTGAGACCCCATGCATGATCTCTGGATAGTAACTGCAATAAAGCTGTAAATAGGGGGGCTGATCATGAGAAGAATCAAAAAACTTGCATTTCATTTATTCAAGAAGAACTTCAATTACAACTCTAATAATCACACCAAAGGCCATCAATGAAAACATATTTCTGAGTCTTGTTAATTTGCAACTTTCAATTGAGCCTGAATGAGTTGACAATTTACATGATCTAGTTCAAAAGAATTGCTACCAATAGTTTAAGAACCCAAGTCCCTTCAAATAGCTGATGCAGACAAAACTACCAATTTTGACTTCTTAGCTTCCGATCTGTGTTTTTTTCCCTTTCTCTTTTATCCAATTTGTTTCTGGTTGGAGGTCTGTTCAACTCCCAAGAGTATAATATGCATTTTGAGAAAACTGCCTTGTATTTTCATCAAACTTGTCCCCTTTTTTATTCCTTGTGTCCAATTTCTTTGGGGGTTTTGACCTGGTTTATCCTGATTTTTTCCCCCTTTTTTTTTGTCCTCAATTTAATCAGAAGAGGTCAGTCATTCAAAATAAACTGTCCTCTTTTTTGTTTGACCTGTCCTAAGTTTTAGATTAATTTTTCTGCCTTTTGATTTTACTGGGCAAAAACATTCTCACTGCAAGATATCCTTGGTGCTTGATTGTTACTTAGCCCTACTTTGATGTGATGATATATTGATTACCAGCCAGAGAAAGGGGAAGAGTACCAATTGTATCTGGATAAATTTCCTCAAATATCTTGCATACTTGGTACTTGACAGTCTTAAAGAAGGAATTGGTGATGTTGGAGAGAGAGAAATACTTGCAATTGGATTCCCCCTTTATGGACATATTAAGCTTATGTCAAATTCCCTGGTAACTACCATGGCCAAGATATGTGTGAAGGAGGTCAGAATATTAAAAAAAGAAGATTTCAGCTATAAATAATTTTAGATCAGGAATATTTTTTTGATAGGATCCTTTGGGAAATATTTAATTAAATTTATTAAAACAGAACAATTTATGGCTGATTTCAACAAAAATACAATCAATCATGGGTGTCCTCCAAGACAGAAGATTGAAGGAGATTTCAGGTAAATTGATGAAATCAAGCCATATTTCATGGGATCCAGAGTGAAATTCAACTGCTTCAACCCCCTCAATCCTTAACCTACTATTTTTTCAGCTGTTGCTGATTAGTCCTTATTGCTTTTATTCGAGGGTGATGTTAAATTCATGACTCCAGTTGTGTGGGAGTGGTGTAGGGTCCTACACAGCTCAAAGGAGCTGTGGGGGCCCATAGAAGACTACAAAGGGCCGTTTCAAACACGCACAACCACCGGGGTTTGTGTAGGAGCCGTTTACCCCCAAACGTAGCAATTTTGAGCCGTGTACCCCCATACACGGCTCAAAAAAACTGTTTTTGGGGGTGCACAACCCCCAGAAGTTGTGCCAGAATTTTGGGAACCCCCTGGACCACACTTGGGTTCTGTCAAGCCAAATTTGGGATCAACACATACTTTTTGGGACTGTTGTTCCACACCTAGCAATTCCAAAGTGACTTCAAAGTGAAACCAAAGTGAAAGTAAAGTGAAAATTGAAATAATATAAAAATCTGAAAAAAATTCTGTCTCAACTCAATAGTGAGCAAACTTTGTTTGTTCAATTGAAAGTTGGATTGAATACTGAAGTATACCATTGCATTTTTTTGCATTGGAGCAGTGGCAAGCCCTCCTTCTTCTGACATGGCTGTTTGAAAGTTCTAAATTGATACTGCAATCAACAAAGCTTTTCAAAAAGAAAAAAAGGATTTGGGTAATGAAACATTGGAAGCCCCAATTGTATCCTCATCAAGGGTGACAATTGAGGAACAAAATGTTTCACAGTGGGATTTTACCTCTGGTTGTGAGTAACATTTTATGTTACTGAGGCCTTTGCTGGATTTAATTTGATTGAAACTAATGGGTGCATGTAACTATGAAACTACAAAACCTAACCATTGAATTGGTTCCAGATCCACTTGACCCACCTCCTGTGAGAGCTTTTCCTACTAGGGAAGAGGCAAAAAACTATTGTCAAACATGGGCTATGAAGAATGGTTACGCTCTGACAGTTTTTAACTCAAAGAAAGATAAATATGTGGATTTGGCCTGTGATTTCCATGGTTCCTATTCAGGACAACTTTTTACCAAACAGTCTAGAAAAACTCACACAAGGAAGGTTGGGTGCAAGTTTTTAATCCATGCAAGTCCCACAAAGGCAGAACCCTAGTGAAAAATCTCCTATAAAGAAACCCAACATAACCATCAACCATCTGAAAAAACCTCTGTGCATCCTCAACTGAGAAGAATATCTGGGCAAGCCTTGGATCGATGTAAGGAAGGCATGAAAGATGGGCTCAATATGTTAAAACTTAAGAGAAAATTGAGCAAGATTGATGGAGGAGATTATGCTGATGACCAAACAATCTATAACACTAAGCGGAAGGTAATGCTTTCAGAACTAAAGGGGAAAAGTGTTATGGAGGTACTCTATGAACAGCTTGAAGAAACAAGTTGGGTTCACTGGTCAAAGTTCAGTGGAGAGGTTCACTTGGAGGCCCTGTACTTATCAAATCCTGAGGCAGTAAAGCTTTCAAAACAATTCCATCATATTGCTATGTTGGATTGTACTTATAAGACAAATAATTACAAAACCCTGCTATTGCATGTTGTAGGAATGACAGCCAAATGGAAAAATTTCACAAAAGCTCTTGTTTTTATAACAAAAGAAACGTTTCAGCTCTACAGTTGGTCTGTAAAAGCATTAAAGGAGTTGTCTTATGATCCTGAGAGACTTCCAAAAGACTTTGTGACGGAATGTGAAAAAGCTCTGATTTGTGCTATTGAATATAGTTTCCCTGAGTCATCAAGACAATGTTGCACTTGGAACTTGTCTAAAAACATACAATCAAACTTTAAACCACAGTTTGTTAATGACGTTGAAGGATGGAAAAGCTTTATGACTCTGTGGGCAAAGTATGGGGCCTCAAAGACCAAGGAGGAGGCAGAGGTCAATGATGCAGAACTCAGAGTAGGTCCAAATAACTCCTTCTTATTCTTCCTAGTTTTGGGTTCTGACCTTTTGACTTGTATAGTGTTTCTTGAAAGACTATGAGGATGTACTCAAGTATATGTAAAATAACATTTTCCCTATCAAAGAGATGTTTGTAACAGCGTGGACTTGTATAAACCCAGATTTTGGAAACAAAACAAAATCTTGGGTTGAAGGGGCCCATGCAACTCTCAAACAATTCCTTGGAAACTCTTTGGGAAACCTGTTGGATGTTTAGAAAAGCCTTGATGGAGCAGTTTTGAATCAAATTAAATTGGTTCATGTGTCACTTTATAACTCTCAAACTAATTTAGGGGCAGTTCTTCCACCTGAACTGTTACCATTGGGTTACAAATTGTCTTTAGAGGCAATTCATCTTGTCAGGGAACGATTCAAGAAATTCAAACTTGATCATGATGGCAAAGTGTGCACCAAGTCATATTTTAAGACTATTTGTTTTCCCTGTTCCCACCAAATAGGTGGCCACATTCAGACAATCCGTGGTACCCAAAGATGGTCATCCTCAGTGGAGGTTGGACTATTACCCTTGCAGTTCTAGTTCTGTAAGTTGGCTTAATTTGGATTTCTCAAGTTGGATTGTTCAAATCACTGTGATTAATTCTTTTTGATTAATGATTCCTAATTCACTAATGGTTGATCCTTTTGAATTTTTCAAGTGCAATGTCAATGAAATTCTAATCATTCCTCAGTTATGAGAAAAGGTGAATGCAAAAATCTTGGAATCTCCAGATCATGAGAAAAGTGTCCTATTGAAGTATATCATTCAGAAGATTAAAAAATATCAATTGAAGCCAAGACTTGAACCTAAAGTCTTACAATCAAGTAGGGGCAGGCCAAAATTGACAGATACGCTGCAAGAACCATCTTGGTTTGAGCATGTTGGAAAACAACTCAAGGGGGGAAAAGGACTAGAAGGGCTCCATAAAAGAAAAGAAAAAACATTTTAAGACTTTTCTTTTGGGATAAGTTCATATTTTTGGTTTAATGAACTTGGTTACGAACTAATGATGAATTTTTACTCAAAGTTGGCAGAATCTGAATCTTAATTTCATAGTTCAGAGGAAGAGACTGAAAGTGAATTGGGATCACTTAATTTGGAATCAGAATCCTCTTCAGAGGAAGAGAACGTGAAGAAAAGCTCAACCATAAGCTCATCTTTGGTGAGTTTTCATTTAATTGATCTTATTAAAGAAATGAATACTAAGTTAGTTTTCATGATAGGAACCAAACGTGAAATACCTCAATCAAATACCCAAGAAATTTCTTAAGTTCTTGGGTGAGGTTTGGGATCCAATTGGAGATGGGAATTGCGGATTTAGAGTAATTTCTAAATCTCTTGGCTATGAAGATCATGTTTGGTTTAAAGTTAGGAAGGAAATGATTGAAACATTAGATAAACATAAAGTATGCTACATTAAGATGCTTGGTTTTGCAAAGGAGGTTCAAAAGATTAAACAAAGACTTGATTTTGACAACATCAATGAAAATATTCCCTCCTCAAAATGGCTGGCTAAATTAGATATGGGTCAAATAATAGGAGACACATATTCCAGACCTATATGTTTAATTTTATTGGAGTCATGTGATACTTTTACTCAAATGAAAAATGGTGTTACTGATCAATCAGATGAAATGTTCATTTCCTTTGTAAACAATCACAACTGGGTTCTATTAGTACTTGAGGGAGAAATGATTCCAATCCCACCCATTGTAGCAAAACCAGGTTCCTGGATTTCTAAGAAAGCCTCTGGTTGGGTTGATCATCTCAAAGATCAACTTCAAATTTATTCTAGATTATAGAGATTATAGAATTTGACTTCATTTCATCATTGGGTTTCATATAAATTGTAATTCTAATGCAGCTAACAAGTTCTATTAATATAAGGAGTTATCACATTTTGAACATGATTTTGGTGATTTTTTTGATTTAAAATCATTATATTGAGTGTTTTGAATGAGAGTTTGATGCTATGTCAGTTAAACTTGTGTTGGGCTGATTCCATCACAAGCTCAACTTATGTTAAGCTTGTGATGGGATCAGCTTAACACAAGTTGAACTTGTTTTTTTTGGTGTTTTTACTTTAGGGCTTGTCAAAAGACTTGTATTTTTTTTGGAACTGTTACTTTGGGGCTGGTCAAATGAATTCTTGTATTTTTTGCCTGGTCAAAAGACTGAATTTTTTTTTGGCACTCTTACTTTAGGGCTGGTAAAAAGACTTCTTTAATTTTTGGTCCCTTTTACTTTAAAGCCAGTCAAGTTGAAATTACCAAAGGGATTTTCAAGTTACTTGTATTTTGTTTGGTTTTTTTTACTTTTGGGCTTGTCATTTTACTTGTTTTTTTTGTGTTTTAACTTTAGGGCTTGTAATGTTACTTGTCTTTTTTTGGCATTTTTAGTTTAGGGCTAGTCCAGTTACTTGTTTTTTTTAAGTCTTTTTGCTTTAGGGCTAGTCCATTGGATAGTCCCAGTTTTTTTTGTTTTTATTTATTTGTTTTTTTAACCAAAAAACCAACATTTTTGGTAGGCTTATTTGATTCATGGTTTATGTTAGTGCCCTTTTATTCCCTTTTTTTTTGGCTCACCATGGTCCGGTGGTGTGTTGGATGACACAACTACATTTGAGCCGTGTAAAACTCCACACGGCTTGAATGTAGTCATGTGGAATCCAACATGCCGGCGGACCAGGCTGGGTTGGCTGCGCAACTCTTTGAGCCTTGAATTTAAAATTTTCCCTTATTCTAGGTATAATAAGAATTAATTTTCAGATATGATATTATTTGAGGACTCATATTCAAGGAAAAAGAGATTTGCAAGTAAATTATCCAAGGGTGGAGGAGGATCTAACTTTTTCTTCCAAGTCAAAACTTAGGAATTTGGCTTGGAGATGGGAGTATAGCATCCAGAACTTGCTTTTTTCACGATTCCCATTTTTTTCAGTTGATCTACAGAACTCTGTCAGATAAATTTTCAGCTCTTTTATTTTTTCAATATCAGCCTCTTACATCAAAAGTTATATTGAATTCAAACTTTGAAAATTCCTTGTCAGATTCTCATGAAAAAATAAGTAAATATTGAAACTGAAGCTTGCTTTTATTTCATAATACATCCATTCTATCTCTTAAAATATTCCTTGTGGTCCCAATAAATTTGGAATTGATTCAAAGAACCTTCACCCCAATCTTCCATGGAAAATTGTAATTTCATCTCAAACAGTCCATGAAGTTCCAACTGATTCTGGGTCAACTTCTGTAAATTTTTTGATTTCTCCTTATTCCTCATATTCTTCTACTCCCTCCATTGACAGATGTTTCACAGGATTTCATTCTGCCCAAGGGCCAACACAACAATTTATATAATTACATTTCAGGGCATACCATAGTTAGCAAACCCACCATTTGTTGAATTTGGTCTTTTAACAAAAATCCACCATTCCAACCCCACTATTAAACAATTGAAAAAAAAAACACTTTTATCACAATCAGGGTTTCAGATTTACCCAAAGATGAGCCTTTTTTAAAAAATATAGGAGTATGTGGAGATACCAAATCCTCAAGCACACATAAGAAAGAATTGTACATATCCTTTTTTGTACTTCAATCCAACTTCAAACCCATCAGAGACATCCTCATCCTCTCTGAAAATGGAATACTTAACCATCTTGCACTTCCTACATACCACTGCAACCTCATCCTCACATCTCTAAATAGCTAGTTTTGCATGCATCACCAGTCTTTTGGCTATAAATATTTCTTGAATGAAAAATTTCTTCTCATAAAAATTTAAAGGATAATTCAAATAAGCAAAACTCTCAAATTAATTCAAAATTTTCCAATCTTAATTCTTATTCCACTTACAAATGTTTAGCTCAACTGAAGAAAGCTGATAATATCAATATTCTCAACGGGCCAAAAATTTATTCCAGCTAAAATTCTTGCTTTTTTACTGGAGATGAAACTTATAATGGAAAACCACCATCTTCAAATCTTAATGGTTATCTCCTGATGGAAAATATTTTAAAGAAAAAAATGTAGGCTTGATTTTTGATAAAAATCATATGAGGGAGTTTTTCAATTTTTTTTTGGGGGGGGGGGGGGAAAGTAAAAAAATATCATTCATGATCCATCCCCACTGTGTTTTTAATAAAAAAAAACAATAAATCCCAGTCTGCATGCTTGGAAATACAAAAAATTACATTTTATTTTCCCTTTCTGCAATCAAGTGTATTAAACCATCAGTAAAAAAAGACAAAATTGCCCCACTAGCTGATTTTTTTGCCCAAATATCCAAGTACATCAATCCGGAATATATTCTGTCCAGTCCTAAAGCTATTCATGGCATTAAAAAAGAAAAAATGAACCCCTTGAACACCTTTAATGGCTACCATGTCATGGGGGAGGGGGGTTAACCAAGAACTCTTACCCCAACCCAATCAAAATCAGCATTTTTTATTCAGTGAAGCCTTTTTTTTGATCCATAACTTGCTTCTTTGTATTCATTGTTTTCCTGCTTTGATAAAGCAAAATAATTTTTAAAAAAATGATTCAAATTCATCATCCCCTCTCCAACAACCCAAATCTTATCTGCACTTGACATAAAATGGGTTCAGTATTTAAGTTCTTGAAATTCTTTACTTTATGAAGAATTCCCTATTTCTGTTAAAAATACTCACAATTTGTGAAAAAACATGAAACTTTATCAAAAGGTACCTCCCAGATCTCCTCCCAGTAATACAGATGATTTTCAGCAAGAGTCATCCTCATTAAAGCGACAGAGGAAAGCCTGAAATTCCTTTGAAATCAATGAAACAAGCCATCAAAAGAGGAATTTCAAGTGTTGGATGATTGGAATAGATCAAGAAAAAAAATCAGATTCTTGAATACATACAAAAGTGGCAAACATTCATTGATAATACTACATTTTTTCAATTTAGAAACCAGTTATATGAAAAATAGAAAGTGAGATACTTTCTTTTCAAAAGAAAGGAGAATAAGAAAATTTGTATTTCATTAATGAAAATGAAATGATTTCCTTAGACATTTCTTTTGTTAATAGCAGTTGAACCATTCAGACAAACAAAAATATTCCTCATATAGTTGGCTTTTAAATATATTTCTTCATAATTTTGGGGAGAAAAAGCATAAATCTATATCAACTTATAGCATAATAATATCTTTCTGTAAGCATGAAATTTTTGATGTTTTTTACCCCATACTAATATGCTTTAAAATTGCCCCATTTATGTAAAAAATAAAGAGTTGGAAATTTATTAAGAAATTTGAAAAGTGAAAAATATTTTATTCAACATTTGATATAGTTAATTTTCAGATATATTCTGGTATCAAACAACCCTTGACCTTGAAACATATATTTCACATCAAGGACCTCTGTCAAGTCCCAAAAAATCTGGAAATTCCCAATGAATATTTTTCTCTCCTACCTTATCAAAGCGTTAATTTGAAATGATTGGTTCACCTGAAGATTACTTCAGAGGATTGGATATTTTAATTTAAAAAAACCATATTTTGGTGATTCAAATCAGTTTTGATTACAGGCATATTAAATTCATTCATTATGAAATTCAGAAATAAAGCAAAACCCAGCATATAATATGGGCAAGTATACTTGATTTTCATAAATTGAAGGAAAAATCTTTCCAAAAAGGATGTGCCAGTAAAAATTCAAACACACAAGGAGTTAGATTTTTAATATTCTTGAAATTAAATTCCCCTGCTTCTCACATTTCACCAGCTTCATCTTGAGGGTTTTTAGTTTCTATTCTTAATAATAATTTCACCAATTGATAAACTGAGAAAAATAATCCAAAAACCTCAATCCTGTTTGATTAATTCTTCCAGATATCATTCCACATGAATTCCCCATGCTGGTGAAAAATTATTTTTCACAAAATTTATTTAATGTGTTCATATTCAAAAAAATTTACATACAGGTTTCTCCCACCACATTTTTTACCCTCATAGGCATTTTGGAAAGAAAGTTTCAAATTCAACTTGAATAAGGCGGGCTGGGGATTGAGATTTAAAAATTCATGTTCCATGTAATATTTGTTGTTAGCAAGATATTATTTCAAAAGGGGTGATTAATTCATGAGTTTTTGGTTCAAATTGATGATTGGACCAGAAAACAATAAACATATTTCAGACCTGATTGATTGGTTGATGTGGGAATTCAACTTGGGATTCTTGAGGGAGTAGGTTTCCTACCCAAGCATCCTTTTGCAAAAAATTTTTATTCAGTTCTTGTATTCATTGCCTCCTATTCTTTTTTCCTTCCTATTTTAACCTATTCTTGCTTGATATAGATTCACAAAAAAATGAATAGATTTTTTTTTGATGAATTAGATCATTTTTTAAAATCTTAAATGAGCAGCTTGAATAAACCATGTCCATACTTCTGCTTCAGCCATTTTTTGGGAATTGACCACACTTGAATTATTCTCAAGCCAAAAGAACCAAACCCAACTTGATTGGCTTCAAAAATTGAGGGAGGAGCCCACTTGACCTTTAAAAATGATTGGTGGATTTTCTGAGACTGAAAAATGCTCAAGCCAAACAGTAAGAAGGCCCTTTTGATAAGCTAAAATTCTCAGGTAGATTTTATGGGCCTAAATTATCCTCAAGCCAACAGAACCAATCCCCTTTTTGGATTTATTGCATTATTAAAAAAGGAGTAAGGAAATAAATCAACATTGTCATCTCCTTGACCATAGAATGACTGTTTATCCATAGCTTCAGTAAAAATGAATTCTTTCTAAGGATGAGTGCAAAAAATTTATCTGTTAGCTATTCTATAGCAAAAATGTGGAAACTCTGAAAACTTTTATGATACCTAAGCAAATAAATTGAAAAAATTTTATTTCAAGGCAAAGAGGATTGGAAGGAAGGGGGAGCTTTAAACTTGTTGATGGAGACAAAGGAAAAGCAGTGGTTCCTGGAAGCATCAAGCTGTTTTGGAAGGGATGAAAGGTTTGGGATGAGTGATGACCATACTAGAAGAACTAGTGGGTTTGGCAAGAGGGGTGGGACTAACCTGGATTAATTTCTGTATTTTTGTGGGGGGAAATTTTAATTTTTTTTTGATTTCAAATAGTATAGGTGATTGGGAGATTGGGGTGGATGAGGTGGTTTTTGTGCATTTGAGTTTGATGGGGGATGATAGGATTTTGGTGTGGTTGAGTTGGTGGTTACTGGTTCCAGGTATAGGTTGATGTGAGGAACTGAGTTGAGGATTTATGTGGGACTCTGGTGAAGAGGATGAATCAGAGATGTTTAAAACATTAATTTTATTAGGGATTGATGAGGGTTGAGGGTATTCAAAAAAAAAAAAAAAAACTGGGGGATAATTTTGGAGGTAGAATTCTATCCCATATAGAAAAATATGAAGATGAGATCAGACATGAATGATGGAGGGATGATCAGTAACATAATATAGAAATATTCATCCCTTTCCTATTT